>MNCL01000037.1:0-600000 GCA_001932985.1 Proctacanthus coquilletti | reverse complement strand
CACTACACCTATAGTAGTCTGGTCACCGAACTAGGGTATATATCGGAAAATCGATAAGGTATAAAGTGATTTAGTAACTTCTGTGTCACAAGCATTATCCCAAGGATGGAAGTAGAGTGGAATTTGTTGAATCTTGTTTAACAGACAGGCTAGTAGTTTTCTTTACTTATGAAATATCGTCCTTAGCTCTGCAAAACGCCGCGAGCTCTGTATTTATACAAAACCAGGGGCGAATAGACATAAATGTTTAAACAAATATTTTAATAAACTAACTAAACTTTCTCATAATTAATTACTAAAGCAGAATGGTAACCTACTATGACTTAAATTATAGTAGTAAATTTCTTACACATCTTATTTATTATTTATTTAATTTTAATTTATTACACAACATTACATTAGGCCATACAGACTAGCAAATACAATAATGATTATAACTAATTCCTTACATGCTGATATTCAAAAATAATATTTTTAAATTGTTTCCTGGTTAAAGTAAAATCGAATAAATTAGATAGAGAATTGAAGCAAACTGCACAATTTTTAACCGATTCGTGATACGTGGTGGAAGATAGACCAACGACCTCGAACGCATAGATCTTTCTGGAGCATTTATGCGAAGCAGTGATAACAGCTCTGATGGTTTTATATGATATGACAGAAAATCTTTAACAGAAACAGCACAATATGCATCTCGTCTACATCGCGCATTATGTGAATGCATAAAGCCCACCTTTGTACATAACGAATCTCATAAAATTCTTTTGGACAGATTCTAATTTATTGATGTGAATCTGGTAATATTAATCCATATTCTAAGATGGATCTCACTAACGAGAAGTACAATGATAAAATGGTATGTGAGTGTTTAAAGCCTTTAGCATTGCACTTCGAAAATCCCAATGATTTCAATACCTTCGTAACTGTCAAAGAATACCCCAAGATCTTTAACCCCATATGCCCTTATAAGTGGAATACTATTAATCATGTAGTCGAATGAAATGCAAGAAGGGTGTGCGAGAAAAAGACCCTACAAATGAGTTGATAGATTTTCACAACTTTTGATGCTATTTTTTGCGTCTTGCAGTGTCTAAAACTCCTTAGAAATTTAATGTTCGAACATAAATATCTTAAAACTTGTACCTCTTTCTAACCATGATTTCTGCGAAAAGTTCAGTATTCTCTAACAGATATTGCAGCCCTACATGCTCAAAGTCAAGTATATTATTAATTTTATTCTTGTTAAAGATACATTATTTTCTTGTTTGTTCATAGTCTAGAAGAAAAAGAAAGACTGAGGTATTAGTAAATGCTTATAAACTCATTGATAATGGACAATCTAAGCGGTTAGTAGCTGAATCTCATGGAATGCCCGAGTTTACCAGTAGGAAATGTTTGACAAGGCTTGAGCCTCTCATTAAGTGACCCTATTCGGGCTTAGTGATTGGATAAATAGTGATTTTATTATTTTTTATGGCATTTTATTTGGGAAATGCCCACTTTTACACCACCACTGGAAAATTGTAACTGCGCATTAAAAATTCTATAAAAGGTTAGTAAGAGTAAGATTAAGTCATTTCTTTATGAGAATTTGTCTATTTACAAACATCTTTAAAATAAAAGAACAATGTTCAAAGAACATTTTTGCTCTCTTATTAGCTCCCTTTCTGACTATTTGTGAATATAGAAATAATTAAAAGAAACGTGTTAATAACATAATCAACGTCTCTACCAGAATTAAAATTAACCATTAACGAAGCATCACCTATCAACACAATAACCCCGGAGGTGGAAGGGTTCGCGCATACATTCATTTAATTATGCAAGAAACGAAGGTGGATTCAATTCAATCCATCGAGTTAAATTCTTTGGAAATCTTTCATTATTCCGAAACCTTTACCTTTTCTGATTAATTAAAAAAGTTTCATGATTTCAAGTATCTGAACGTATTTATTTACGGGGTAACGTGGCAAATGGGACTCGGTCAAACAAATTTTGGTTAATTGGTATAAGTACTGGGAAAACTCTGATATTTTTCTTCAATTTTTTTTTTCAATTTAAATAAACAATTCCTTTTGAATTATGCTAATAAATGAGAACAAACTGCCCTTGTAAAAAGAGAATGAACGCCTTAAATCGATTGGGGCAGTTTTTGACCCATCAAAGCCAAGTTTGTCTTTTGTCTCTAGCTTAAAGTTGAGACTTACTTTCGTTTCGTCTTTTCCGACAGTATTTTCAGAAAATTGTCCTTTTTTAGGACAATTTTGTTTTATTGAGAGTGGGCAATTGTAAAAATTGTAATGTTGAAGAATTTAAAATGTATTCTAAGAATTTAATTTTTTTCACATGTAACTTGACAGTCTTCGAAATTCAAAAACTTTATCTGTATCTAGGTTTATCGGCTGTCCAACTTTGTTGTATTTATTATTTGTTATCTAACACATAAGTTTTTACAACTTAGGAAATCGATGATCAAATTATATAACGAAATTATAATCAAATATGATGATTATGGAAAAATTAACAGCACTAATTGTTTTTGTTCACTTAGGTTGGCTTTTGATACGTACTTTAACAGGACTTGTGTGGATTTATTGCCTTGTTCGTGCAAAATTCAAACCAATAAATGCCAAATGGTCAAAAATACTGAAGACCCGTTTTTTCTCTAAAAAATGTTTTTTGGATTTCAGTTCCACGGGCACAAAAGCACACAAAATATATTTCAAATAATGACGCATTATTTTGCAAGACATCATATCTTATACTTTATGATACATGGAGTATTTTGCTGACATTTTATTTTGGAATTTCTTAGTGTATTTTTCTTCCATTAAAGTAGTTCATTAATAGAACTTTCTGATTAGAAATTAATTGAAAATCCAAAACTTGTAATTTTCAGTAATTTTTGTAGTTTTTAATTAATTTCTTTCTTAGTTTAAGTCCATCCTGCACACTGATATTTTCGAAACAAGTGTTCTTTGTTTAATGCAGCCCAAAAGTTTAGATGAACGTTGATTTTTTGTCATATACTCATATGTATACAATTTTCAAAATTTTAGAAGGAAAATTAGTATTTATTATTGTTATATTACCTTGTTTTTCCTTCAAATCGATTTAATTCTGTGCTTATAAAATTTTGTTCATTTATATTTTCTATTCTCGGTTATCTGATCCTATTATTTCCTAGATGTATAATATTAAAAAGTGATATGATAAAAAACAGAATGTCTAATTTAGAAACACTTTATAGTTTTTATATTTATTTCTGAATTCAATGAAAATGACAATTTTTTCTTTAAATATAAGCAACTCCCTTCGAAATTGCTCCGACCTGGTATCGGTATGACCTACATGATTTGTAGTATAGTCCTTACAGAAAGACCTTGCGGTAAACGAAAGTTAGACAAAAACAGTACATATTTAGGACATTTAAAATAGCTACATATACACATGTCACAGAAGAAAGGTTCTCTAGAATTACTAGGGTATCTTTCGTTCTACTTGTTTATTGTCCTTTTTTTAGATTTCCTAAATCGAAATAGCTCATTAGGGTCCGAAAGTCAAGAGTTCTGTGGAACCAAAATAGCCAAGTCGTTTCCTTCATTTAATATGTCGATAAAGTCCAAAGGAGTTGGACTTTTCCTACCATGCACATTTGTAATACTGCATATCAAGTTTTTAGGTTCTGAAAGGGGTTTCGAACCTCCAGTGGATTCTTAAGTAGATACACGTATAATGTTGTGCCTGTTTTATTACTGAGGTGAGCAGCTAGATATTTAACTAAGGTCTAATTACTTAAGCAATCCAGAGCGGGGTGTTTAAGCCAGCCGTTAGCATAATACACCCGTAAAGTTCGTTCTGTGAACATAGAGATATAACCGCTTTCAGGTAAATGAGAATTGCCAGTCGAGCACATGGAAAAAGTTAGAGGATACTCGGAGCTCCGGCAACGAGAGAACGCCTGAAATTACACTCGCCCGCAGAGATATATCGCAGATCCATTTTCGAAATTTCCAAATTTACACATTAGGTGCTCCCGGGGGGCGGGCGGCTACCTTTATTCGACGCCTTATTGTCATGTGTACAATTTCAAAATGAAATGCCCTTTCATGCTTAAAAGCTACAATCAGCCATTTCTGTTTGTAGCTGTTTTGTGCGAACATTTGCACTCACGTAAGTCGGAGCCAGCTACGTAATTTGGAAGGCAAGAGTTCAGAGGATTCTGGTTTTCGGGAAGTCTCAAGGGCCCCATCATTTATCTCTCCACGGCAGTCAACTAGTGCAGTCGTCCGAAGTCAGTTAGCAATTGTACGGCTACCTGTGCCCTACCTGTACGAGGCCCGCAGAGCCATCTATTAGTTCGGTGCTTTTCTTAATTAACTTGGGAGGCGAACACAACGACAACGGTAATAATTAATATAGCTGTGTACGTACACCTTAAATTAATATCCCCAACAACTTTAGTGAGGAATTTTCTTAATTAGGGACGACTTTTTACGCTCCGGGTAGGAAAACGGAAATTTTAGCGAGGGATAACATAATTATTCGGATGCGGTATAAGCGGGGAGATACCATTACTGTGGAAAGGGTTGCGGCATGTGTCTGCATATGTTGCTCCGGCATAACACCATTGTGTCGGCACAACATTAATTTAATTAAATTATTGAATTTGTCGGTGGTCGGGACGTATATAAGCGTGCGGGGCCCTACTATAATCCCTTAGAATTTTTCAGGGACGCGCACATTCGGCTTTCGTCGTCGTAAGACTGATTCCCACAATCACATAATTAGGAGGTGGCAGCCAGAGGAGTATGCCTAATTAGGCAAGCACTCAAGAATTACACCTCTAACCCTTTGTGAACCCAATTGCTGCAATTAGCCAGCGAGAACATGTCACCTTTGTTGACGCGAAAATTTCACTCGTTGACTGCTTCCCGCAAACGTGTAAACGTGCTGTACGATGCCTGCAAATAAAAGAAACGTTCATGCCCTGGAACTGCTTTTGCTAAAGCTGGAGAGAAGGGGAGTAACCAAACAGGTCACGCGTTGACCTTGAAGGTGACGTGTCATGCATACACGGATTATTGGCTTTTTGGCAAACCTTCAACCACAGTTGATTCGTTTATACATAAACGAGAGAAAGAATGTTTTACATGACCATATGATTTTTTCGTAAATAATTATACAAGATAATGTTTAGGACTTCAGAGGAATATTTGTTTTCAAAATGCTTGGAGCACCATCTAAAAAGTTAGTACTTATTCAGAGTAAGCAGGCCTTTTTGGCTCCTAAAAATCCTGTCAAGGATATTCCAATGCTTAGATTCAAATATTTTTTAATCGCAATAAAGCCAATGGTTTCAGCTCTGTATTTCTCTAAATATACTTCAGCAAAGAGAAACTAACTAAATGGTGCCCATGACAGTGTCTCTTTTAATGATCTAAATTAAAAAAATCTAAATTTGTATTTATTTGTATATCCTTGGCTATCGGCTAAACTAGTTTTGGGTTCAACAATAGTTTTAAGAAAATTTCACTACACTTGATAGAGGTGTATGCACTACGTTTCAAGAAAACAGCATTCAAATTGCGACTCCATGCGATATGACCATCTTAAAGCCCTATACTTTTATACTTAAATTTAAGTTAAATGCGTAAAAAAGTTATATAATAAATAATAAATGAATTTAGCTGGCATTTTCGATCCTTTGATCTTAGGGTAACGTTTTATTAATTTTGCGACGTTCTTATATAGTAATATACCAGGGAATTGATTTTCTGGTAGTGTCCAGTGAATTTTTCTCGGAAATATAATAGAGCAGACTGGGAGAAAATCTTTGGTAACCTTAGATGACCTCTTTTAAGAAAATGGTTTTCTACACTTCTTTTCTTTCTGTTTAAAGATAAAAGAACGAATAGATGATAAAAGACGACTGCAGTGATTTATGATTGTTCAAACCAAGCCTTGAGGCAATTACTCAAAATTACTCTGATTTAACATACTGCAGCATGTCTTTTACACAAATTTCATAAGGAATACTTATCGTCTCTAGAAAATTACGAAGCCGTACTCAAGAAAACGCTTCGGCAGTATAAACACACACAAGAAATGCATTATTATACGCGCTAAAACTTTTCCTTGGAAGAAATCCCCGTCCCGCACCAAATTCGAGATAGCAGAGGGAAATCTTTGTCTTATTATAACTTTAAGCTATTGAAAAACTAATTTTCGTCTTAATCTCAAAAAAGACTAAATCCGAAGGCGAAAAGTTTCACCTTAGCATAACTCCAAATACACCCAAGAAGCAAACGGAGCGGCAGGAGCTAGAATGGATGGGTATAGAATGAAAGTTTTCGCATTAAGGCACCTCAAATGCATCCGGTTGAAGGTTTTTCATGTCTCACATCAGATTCTCTTCTAGCATTGCAGTTTAGCTTGATTAACTTTGTGCGTTAGTGTTCCAGGATGTTGTACTTAAAGGATCACGTTACCTTGTGGGCTTTAACTGAAATTAAACTGACTTGCCTTGTAGTTTTCCAGCAGAGTACTGCTGTTTTGCTTTTTGGTTCTCTGACATTTTGAAAGAATCTTCAAGAATTATTGTAAGTTTACATTCTGGGATTTTTCGGGACTAATTTCGGCTCTTTTAAGAAATTTAAACTTTTATGGCATGCATAAATTGTTCAAGCATTTCTTTTTTAAAAAGATCTTATCTTCATGAGAGAGAACTTTTCAAAGTAAAAACTGAAAGTAGCAGTGGCTAGGCATTTCAAAGTTTCCAGATTATGAAGTTGTAATCAAACGCACATAGTAGAGTTTATCCGTTCTTTGAAATTTTGCATTTCATTTGTAAAAGAAACCCTGCTGGAATTAAAGTATAATAGTTCAACAGCCTTTTAAATAACAAGCTGCCCTTAATTCTGTCTGCTTAATTAATTTGTAAGTAAGAATCTAGACCGAATGCTTTTTGGCACTTGGTCAATTTATAAGTTCTTTATGCTTCATATCAAAGGTTTTATTTGTTAACCTATTTTGTTTCCTTTTTATCAAAAATTATCTCTTATTTAATTTTTTCAGTTCAGTGAAGTTTCGTTATTTTTATAAGTTCAATTTTAACTGGCGTTTGTAACGATTTCGTGTTTTTTAGTAGTACTTTAAACATGGCCCCCACATCGTGAGCCGGGTTTCTTGCCACAACTGTGTCAGCAGGTCCCCTTAAGCTCAGCAAAAAAAAAAGGTTCCTACTTCAAAATTTATTATATTTATGATCTCATTTTGAGCGAAGAGGAGGCCATAGATTTGATTCACGACCCAGTTCCCGTGCCCTGCTCACACACGGGCCCACTGGTTGTAGCCAACCCATCCACCCCCTTGTCCGGGCCATGCCTTTAAATCTAACCAAGAGTTTATACACGTAGAGATGTTAACTCAAACGTTTGCGGATAAGATCGCTCATGCAAAAGATGGCACTATATACAAGAACTTCTCGCATAAAAATTTAATTCAGATATTGAAAATTTAAACATTGAAGGAAATATCCCTATATAATTACAATTTATGCACCAAAAAGAGAGAAATTCTTGAATTCGTCTTAACTAATGACTGCAAGCACATTAACGATTACAATACAAGACAAAATTTATATGGGCTTCCTACATTAAGCCCAGTTTTTGTATTTTATGATATTTTCTACAAAATTAATGAGCGCGCATAACACACAAATTTTATTTATATTAATTATTTAATTATTTAATTGTATATTAATGTGTATTTTGCTTTTTTCTCAGCATTGTATTATAATTTAATACATTTTATTAAAATCAATTGGCATGATCTTAAAAAAATGATTCTACTTTGAATTCTATTTCATATTAAGTACGAAATGATTTTACACCCTTTTTCTCCAAATCAGTTTTCTTTCCTAACTTTACTTTCTTAAACTCTTAGTTTAGCATGTCTTAAGAATTAATTCTACAAAAAATATGCAATGCAAAATATCAGAAAATTTTAATCACTAAACATAAACTTACCATAAAAATTGCTCAATTAATCCTTAGCTAATTTTTTTAATATTTGTAAATAATGATGGGTTTATTTCTTGTTTAACATTTTAACTCTTTTTCTTCAACAACTTCGAACGTGGAATAAAATTAAAGGATTAGAGTGTTAAATTGAATAATACTGCCATAAACTATAGTATTATTACACAATTTAAAAAATACCGCTCTTTTGTTGCCGGCTTCGTTTTATAAAAATGTTAAATAGAATTGCAAAATGAAGCTTAGTTTAATTTGGGCAAGTTATTCCATTATTAAGTACCGAAAGTGATAAGATATATCATCTTGTAGTCTTAAGACAAATGTTTGTCTTAAGATTACTTTACTCGTATCAAGCAAAACTCTATACTATAATTGGCAGTTCTTTTACATGGTAACACATATAGATATAGTAAATCGAATAATTAGACCAAATTGTTCTTTTCTTGGAGAAGGTTTTAAATAAAGGTTTCGTGTAACATCTCATTAAATATATAAAAAATTTAATAAAACTTTTATTATTAAAATATTTTATGTTTTGTTCTAGGCGCACGGGAACTCTGAGATATTAAAACTTAGAGGGATTTTCAATTGTATATAACTTACGAGATGTTTTAATAAAACGCAATGACACGCAATAACACGGAATAACACGCAATGAAACGCAAAACAAAGATGGACTCACCAACTTATTAAGATCAAACATGTCATACTCTAAGATAAACATTGGATATCTTTAGGGAATATAAAACTTCTTATGCAGAATTTACTTTCTAGAAATTAGAGTTTATTGTTGCATTTAAATATGAAATTTTAACTTATAGACTAAAAATCAAGGGAGCTAGTGTGTGTACACGGGTGAAAAACAAACAGATAAAATTATGATAAATGCAACAAGTTCTGTAGCTTACAGCGATATTTGAGAACTTTAATAAAAATATAAATACACTCTCTTTAAGATAAAGATCCTTGTATTGTTTCTTTATCACACCAAATAATGGCTGTTTTTCTATTGTTGCCCACCAGTGCAGTAGTAATTAGATTTGCTTCGTTTGCAACAATAATATTTGATATAACAGTTTGCTTAGTGGAGGGGTAAGGGAGGACCCTGTGCAACACATTAAACGTAATCCTTATCCCTGAGTTCCTCCAGCTGGCCCTTCTCAATCGCACGAACCCACTGGCCGTCTTGAAAATCGATTAGTGAAACAAAATGCGAAGGTGCTAGTGCGTGCAAAATAGCACGACTCTGCAGAAGCCCTCAAGCATTAATACCACATTAAATTGCTCTTAGTTCTAATATTCCATGTATCCGACTGGAATGATAACTGCACCAAAGTTCCCCACCGAGACCGGCTGAGGCGCGAGGAGGAGTTCCTTGGAATCTTCCGTTTAATAAATTATGCGCTTAATTCAGGCGGAAGAAGCACATCATGTATCCGTGCTGAATGGGAACTCTAATTAAAGGAACATCGCAATGCATCCTTTCGACTTATTTGACATGGCGTTTTAACCTTGGATCCCAGCATCCCTTTGTCGCTGCAGGATACTTCAGTTGCCCAATGAATAAGTAACACCAAAAAGCGGTGTTGGCGTAATACAACTGTCACTTTTCTGTTTCCACCCGCCAACTCGAGGGGTAGATTAGAATCCAGGGGCTTTTGCAACACTGCTCACCCCATCTTTCTACGGAGCTCCCGGAAACTACCCGGGAAGGATATTTATTTCATTTCCGGAAGTGAAATCATGTTGCTACTGAAATACGTATCTGATATGACGCCTCAGCCCAGAGCGAAGCAGTGCTTTAATTGATTGTGCTTTACGTGCCACAATTTTCCAACGTAATTCTCAGCAGAACCCCGTGTAAGCCCCAAGATCCTGGCGTATGATGGAACCAGTACAAATTACACCCGGTCTGGGTTTAATTATTGCGATTATATCTCGAAAACAATTCTAGGTATTACAACTGTGTGCCATACAGAAAAACTCCAATAATTTTGTGCTACAGATGCTAGATACGCTGAGGACATGCAAAATGGATTCTCTTGGAAATTATTTAAACTGGTATGGGTACTGCCATTTTTCTAAAAGCCATTTTTCGCAAATGAACATGACTATACACAGTCCTTTGAATGAAATAAACATGCAGACAGATCTTGAAAAGGAAAAGACATTTTGCAAATTTAATAAGCATAAGAAGGAGATTAAGATGAAATTAGATTCTACAAAAGAACGAACAAGATATGCACAAGCTACAAATATTAAAGAGTATCTAGCAATGTTAAAGTAAAATATTAATCAAAGCTGTTTTTTTTCCTTTCTTGAAAGATTGGATGCCTTCTTTATAGGTTTTCAATCAACACAAAAAATATCTAAAATATAGTGGAAGTAAAGCTTCCTGTGGAATTCCCAAGGATATCCGTGCAAAATTATTTCGTATGAATGCTGCAAAGAAATTAACTCCAAATGCCCAGATTGAACGAAAATTTTCTCTAATATCTATGACTGGTGTCCCAAGTATCTCCTCCATTTTTAAATTAAATCTCAGCCAACAATTAATATTTCCGTTTAAAATTAAAAGTTCGAACAATATTTCTTCAATCCATCCATTTTGAAATGAAATAATTTTGTAATTACACTGGGATTAAATAGGACTTCTGATTTTTAATTAAATAATGCTTGTCTGTTAATAAAGAAAAATTGCGAGGGAAATAAAAGATCCTTTAGATTACCGACAACATTTTGATAACACCTTGAAAAAGTGTTTAAATTGTTTTCAAGATATCGCGGTCACAGTTTTGAGATAAAATGCGGTTTACATTACCACAGGAGCTTGAATTTAATACTAAAGCGTACCGTTTGGGGTCTATAATTCCCTAAATTTTACTTCGATCAAATTCAAGTTTGTATGAATGTGCAAAAGAAAAAAAATCAATTTGTTTTTTCAAAAATACGATTAGACCAAGCACCTGAACGTGCAAGGAGATGAAAATGCAAAATGTAGAGTAAAAATCTTTATGAAGGTTCAATAAAAACTAATATAGGTTCTAAAAACCAATTCCTTATACCCAAGGGAGCTTAAAAGTCCTTATTTAGACTGTTTATTTAAATAATAACTCCTCTGAAAAGCCTATTCTCTATTCAGGCTTCTAATGAAATTTCAGGTACATTACGTATTTAATGCACATTCCGTAAAAGCTCTGTTGAATTTTGAACGTGCCAGGTACCCCAGCGTATGTCATTAAAATGAACTTTGGCTTGTTCTATTTCGAATTGTTACCATAACCGTGTGTGCGCTGTTACCCTATCAGTCTGGCCTCTTAATTTTTTATGGAGATTTCGGATGACACGTCCGCTGTACTATCTGTTTTCCATTAAAATTAAATTCCCCCCGAATTCTACATGGCCGCGAACTGCCATACCCCTGTTTTATGGCCGTATTACAAATATCTGCTTAGCTTTACGGCTTCCCACTATAAAATTTATTGTCAGCCTAGCGTCTCAACAGTTTGTTATTCAAAGAGGCCGCTGCATGTATTCTTCGTTCGTACGCACTTCCTTCCTGCCGCAGGGAGCGAATTTCATAAACTGCGACCATGCTGACGTTATACGTTCCAGGTTATGGCTTTGCGTGCGCAAAATGCCGTATTCTATTAGTGTAGCCGATGGCTTATATTCTGCTATATATCAAAGGATTTTATAGACCTTCAAATTTCCGCCTTTTGCGGGACTGGGGCCCGAAAGCCTAACTAAAAGCATATAATTGCGTAATGGCCAACTAATTATAACTTTATGAGGATATCAACTTTCCGATGGTCTCGTGGTAAAAGAGTACTCATGTCATGGTGCAAATTAATGTAGGCCCGAGTACTTGGCGAAATGCTGCTGCGGCTGGCCTTAGGCGATATAATAGTTATTGTGATGTGTTTACTGCGCACGTAATGAAAAACTCCCATTATGGAACTAAACATCTGGCACTATTTTACGGCTGGCAGCTAGACTAAATGGGCTAATTTTCCCCAAAAAATTTCTCAAAAAAAAAAAAACATTCGCCATTCTATGGCATGCGTGAGAAAAGGGATGATTAAAAGTTCTCAAAAAATAAACAAAACTTAAAGTATCCAGCTCACGAGTTCAAAAATTCGCTTTAAAAATTATTATAAGTGTACTTAAGAGAGAACTCTGTAACCAAGAGGGATGAATATAAATTATGCAACTAAATTAATAAACTTTCCTGGCTGTTTGTTACTTGTTACCACACTTCGGAAAGTATCTTAAGCAGTCTTCTTCAAGCACGTAAGTAGTGAAAAAAATTTATTTACTTTCGTCCATTTCACCTATTCTTGGCAGCCTGTTCGAATATTTAAATTATAACATATGGAAGATTTCGCTTCTTTTAGATAAAAAATTGAAAAGGATTTGAGCCATCCCTCATTGGATACGTTCCATTAAGACTGTATTAAAAATTCTCTTTACGATTAAGCGTATGATGGTATGGCAGCCGAAAGGAATCACAAGTAAAATACATCAGTTATTCAGTCGAAAAGCTCATAGGAAATCCGTGGAAATCCTTTGACAAGATTTTGTCTTGCTCCTTTTCCAAAATGGGAAAAAAAAGATGTTTACGGTATTTATTCCAAGCGAAAGCACTTAGGTCCTTTGCGTGGAACATTCTTTTGGGAATACGATTTTCGTATAGGAGCTTAGTATTATAATTTCCACATAAGTTGAAAGCCTGGCTTCCGGCACAAAAATTCATCAATTGTGCAATAATGAACTTAAAGAATACAAAATGAAGTAAATTTATAGATTTATGTATTAGCCTTTGTGGATTAATTTATGTTACCTAAAGCATCGTTGCCCAATAGATGGCTACTCACTATGAAATAGCTATCCCAACAGCATCGCATGGCATGAATTAATTCGTAAACAGAAAACCTTTTAATGGAGCTCAAAAAAGCGATTACCCAAAAGTGCTTTAATTCAATAGTACCATATTCAAATTATAATTCTCAAGTATTTATTTCAAAATTCGCAAATCCTGGGAAGTTAAAATGTTGACGACGCAGCTAGTCCAAAAATAAAAAGCATTTCATCAACAATTTTGAACGTAAGTTGTTCAAAATTATGTTTGTTTTTTTATTTTAATGAAAATTCGCGAGCAGTTTACTTTCTGGCTTTAAATTTACTAGAAGAATTCTATTTTAGTAGTTTACATAAGCCTCAAATTTTCAAATCTAATAAAATTTGAGAATTTTATAATAATACCATATTAAAACTAGAATAAATCTAGTATTTCACTAGAAAAAAACTGGACTGAGGTAAAACCACTAGTTTTACATTTACATGGGTTCGAAAGTAGTAATGCTCGAATGTATTGCGAAAATGTAGAGCCATCATGTTTAAGATTTTGAAAAAAAAAAATATCTTGAAGTAGATGCAAAATGTTTGTCAATGGATAAATTAAGAGGCAATAAAGAAATAGAACATAAAGTAAATTATGGTTCAAAAGTAAAAAAAACGATTTTTACTACAATTAGATTTTGAGGTACTACCAGAAAATTCTTTTATTCATTACAGAAAAATTAGAAACTATATTCTTAGAAAATTACTGTCCACTAGGCTTAACACTACGAGCACTGAGAACTCAGTAATGGACGAAAATCTGCAGTGTGTGATTATTTTTTTACAATTTTGTCTAGTCATTATTATAAATATTTCCCAAGAGCCATAGTTCGTAGTTTAATGAACATGTTTATATTTAAAATCACTAATAGAACTATAGCCTTTTATATTTATATTGTCTATAGAAGGGACATCTTCTTAATTTATTTAACATTACCATATTTATGCTACTTTAGTAAGTACTATTTTAGTGTTTTATAATTAAATTTATATACTAAATAAAGTTCTCTTTAATGAAATACAAATACATGATTTTTCTAATCTTAAACCGGTCTAACGCAGACTAGTGGACTAGGTTATACTTGAATTAGATTAAGGCACACAGTTTGAAAATTTGCATCCCTGTGACGTGTGCGGCAAAACCTTAATCCAGGGTTTAATCACTCTTTCGTTGACAGTGTGTAAACATCAACAATATCATTGTCCATCCGCGACATCCTTCTTTCTGCTCGATGTCACATAAGAGTATTATTTAAAGAGGAGCTACATTCTCATTTCTCCCGAGCTTTTTTCATCGTCCCTCCCGAAAAAAGGGAAATGCTCACGTCCGCTTTACATTGATATGCACATGCAATTTTTCCCTTTTACGATGCCAACCCCGCGGGTATATAATCCCAAACTTATTATAACGAACGACCAAACCAATTTTCAAAAAGCTAACCTAAAGGGACAATGCTTAAAAGATGTTGCCATGTAACTGAATATATCAAAGGACTCTTCGAAACAAATTAAATTTGTAAAAAGTCTCAATTTCTTAATTTTAAACATTTTGAACACAAAGGAGCAGTGACTGTACTTGTGCACTGATCCATTCTGAATCGTCCTTCCCGTGCCTCCCTCTTGTCGTCCTTTGGAACATTCCAAATGTTTGTAAATTGGTCAGCATTGCACTTGAATGAATGAAGTGCACTCGATTTTTACCAAAATTTAATTTATTTTTAAAGAGGTGCTCGAAATAGTGTGCAAGGTCGGATACAGAAAGTGTACCGGAAAGTGAGCGCTTCATTTCCCCGTCCTTTTTGCAATTTGGTTAAAAATACTTATTTGGAAGAGCGATGTAAATCGATTTCCAGTGAAACGACCAATTCCGCGGCACTCACGCCACAAAGAATTGCACCACTGCACTTGCGGCCGCTTTTATCTAGCGCCAGCGAAATGCCGCGACTCTATTAGCAAAAAAATGCTTCGCTGCTTTTTTTCAGAGCAGTAATTTATTTGAGGTTTTACTGTTTATCCAAGATAAGAATGCTTTTCACAAAACTATTCGAACAATATAATTTCATTTGATTTCTATGCTTCGGCCATTTTCGGGGACAAAAAGTGTTGATGGATATTGTTCAAAACATTTTTGAAATAATACAAATACAATTTTAAATAGTTTATTTTGCGAGTCTATCTCCAGCTGTTGCTTATGCAGTAGTGTCAGGACTGAATTGAACACAAAGTTAGCTAAAGAATTGCATCGCATTTAAATGCCTACAGTAGTTTTCCAGGAAAAAATCTTTTCAATAGTAGCTTAAATTTTTTAATAGCGGCTTCATACGATTTCCCCGTTCTACGTTTTAAATTTCAGGATTATAAAATAAAATGCCTACATCCAAAGTAATTTGATAGTATTTGAAAAATAAAACTATCAGATAAGATCTTGTAGAAAAATATGCAATGAATATTCGAATCAATAAAATTAATTATTTTCCTTAACATCTTAAAATAGGAACAGATTTAGTGGTTAAAATCTTACATATAACTTAAACTGTTGTAAATTTTTAAATTTGTGAAGCAGAAATAAATTTTTTTAAAAACATTTTCCGTATGCATCTGGACGCCATTGTACGAAGAAAACTGTTTGGGAAATTAAATATAATTGCGCTGTTCGTACAAAAGCAAGAATACTTATTTAATTTTGAAAGTACTTTTCACAACGACTTTAAGGACTTTGGTTATAAAGCTACTTAAAAATTTAGAAACATTTCTTCATTTAGGGCAAAGTTTGCACATAAAATTTTTTAATAATAAAAAGAAAGTTGAATATAGTCCATTAAAAACAGAATATTTTAATGGCAATTACAAAATAAAATGTTGACATTTTGGATTTTTGATTTTTCAATAAGGGACAGAAGCCCAAAATCTTAAAATGGGACTGGTCAATTAGAAAACTTCAGTAGTTTGAGAAAATTAAGAATTTTTTTATGCTATAAATTCTCTCATATATCATATCATAGAAATGTGTCTCACCAAATCATACAAAAGATAGAAAAATGTAACATGGTTTATATATTCTAAAATTCTCAAAAATTGAACATTCCACGCTTATTTTCAGCCGTTTTCTAACTTTATTTTGTACAAATTTTGGTAATATATTTCCAACAAAATACTTTAAATTGTGCTGTAATACAATACTCTTTCCCGGGATCTACCAGTCTAATAACAGCTTTGGAATAGGAAGAAATATTAAAAAATAAAGGATTGAATTTCATCCAAACGGGAATTTGCGTAATTTGGAGTTTATATCTCCTACTACTTTAAACTGCATAAATTGTCTCCGACACGCCAAAATTGGCAGTCCAAAAGGAGCCCTGTATCGTACCCGGGGATGAATATGCAAAGTGTAACTTGCAATTACCCTCGAAATCTTAGCTGGCTTAGAAAATGTGCCCAGGCATTTCGCCAACGTATATTTTCCAGAGGCAGTAACTACCCTGCTGCAGAGGACCAATCCATATTTTTTCAAAGTGGGCCTTCCATCGGTATCCGTTCCAAATCCATCACAGGTCCAGGCGCCGCCGGCAGCTCTGGCTGTTTGTTCTTCATTTATGGGCAGTGCCTGCATTTATCCGGATATAATTTGATTTCAAAATCCTGACGTTGGGCCTGCATAGGCGAGCCATCGAATGCAGACGCATAGCTGCAGGATAACTTCGAATTCGTAGGCATCATTCAATGTCGGTGTTGTGTGCTGAAAATGCATTTGCTCCTTCCAGCATTTTGTCAATCACCAGCTATTTAAAATTTTAGCTAGGTCGGCCGGGTATTTGCGTAATTATCGTTTGTATAGCATGCGTCATACTGTCCCTGAATGCCGTCACGTTTCGGAGTTGGCTCGAAATTGCTTGTTATTATAATTTTATACCACAGTTTTTTTTTAACAAAAATTAAATTTTCTTAATTCGGTGCAATTTGCAAATCTTTTTCTGGGTTACGGACTTGTGTGAATAACTGCCTGACTAAAAACACTCCTCCCAGAAAGGACGTTCGAGTTTTTCTGAGTCTTTCGCCTCCCATTCCTGAAAATTTTAATCATTTTTAAGACATTTCAGAAGGGGATTTCCGCTCCAGTTAGACTAAACTTAACAAATTTCTGCATTTAGAGCTGAAATTGTGTTCCACAATTTGATTAAGTTCCAGTCATTATTAACTCGCCATGAAAACTCTGCTGTATTTTTCACAACGATATTTTTTGCATGCTCTTTCTAGAATTATTTACCCTGAAACTCCAACACTTAAATGCGTTTCGTATAGTGCAAAAATACATTGAGGCGTACATTCACTAATAAAGTCATATTCAAAGTATTTTTTTCCAATAAATATATGCTATTACTTAGAAAAATAATTCATGCCCTATTTCAGTAATTTTTCTGAAGTTGGATTTATAAATTTTTGAATGTAATAGAATTGCAAATTTTAATAAGATAAAAACTTTTTTCAAATAGATAAAACCACCGTCATTAAATACAACAATGGTTTTCATAATTAAAGGAGAATAGTACTATCAATTATTAATGAAATTTGCCAATTTATGTTACCACAAGTGTATTATAAATTTAGGTTATTTAACAATGGAATCAATTTCCCACAAAACATGTTTCATTTTAAACCATCAATTAGATATGCATAAATATTTTCTATTAAATTTTAAGTACACAAATCATACAATATAACCTACAGAGTACGGTTTTTATAAGTGATTGCCCAAAGCAGCAAAGTGTTATCCCAAAACACAATATACCTAAATATTTGGGGCTTATACGCTACTATTTTTCATTTGACACCCATTTCATAGAGTACAAGGCAAGGCGATAAAACTATTTGCTTTCTTTAAGTGTGTAGTCAACAATTTCGTATCGACAACTACTTCTGACGGAAATATGTTCACTGTAAAGGCCAGAGTATCGATAACTCTTTGAAAATCTTAATAGGGCAAATAGCGTCATTTTCAAAAAGCGCTTTGAAACTTTGTAAGGAAATTATAAATTCCAAGTAACTAAAACATATCGAAACAAGATCAAAGCTAATCCGATCTTAAACAGAGGATTAAGTGGGCTTTTGGGAATTTTAAAGCAAGTGGTCTTCGAAATGGAAACCGATTTCTCAACTAGCAAAGTAGCAGAGCAGCCAGGCTCCCGATGGCGTAGTATAATTCATTCGCCTACTTCTATTAGGAAGGCATTTCAAGTCCCGACCAACTTTCCGCTCGGTAATTATTCCGACGTCAAGAAAGTCATTCTTTCACCATGTCCACCCGATGCAAGTAAATATAAGCCAAGGAAGCAGTTTATTACTTATTTGAGACATCAGGTGCGAAAGAGTTGTTATCCGTCAAAGGAGAGCAATCCAGAGGTGGATTGCTCACGTCCGGGGTCGGACGCCCGGTAAGTCAGATGCATGCATACTCCCCGGGGCACCGCAGGGATCCAGAGCCAAAGCGTCGGTTGGACAGGATGTAAATTGGACGAGTAATAAATGCATGCATGAGGCTATCACACGCCTCAAGTTGAAATGGTAAGTGCAAGATGGCTGCGGCCTGGGGTATTAAAACGCAAGATTAAGGAATTCCCATTTGATAATATTGGAAATGGAAGCAGTGTTGATAATGAATTGCTTTTCGCAAAAACTTTCCCGGAGTTTTCGACAAACTCCCCCGGTATGCACTTCGGTAACACTTGGCTGGAGAATATAGTTAGTCGGTGAGGAATGCATAATTTGCAAGACAAGAACTTTTCCGCAATACTTGGGAACTGCAAGTCCAAGAACATTAAAGACACTCGAAAATAATTTCGTTTTTGGCTTCTAGAGCAAACTGTTTAACTTGGAGACGGTATTTCTTGGATTCCACACAGGCTATGTGCTAGAACAAGTACATACAAGGATGCACATAAAGGTTATAAAGTTTGACGTGGAGGGCATTAGAAAACATTACGATTTTTCATAGCAATTTGCGTCGAATTGAACCATAAATTTTAACATTGTCCTAAACAAACGGTCATCAAAAATATGTACTTTGATATTTAAACGAGATATGTTCAATGTCCAATTTTCAGTTTCCTAATCGGATGGTTTGAGCTGGGACCTTCATTCTTAGGTGTAAAAATGATGGATTCCATTCAGCCTTTTAAAATATAAACTATTAGTACAACTATTTTTTATTGTTAAAAGCTAAACCTACAAATTTAAGTACTTCATTTAAAATTTTTATTCATTTGATCCACTGAAGACAAAACGAGCTACTTTTAAAATAAACTACCTCAGGTTCATTATTTGATTTGATTTTTATTTTCGAGGAGGTTTGTCTCTAGTTTTTAAATACAGTGGACCCTCTGTAATCCGACAAATTTTTTTGATTTATCGAATTTTCCGGACTAGAAAGTACTGTCACCAATATTCTATTGGGAACTTTTCTAAGGGAGTATCCTGTAATCCCACAAATAGACTGAGATTGCACAGCCGCGCGGCCGGCAAGACGGCACGTGCTAGTAAACAAGTCACAACCTGTATAAAAGTGTTGATCTCCCTTTCGTCGTAATTGGCGTGTCAGATTACAAGGGGCACCGGATTAGCGGGTCCACTGTAGCTGATTATTGTTTGATTTATTGTCACTCAAAATGAGCTAAGGATTTTTTATAACATTCTATATAAGGATTTTCAATGACCTTAAAAATCGAATTTAATAATCCGGTTAGCAAAAAAATAATTAATGTCTTTAAAGTAGGATGGTAGTTAAAGGACCTTTAAAACTTTAGGACGAAAAACAAAAAATTAAAATTCCAAGGGCGTTTTACATCACATATTGAAAATATTTTCGACAAATAAAGTAGAATTTAATTATCGTCACACATTCAGTGACACTCGTGAAACCAAACGATTCCGCCTGTCAAAGAATTATTAGTACATAAAAATAATAACACGTCAGAGAAAAATAGAAAAACAAAAATATGTGAAAATGAAAAGAACAAAATATTTATTATAACATACTAAAAAAAATTTTAAAGGGCCAGACACCAATAGACAGACGTCGAGCTTTAAAGTCAAACAGGTCATAAAGTATTGTTTTCATTTAAATGGCTTATCTTAGAATTTCAGAGTTCTCTATCTCGGTTTCGATTAATTTAAGCCTCTTAAGTGTTAATTAACTTTATCAATTTGGTTCACAATAACATCTACAATTTATTATTAGCCCCCTTGAAAAAATTGCGCCGCTAGCTTCCATACTAAAACGAGGCATAGTCCTTTAGGATGGTTGTCTTTTATTAATTGCTAGCGATATCTGCGAAGACTTTGGAAGTCCTGAAACTGTTGTTGACTAATGTGATCGTGTTTTTATTACTAATTTCTATATTAAAAAAATAAGTGCTCGAAGGAACAAGAGAACTGGATGGCAGTCCCATTGGCTTCCTATTGACTTACTAGAGAGCATATGAATTTGACTCTTGAACCAGGGCCGCGGTGCTGCCAATCGATCAGCAGCCCTCCTACCGTAAATAAAAATTTATGAAAGCGTAGAGCGCAGAAGACTCCCACCGTTCAACACATAATACGGACCCGATATGCATCAGAGGCAGAGGAGATTAATATTATGTGATGGCTGCAATAAAAAATGTTACACACGACAGCATGAATCTATAAGTGTGCCAGATGCCATTAAATAAATATACAGTTCGAAATTATCTTGAAACGTTATCGTACAATATATACAATTTATGGGCATAAAGGGGGTAGCACAATCCCATTCCGTTTAGAATTGAATGGGTTTTTGGAGTCGTAAAACGGCAGTCAAATCTGAATTCTGCTTGACATTCAGCAGACATTTAATATTGCAAATTACCATGGTTAAATGAAGCATATGTGCACTCCTGCTCTCAACTTTACGGCGCTTTTTGCTGCAACTCCTCCTTGGCTCCGCCTGTGTTTGTTATAAAGTCAGGACTGAAGAGCCATTACATGCCATCAAATTATTGTCATGGAACTCCTCAAGCGGGCAAACTAGAGCGCTTTATTAGCCGAGGCAACTGGTTTCATTCATAGTCACGCATTGTTTTGGGATCATCGTAACAGTATCCGTTTATTGACTTTTGCACTGGATACTTTCCTTAATTTGGGCGCTAAAGCCCCGGTCTATCGCTGCCTTAGCGCTAACTTAATGGTTTCGTGAGGAAAGACAATAGAGCTCAGCACTGGGACTTGGCTTTACTATGAATGGGCGCGGATGCGGGCCGCTCACTAAAAGTGTGCACATAACCAACAGTGACGTGTTTTTAAACTCCATCGAATGAGCGGGCAAAGTGCTCGGCTGTTTATTTCGCCCGCTATACACGCGTCCGTTTTGTGTAGTTGAGATGAGTGTTATTAATGTTTAGAATTACTAATTAACATGTGTTTCCATGACCGAGAACCAGACCTTTTTTAGGGTGTGCTAAGTCCAAAATATCAGACCTGAATGAAATGTTTTCTATTTTAATATAGTAGAAATTATGTAAGTTAGACTATCAGTTCCAAAAATTCTGTCCTAATTACATAAGCGTCCAAATTGTAAATAAATTCTGGCATGGAACTGTGGTAAGAGTTAGCGATAATTTTGAATTCCCGTATACAGTTCCAAAAATGTTCTTGCTGCTACTGGATAGACATAACAAGATAAGCTAACCATGCGGGTTAAATACACACATGTCCATTAAACCTTAAATTTCACAGTTTGGAAAATCTATCTATAAAAGTGATTTCTCGAAATTTGTAAATTTAAGGAAATATAAAGCTGAAAGGGAGCTGCAGAAAGCATAGTCCACTGAGCATTAATTCGAGTGAATTCAGGATAGATTCATAGTCACTACAAGTCAAAATGATACCAGCTAAAAATTTAATACAATTGCATTCGATGGTGACGGATCTTTCCATTCTAATCTATAACTTCAGAGCTTGGGGAGAACACTCACCAATTGAAAATGCGACCAAGTATGAAAGGTTAATTTTGGCATCAACTATTTTAATTTTTTTCTTTCTATATTAAATCCTGTTCCAAAGATTGTAACCGAATTTATTTCTAGTTATTTTTTTATTTATGCTTGTACCACCCCATAGTTCCAATTTTATCGACTCCTTAAGGGAATTTAACGTTCGCAAACAACTTGGTGGCAAATATTTAAATGACAAGTGTAGGAGGCCTAATTGAAATTTTTATAGATACTTGTTCTAGAGTATCTATACGATTTTGTGAAATTTTTGTTCATATTCCAAAATAAATGTCCTTTTGTTACGCATGTTATTGGCTTCGTTATATCCTTAAGGTATTATAAGTTGTGAACATCTGGTGCTGACTTAATCGAATAATCTGAAAAAAAGTTGCGTGTATTTTGAGAAAAATTTATCATTTTTCGGACACATGCGAGATTGTTTAATATGCATAAAAAAAATTGTAAAAGCAGGTGTTTCCTATTTTAGGCAGGTATCAGATTTCGAGAACCCCAACCAAGAAGGGCTACTTATTGTATATAAATAAACTTGCTTCATCAATACTTTATCATACTTTTACCAGCATTTGTGAGTAATCTTAGGATCTTTTTCGCTATTCATTTTTAATGTTTTAAGTTTGAGTTCCAGGTGATTTAAAATGAAAACAAGGTACTTTTAAAATTAATAGTATAGAGAATTGTCAGTAAATAAGCAAGATCGTAAAATTTTAAGGGGAAGTTGAAAAATACAATCAGAATCACTCCTAAGACAACCAGCAGTTCGTAGTGAATGATACAACGTCCCAAACTAACGAGATTTATTTGGAATCACTTCGGACGGACAAACCTGGCGAAAGAAGTTATTTTTCATGCGCACTATGTCGCCTGTTATCAAAAGCGCCGTGGAAGATAAGGGCCGGGAGCAGCGACGGGCGACCGAAATCGTATATAAATTCCTGTAATCATTAATAATCGTGTCGGGTGCCGCCACAATTAATCGTTCATATCTCATTTATAAGAAATTTGCGGACCTTGTTTGCTGGAGAGCTCCCGGACTGCCAGTTCGGCTGATGGAGCCTTTGACATTTCCCTCTCAGAATTCGTCTATTAATGACCTCTTGGACCACTAGCATTTTTCACTTGATGCCGGTGCAAAAGCTCCCGAATATTTGTTGCCCGCACTTAAAGGTATTGTGAAATGGCTTTGCAAGCGATTTGGGTTAACAATGGATGGCAATAATTAATCTTGGAACTCTCAACGAATAAAAGAGACCAAAATGCCATTTACCTTGCCATCGCCCCTAAACTCATTTGTTACCAGCAGTGATCAATCAAGAGTGAAGCCAGAAGGATTTGAAAGGATTTTCTTCCTTCTTGACTCATTGTGAACAGACATTTGCGAATGTTAAACACGCCAAAGACGCTATGACTTGCTTTTCATTTCACATGAATTTTCCAGCGAATTACGTACGTTTCGAGTTCGTAAAAACCTCGTGACCCTTCGGATTCACTGAAAACTTTCCGATTCCGATGATTGCCACGTTTTTGCTCCCGTTCCGGTCTTCCATAGCCCCTCGAATGTTTCGGAAATTATCACAGCAGAGGAGATATAAAAGATTCCGGCGGCTAGAAATGGGTTCTGGACGCCGGGACGCCAGAACGCCGCCGGAACGCTTTGACTCCGGGATGCTGGCAAACTGGAACACATCTAGTCTTTAATGTCCTTAAAGTGTGCCCTCGGTCGGCCTTCGCAGAAACAACGGCGAACGATGCTGCCCGAAAACCTCCACCTGGCCTTAGATGAATACGTGTCGGATTCACTCATCCGTGGAAATCTTGTCCTGCATCAAATCACTATGTCACCATATATAAAAGCAACTTGAGCCTTTATCTTTTTTATCTCGTTCATATTTTTGGCATCACGAGCACGGGTATGTAGAGCATTTTGGGCTCCCGTAGGACACATTTTACTTATGTACTCCTTTACACCAGCATTCGCCCAAGCGCCGTCCGGATGCTGCCGTACTGTAGCCAGAATAATTTGATGGTGTCAGTATTGAGCCGTATTCTGTATATACCATCTGCAGCGTACATAATCTCCTTATTCAATGAAAGTTATGTGGCTGCTTTTCGCTGTCGCATGTTGTGATATTTATGTGAGGCTTTCAGGGTTTAGTTGGCCTGTCTGCTGCAGTGATTTTATCGCCATGAATTATGTATATAGTTTTGCATCTTTTCTTATCCGTAATGTCTCAAAGCCGAAAGGATATGCATATGTGAAGGAACTATTCCTCATAGTTGAACTCGATTCAGGGGCCGCATAGTGGCAGATACTTGCACCGATATGACAATGTAATAATAACAGCACCAGGGCGCAGCAAGAAAAATTAGATAAGGATATTGCCACTGCACCACTTTAGCCATTACAGGCGTCATTCCTTGGCTAAACGTAATGCTCCATTTCCATATTTTATCCTTTTTGCCGGTTTTCACCCTACCAACTCTAAATTACATTTTGCTGTTCGATGCTATTTTCAGAGCATTCTTCCCTATATTTTGAGTTTCTTATAGGGAATTCATGTTTTAGGTCTTCGCAGTAACGAAAAACGAAAAGCGTATTTCCGTTTTACTTACAATTGCAATTAAAGTGAAACGTTGTGGTATCCGGATAATCCTCTACTTCGTTTATCAAGCATTAAGAATTTTTGTAAGAATCGCATCAATTAGCTGCGAATAAAAATCAGTGAGTGTAAAATAAAATCTACACCGTGGTTTAATGATGTAGTTAAAGAAAAGATTAGAGCAAGAAATTGTAACTATTAACTTTATAAGAATTTCTACACAGGAAGGTACGAATCCAAGGAGTATATTTTTTATAAAAGTTGGGACAAATAAGAACTGATATTTTATTGAAATACAATTTAAAAGGCAAGCTAGTTCAAAAAAAGAAAAAATTCTACAGAAATTTGTCTTCTAAATTTCAAACTTCACCATGATCCTATTACTACGCTTTTTCCGAATTTTGTCATTATATATTTAATTATTTGCTCCCGAAGATGAAAAATAACATAACTTCGACGGAAAAAGAAAGTTTGAAATTGTTGTTTAAAACGCAAAGATAAATCATTTTCTGGAGGGTATCAATAAATTGAAAGTCTAGAAAATGAATAATGGAAGAAAATATATTGAAATTGAAAGATTATTTCATGTTCCTTTTCATCCCCTTCCGTGGATTCTTCTTCTATTTTTTCTTATATATAACAAATTACATTGACTATAGTAACAAAATATTTGTCCAGGTACACTTGTTTAAATCCAAGATCGTTACATTGCTAAATTTATAAACCAAATGCAAGTCCACTTCGTATTCGAATCCCAACTTGATCAGAATTCTTTTATGAGATTTAACATAAACCAGTTGAATTTCACGAAAATATCAATGTACACCATTTCGTTGAAATTTCAAAATTATTCTCCTAGAAATAGTGATTTGTTTTATACCCCTTTTGATTGTCTTTCAAATCCATGTCTTAAAGCATTGATTACAAGAAAACAGGATATCTTTAAATCCTAACCTTCTCCCACTTTCTTGGTATTTTACAAGCTAGGAGAATGAACTGGTACCGGGCGAAGACTAGTTATAATCTCAAAATTGTCACTATCAACGTTATCTCGTGAGAGCACTTAAGCAAGGAGCTTTCGCTGCCTCATTGTTATTTTAGTGGAACCTATTAATGATTAGAATTCCTTCCCATGATGGAAGTTATCAAGTCATGCAAAAGTCTTATCTAAATGCCGAGTGAACTCTTCAACAGAGTGAGTGTCACTGGAAACTTTAAAAGGGAATTCCTTGAAATTGAGTAAATGAAATCCTTAAACATCTGAACAACAAACAGCAGAAAGCCCTCTCGGAATCCATAAAAAATTACGACAACCAGTGGGAGCTCGGTGGGGCTCTTTCGGTGGGACGTTGGAGTTTTGGAAAACCGATAAACTTCGACATTTTCATTTCTCTCCTGTTCGATATACAAATACACTCATTTATTCTTTGCAATTCTTTTTTATGAAACCTACCAGCCTTTTTTGATTTCCTCCCGATCGCTCCCATCTGGCCGACCTTTAATATTGCCGGGCGGAGGTATTTAAGGACGAATCCTTTCTGAAACTGACAAAGTAATGCTTGATTTGCTTTAATGGCATCTTATCGCTCTGCAAGAAGGCCGACTGAGGGCAGACGTTCAACGAGGTCAAACAAGCACAAAACCCTGAAAAAGTTAGCAGCCCGAATTGTGTCTTGATCTAATAGTGTCGATTGGGAATAGGAAAAGATGCTCCTTCGGGTCTCGTTCGGACGTGCTTGGTGGCGGTGTCACCCCTTCTGTTCCCCATTTAAAGCAATTTCGTTCCGAAAATCTTTTATTTCATTAGGTCCTTCAAGACAACGAGCTTCCCAGTTGCCGGACAAGCCGAGTGCATTTCTATTTTAAATTAAATTCATCAAGTTTCGGGTTCTGATCAAAGCAAGTCCCTCGGAAATCTACAATTGCACGAGCTAAATAACTCCAAATTAAATAGAAGCGTCTGCAGGGACGGCTACCTGCGAAATATGTGCGGCTGCTGGCATGGAAATCAGTTTAAGGCAAAGCAATTGATTGCGATTCTGAACTCGATTCCCAATTAGGTTATTTGTCTTCGTTGGGACTTGGACTTTTTATGACACAGATTGCTGCAGCTATTTGAAGACAATCTTAAATAAGATTTCCTAAAATTCATGATTATTCTAGGAAGCGAACACAATGGGAAAACTAAGAAAACAAGTTTTATTTAACATCAACAAAAGATAACTTATCCCTTACTCAGGGTCATAAACGACCGTATTTAACCTGCATTGCGTTTAAATCGATATTTTAATCCTATGTCTGCTGTATGTACGTACGCGGGATATCGCTTGATTTTATTTCGACTAGTACGATTTTTACAAATATGTATTATGAATATTACACTTAAATCAAACACTCAGAAAACACTTTGACTATAGTAGAAATTTAAAAAGTATTTATCACATAAGTGAACTAGATACAGAGTAAACTATGGAGAGATGTCTTACTTTTTGAAATCGACTTACAAATTTCTTGACCTTTGTTTCTATTATCAAATTATTTTATTTCCATATAATTAATACCTTTGGTATGCCTTGACATGTTCAAGTGCTCAATTTTTTATTACACTTTAAATATCGAGCTGCTATAAACTTAAAAATATATTCTGATTATCTTTAAAAGAGCTAATTAAGATTTTCGAATAAATATGAGATTTTCTTTCAATCCAGGTAATGGTTATGAATAAAAAATTAATTATCTTTCGTACATACATAACACGAAATTAATTTAGTTCAGGTTACTATTGTTAATAGCATTTATGAAATGGACTCTAATTTTGTCTATTTTCTCTCTTTCATTAATACTTCCACGACCTGTGGACCAGCTCATTCAAAGGATAATGAAGCCGTTTATACCCGTTTTGTATGGGAGTACTTTTTTTTTAAAAAAACTCAATCGGTTGCGGGAGCAATTTATGATTGAGTGATTTTTGAATGAAGCTGTCTTCTAAGTTTCTGAATACTTAATATCCCGGATTTATTCAAAGAACTACAAATTATCATACCTCATTCATACCTGCAGGCTCATTTACGGTCCTCACGTGCTCCATGAATACTCAAAAAATGCATCTTATCGCAATTCAGCGGGCACACATGCTCCTGCTGTATGCAAATAGAGTAAACATGAAATTCTTATTAATCGCCGGGAGCGATTCCAGAATTTTTCACACAGACCGATATGAGAGTTCCTTAGGAAGAGCTTATCGCATATTGCGAGTTTTGATGTCTTCAGGATACCGGAGATTTTGCATGCATACATAATTTCCGCCACAACGAGCTGGTCCTGCGGATAGCCATTGCGGAAAAACCGGACGGACGTGCAGCGGCGGCGGCGTCTACTGCCCGCATAATAGCTGCGAAAATAAAACCCATCTCCAGCAGCTTTGCTTACTAGATTAAAACTTCCCGCCGATTATGCTTTTAAATTCTTCTGCAAAATAAGCACAACTCGGGCGAAATTAAACCGACTACAGCTCGCTGTGTATTCAAATGCACACTGCGGACTGCAGCTGGTGCCCTTCTCACATGTGGTATGAAAATTTCAAAATTTTATGAATTCCGAAAGTGGCATCACTTAGGACAAAATTTTCGATAAGCTTGCTTGCAGCGGCCGGGTTAATGCATCACGACGGTTCTGCACGTCACCGGGGAAATCCCGACGCGACATCAATGTAGTCCCGGCGACTCCGTCCGTCGTCTCCCGGATTTGTTGCTGCATGCCAGAATTTAAAGGGATTAATTAAAATTCCCATTAATTTGCTTGGAATTGTTTCAATTTTTTCCCGGCCTCTCGCATCACACCCGCTCACCATAAAAGGTGGACAGGTGTAGCACATGTTCCTTGGCGCACCCGCACCCCTCGTTCGCCTGTATCGCATCGTTTCACCGAATAGGTCGAAGGTGCTTTGAATTTAAATCAAGTTTATCTTTTAATGAAATTTATGCCGAAGCTTAAAATTTTACTTTACAACCGTGTCACGTTCTGCCGCCCACGGACTCCTTGCCACAGCTCCAGCCATTTTCGATACATGGAACTTTTACATGTCGATGGGGCGGGTGGGTGACCAGAGCCTCCCCACACATACACCAGAACCCAGGCTCATTACGCTGTTTGATATCCTCAATCAATTTGGCACATTTTAAAACCAATAGGCTTAATTGCTTAAAATGCCAATTAATCAGCCAGTGGACACCGCGCCGTGCAAGTTCGATTTAATTCGGCCGCTGGAGTCTTGACGCGTCCTGGTATCGCCTCGTGCGGCTAATCACGTTCCGTATGAACACTTTGCGAGCCGCTGATGAAATTCATAAATTTTTGGCAGCCATAATTGGCCTTTTATTTTTGTTTTTATTCCATCTCAGAGCACTCGGATAGAACGTGCGACACGATAAAAGCGGATTAAATTGAATTTGTTGCGCTTGTTTTGCGATAATATTTCAATTTCACGGCAAATCATCGGACAGTGGTTTAATTCTTATGCAAAATTGTGTTAGCAATAAATGTTTTTGAATTACGCCAGTTATGCGCTGAATTATTAATCTCCCATTGAAAAGTATGCTTAGCAAATGTTTTCCTTGATTAACCCCAAACAATTGTTAAATTTTATAATATTTTTATTATTCTGCCGGCTTTATTGCATTATCATTAACTCTGCAGGGTTTAACGTAAGTCTTGAGCATCCGGCAGCAAAGACCTCAAAAAGGTTTTAAAGATACCTTCCAGTCTGCTTTTTAAAAACTTCAAGTCTCTGTTTTATTTGTATTTTTTTTTCTTTTTGGGTCAAGTCGTAAGTGATATCTTCCCATTTCTACCGAACCTTTCTTTTTTGCATCCATATTCCATCGATATTGATGACAACGCAATAATTCATCCATTTGTTTTCCTGCTTAAGTGATAGCAACTAACGGGTCGGAGCCATGAAAGTATCAGAGAGAAATTCCGTCAAATTGGAACAGGTGTATCTCCGTCTGGTCAAAGTACTGGATTTTTTTCGTTACAGAGCTCATATGATTCTTTATAAAATTGTGTAACACCCGCGAATCCCTTTGTGATAATTTACATGAATTTAAATACTTTATGAGAAATATTTTTTTATTGTATGCCCATATATTTGAAATGAAAGTTATATAAAAATTTGATAACATCAGATGAAGGGACAGTAGGAAACAAAACGTGAGACAAAGTTGCACAAAAGTCGATATAAGAAGAAAAACATTAAACAAATAAAATAGTAAATAATAAATTGGTAAACAAACAGATGATTTTAAGTAGAGAAAGCAAATAAGTTAAGTATATTATCCACTCCTCACTTCTCATATATTAATAGTATTATATTCTAGCTGCGATAGTAGTATTTTTAAGATTACTATTTTGGACACCACCTTCTACAATGCAATGCAAACATCTTTTGATCCCTTTTTAGGGTTACCTAGCCAACTAGAAACCCTTATGGTTTCGGTCCGTCCATCCATCCGTCTGTCTGTCTGCATGTCACAGCCCTGCCATTCTCTCATTTATATGCCTATTAAGGTGAAATTTGGTATACGGACGTAGATTGATAACCAAAAACAGAAATGTTGCGATTTTTGAAAAAATATTTTTTTTTTTTTCACTTACGTCATTAAGGGTGTGTTTAGACAGCCCTCCTAAAATGTAACAGAAAATGTTTTAGGACCTTCAGTCACGAGATATTTTCTTTCAAAATTGTTGTCAGAATTTCCCCCCGTCCGATATAAAAAATTTAAAGTTTTACAGAATGTAGCTTTTAATTAACACTTTTAATAAAAATTATAACGAGCACTCTAGCAAAAATAGTTCATGAAATATTTCATATATTATTATTTATATATTATTATGTAACTTGCGATTTCACCTCATAAAAATTTATGGAGATATAAAAGGGCGTTCTTTACAAGATTAATTGTGTACTTATCCAAAATTAACGTTGCGCTTGGAAAAAAAATTAAAGAAAAAATTTCTATTGAAAAATCTGGTGAGGTCTTTTGGATCCCCGGTGACGGCAACGAGTTAAGGTGTATTCAATATTTTACTTAAAACATACTGCGGAACAATTTCTTTTTTTTATTTATATATTCATTGGTTTCCTATGTCCTAATAAGGCTACGCGGGCTTCTGGTGGAGGTAACAGGTCTCTCTGTATAATATGCAAAATATGTTTCCGCCCAGCAGTATTTAACCATATCGGAACTTTTAATAATGGTCGTTTTGGCGTATCCTTAGAACAAACGGACAGTATTGATCTAGTTTTATAAAATTTATTCATTGTAAAAAACAGCTTTGATAGTTGCCATAAGTACAGATTTTGTGATTTTTTTTTCAAGTACCACATAACCATTAAAATTACAATACACAAAATTATTTTTATATCTTGGTATATTTTTGGCGAAATAAAATCACATAATTTAATTTGGAGATTAAATTTTCATTATTAAAATAACAAGTTATTCTATACGAAGGAATTTAGAATAATAATCCTAAGGATTTTTATGTTTATGTGTAAAACTTCCGATTAAAATCGATTTTATTGTGGTATACTAAAGTAAAGTAAACTTAATTTTTAAAAATATAATCAATATAATAATAAATCAAATTTCCATGAAAGTTATCCAACTTGTTCACTTTGATAGGGTCATATTAAATCGATGGGAACTCATTGCAATTGTGAAGTACTTAATTGTGAAGTACATAAATTTTATAGGGCATGCATCAACAGAACATTCAGAAAGGTATAATTTATTAGTGGAATGAAATTTTCACCTATAACCGTATAGGTAAATTAAGAATCCCACTTTGTACCTTCAATTTGGCTGAAAGATGGCTTGAATTAATAGCGCCACATTTATCGCCAAAGTGAAATGAAATTAAAGGAAAAAACCGAGAGATCATTCAGGACACTAATTAAATAAGCGGAATTTCCATTAGCCACCTCTGACGTTATTTAAATTTGGTTAGGCTCAATTTGGATGTCAAACAGATTGGAATTTGGCTGGTGATTATTCTGGCCAAGCCTAGTGCACTGCTCATCCATTATAAAAGTAAGCCCGAATTTGGCCTTTTTCCATGGGCGACTCATACGAGTGCACAAATGCCTCATACCCTCCATACATATGTGTACATGTATCCATAGACTGGGCCGTAGCCGGCCCCAATCAGGACGAAGGCCTTGAGCAGTGTATGCCCGTTCATATGCTCATGCTGAAAGGATTAAATCGAGTCTTAAGCGCTCATTTATCTTCGTCCTTGCCACAACTTCGAATTTCGGCATGGCAAACACTTAGCTTTTGAAATAATTAATTTGAAAACTCTGGTGAACTTGTTGTCACAAATAAACCAAGGAATAGGGGTGGAAGGGAGGTGTGGGGTGTCGCGCTCAACCGGAGATTTAATGCAAGTGCCATCGGGGAAAAACCTATCGAGGCCTCCATAAATCTTGCTGTATTTGTCAGTATTTCTATTTCCTTGATCCTTTCATGGGCTCGCAGGAACTTTCGTCACAATGTATCAATCAATCAATAAGGGCTTAGCGTTTTTATATACACCCGGCATGGCTCTGCGGCTCCGGTTCCCCGCCAGCAAAGAAACTAAAAAAAGGACTCTTGTATAAAGAGCCATTTCATTTAATAACATTTCGGTTTTTGTCAGTGGCGCTAAACCCATCAATTCATCCTGATCACTCTAAGGGTGTTCGTAGCAATCATAAATTGGGGTACCCGGTCAGGCGGCCAGCCCGAAATTACTTACAGATCGACTACCGGAGCAGACCCCGGCCCCTGGACTCCCACGCCCAGCTAAAATTTACGAGATTGGAGTACCTTTACAACTCATGTTTACAATATTTAACTTTAAAAAGGAAATATGTGTCCTTTTGACCGTACATCGACTGGCCGCCGCAAAGGAATGTCCCGATGGGTTCCTGGCCGGTTGCCGCACTCTGCAAAGGAAGCAGCCTTGTGATTCATAAGGCTCTACGGTCGGTGCCCTGGCTTTCGCCAGCTTTCTAGCCGTTCCCGCCGGCCCAAAAATTTGCATATGTGTATCGAGAAATAATGCGTGTACACACGTCGATGTATAAACACGAAATATTAAATGCGAACCATCGAAAACCTTTTACAAATTCATATATCACAAAAATTATGAGACTTCTATGGCGTGCATTTCCCTTTTTCATTTGGGTAGCTTTCACGGGGAGCGTATGCGCCGCCACGTCCCCGGCTCTGGACTGGAGTATCCTGTTTATCTACTCGGGTCCCGATGTATTTATTAATATGAAAATGTGTTCACGAGCTCGTTCGTTATTTAGGAGCTGCTTTTAATGGAATAAAATTTTTACCAGAATCCACTAAAAGGCCGTTGCCAGATGGGCAGATATTTTATGGCCGGAAAGTTGCCCTAGTGCTGCCTCCCGCTCCTCTTGATGCCGATTCCTGGGCCAAGCCGAGGCGGGACCGGGCGGTCCAGGACTGGTATTGATTCAAGTAAAACTGTCCGAGCGCACCTAAAATTGTTCAGTAAATTGCGGCACTGAGTGGCATAATCCTTGCAGCTATCATAACCAAAAATCAATCACCGGCGCAAGCAGAGTCTGCCGAGTGCCGGGGAATGCATCATGCGGTTTTTAATTGTTTTGCATCGAGAACACAAAGCCGGCCTCGTCCTGGGCTGCAGCGCACTGCTCGTCACCGACGCCGCCTCGGTCCAGGATCTTCGTATGAAAATACTGCAAGTGCATTCGGGAAAGCGATAACGTAATTAGGACTGAATTTGCATTCTCGTACAAAGCAAACAGACCGTTAAAACCAGGAGTGAAATCTTCCTCTAGAACCCGATTTCGGATCCTATTTGAATTTTCAAATTGCTTTGTGGCCTCAACAAATCCCTTCGGCGTTCACACACGTTTAATTTGTTGGCATGTGGCTACACAAGACCGCCCGGGATCATGCACTTCCCTTTGTGGAGACTCGTCGGATTTTCTTTTCCCGGCTGAGACAATGTTGGTTCACTGTGTGACGCGTGATTAAAAGGCATAGGTGGTGTCCTTTTGATTTGCCGTTTACATTCAGCACCCACGTACACGCTGCCCGTTCGTCCCATCCGCAGCAATAACACGGCCATCAAAAATGGCTAGAGGAAAGTATAGTGCTTAATAAATAAGGCTTCTTTTGAAGTTTTTTTACGCTTATTTTATCTTGTGGCAAAAATGCTCGTCGACGAAAAAGCAATTCCAAATATCGAACGTAAAAAGGTGTCAGGATATAGTTTAAGTGTCCTGGGACCATATGTACGTTCTCCAGAGATTTGCAGACTAATGCATTGGTAACAGAGATCAAGACTGTAAAGGTTTTTTAAACTTCTGATCCCCATGTTTAGTTACGTGCGCACTATACGACATGTCGCCTACATAGAACTCGGTCCATCAAAAAGGAAGCTATTAAAGAACTATTTTTCTATGGTTTGTTCAAATTAAACAAGAAATGAATATAAATTTTAGTTAGAATATTTGATCTATAGTCCAAGAAATCAATTTCAACGGGTGGTGCAACACAAATTTTGAAATTACACTGTCATAACATTCCGATTATTTTAAAAATATTGTTGATAATTTTAAATTTTAGATGATAATACATCACCCCTCCGCTAGTGCTCCTTAAAATTGTCTCATACCTTTAAGCTGTCGATAGCTATAATTCTTTCCATGTATGTAAAAAGTCGTAGCCAAACCTCAGCTCCAATAAAAAACAAGAACTGAACAATACCTTAAAATAAAAATTTATGAATTAAGATGTTTTGAAATAACTTTACTAAGGTTTCCAAAGATTTATGTTTAAATAGGCCGAGATTTCAATCAGGAACAAACATATCTAGGTTCATATAGACATATATTGTTTCCCTGCGCTTGTTTGAACTGACATCGTGTCACAACTTTGAGTAAGATTTCTAAGAATTTTACGTACTGCTTAAGATATCTTCATTAGAGAAAAATTACCAAAATCATACAACTTAATTTTATAATTACCGGCCGGATTCCTTTCATTTCTAAAGTATAACAACCTTTTATAAAAGTCATATACTTATTTACTTGTTGATATCAACAGTTCGGGCTATAATCACAGACATAAGCCCTTTTCTTTGTGGGGAAGCCTCCAACACCATCTCCCCTCCAAAATCAAGGATAAATTCAAACGAAGACCCCACGAGGAAATCTTCTGAGGAATTATTTAAACGCCAGCAATAAGTTCTGATTCTCCTCTTGTAAGACAATTGCTGACAACAATGTCGCTGTGGGTGATATTAATCCTCCAACTAATAAAGGCACAGCTGCTTTTACACGCTCTCCTATGGGGGCATAGACCCCACGATAGATTTACAGCTTAAGGACTTTATTACTGCGGATAATTCCCTTCTTAGTGCTGACTGGGTTAGGATCGGTTTTGGCACTCATAAATAATTTATATTGCTTTTCCATAATATAGGAAATGGTATTGGTTCCCCACCATTCGAGAGGCCAGTCTGATTAACAAATCCAATTACTTTCTGATGGCACAAAATGTGGAAGACATTTATTGCCGTTCTCTTGCAGGTAATTGTCTTCATTCGCCTTAAAATCAGTTCTAAGTTTTAATACTGTTCTAGCCTCCTTTGAAATTTCCTTAATAAAAGTATGCAATTATTTCTGAGAACAAAATGCCAGTAAACGTATTAGAAGTATTCACTTTTGTGGACTTATCTGATTTATAACAAAAAGCAAACTTATAATGAGCATAAAATTGGGGACAATCATGTAACAACAAAACGACTTAAATTTTATTTTTCTTGCTTCAAGACGAATTTCTGTACATCGATCACATCATTAACTGACTTCAAAGAAGATTTTTGATTTGGCACATATGAGTACACGAATGTAATTAAGGTTGGTTAGAACTTTGGAAAGACTTTCATCAAGTACTCATATATTCCATATAATACAATATTTTTAAAGCAAATGAATTTTAACAGTAATCTTAAAGAAAATACTAAATTTAAGATTGTGAAAGAAACATATTAAATTCTAGCTCTTAATTGGAGGAGCAGCTTTACAAATTGTTTTACTTTGTTGCAACCTCAGGAATTTTATTCGATTCAAGTCATAATGAATACAAAAACCATAGGCCTGTATCATTTTTCTTATAAAATATATGTTACGATATTCTTTGATTATAATGAATTATTTAGAAAATAGCCTTACACAAAACTCTTTTGAAACTACAAAGATATGCAAAACAAATTATTTCTGTGTATAATTCTTGGCAATTCATAATATATAATGAAAGGGAATCAAAAATATTAGTAAAAATGTATATAGAACTGAAATGAGTGCGTACGTAAGTATCAATTAATTAGAAGAAAATTTTAACTACAAATCCTGATCATATAAAACGTTCTCTAATACTTTTTCAGATAAAAAATAGTAATTTTTGGAATTTGATGTTATATGATTTTCGGGATTTTCTACTTCAAGTAAATGTTTGTATTACAGGCTTAAAGTTTTCCTCAAATTTCAAGATTCTTTTGCAAACCTAGAAAAATATCAAACTTTTACAACTTTTAATTAGTGTAACAACATGGTGACAGCAATGCTAATATTTAATTAGAATGAGGCAAAATACATAACTGATGGTACGGAAAGTCCGGCCCGCAATTCAAACTCGCACCTGACAAGTTCTTTAAACTCTTGCTATTTCTTAGATTACTGAGGCTGTGGCGAACTTCTAAATTTATACTTTCCGTATTTACCAGTCATTTCTTTGTGTAAATTATTGCTACGTTTCCAAAGAAAAATTTCTGGACAAATCGGTTAGGAATAGCTGAAAGAAGGCCGGGGCCACTAATCATTCATATCGAAGCCTGAATCGGTTTTGTTGGTCTTGTTGGTATTACCTAGATCCGCTGGCAATAAGAACATTCCCCAGGCCAGTGGAGACGTCTAAGGAAAAACTTAAAGTTGATCCAATTCTCCCCGCTGTAACGCTGGTGGTTCAACATCAGCCAAGATGTTTTGCAACCCCCAAAGGAGCGCACGGAATCGTCAATTATGTTAATGTCGCGCATTAAAACTAAATTTCGGATCATGTTCGCCGACCTTGTGAGACCCGCAGTTTGCTACCAAAGCTATTTGCCCTAGTCTTTCGAACGCGAAATTTTCCTTGTGGTGCGGCTAAAAACGTCAAGTCGGGAAACTTGGTTGGTTTAAGGTATTCTCCTTAATTTATTAGAGGAGCACATTGATGGGTCCCAAGAAGTGAACTTTTTAAACTTTAGCAACTTGGGAACGGTTCAGCAGGTGAGCTCCCCGAACTGCGTCAATGGATGATGCTCAAAAGGCGTTGCAGCTCGCAGCCCTTCAACCTGCCGAATAAATTATTAAACACTGCCAAATTAGTGCATGACTGTGCGAAAGGTACGAGTCCTGCGGGCTCTGGATCCAGGACGGGGAGAACCGTGCGCTGAGGACAGCCGGGGCAAATGGGGCAGAGTTCTTGCGAGCACTTGCATTTCATTTAACACTTTGTTATCCGCCTGGGGGGAGGGGGAGGGGATTGTGGTTTTTTGATGCTAATGGTATTTTTCGGTGCAAAACAGTGTTCGGCCTGGGACTGTGTGCTTCCATTTATGTGTCAAGGTGTCTATGGCAGAGTTCGTGCGGTTCGGTGCTAGCCGGCGCATGAAAGAGCAAATACTTGATCACATTTACCTAATGAATTTCAGTAACCCGCACTTGCCCCTCCCAGTACAGGCCGCAAAGCAAGTACGCCGGTGAAGAGGTACATAATGCTGTGGGAAGGAGCAAAAGTTGGCTGAATAATTAATAATCCTCAACAGCTTAAAGCCACAATTAAGCTCGAAATCAAGACGTATGGTTCTATTTTGCCTGAAATATAAGAAAGCTAAAACAAAATGAATTCGCCTCGGGCGTTAGATTTGATCATTATTTCATCCTCATCCTCAAAGGCTGCTCAGTTCATGAGATGCACACCCATGGATCTCCAGGGTGCATAGCTCCTTCTATTTCGCTACATTGTTATGGCTATAAAAATATGGACCCCATTAAGCAATCAAAGGTTAAGGAATGAAGATTAATGTCGCAGGATTCAGCCCTACTCCGCGACTAGATCCGCACCCGTGCAATGAATCGGAAGCCTTTGTTTGAAGAGCAGCTCCACCAGCTCTACCAGCTCCTCCAGCATGGACCTTTATGACTCTCGCTTTTTAAATTGCCACACTTGCTCACTGTCTTGATGCAAAGATGGGAGCACTTCTTTCTCGTTTCCATTCTATTTACACAGCATTGTCCAAAAAGAGCTGTACATTAAACACTAATTATTTCTAAACGTTAAAATCAAAATTTATAAAATCCATTCCAAGGAAGCTGCTGGCTGTTCAAAGTTCTCGACAACAATTACTGACTTCAATTATTAAATTTAAAACTTGAAGCTGGGTTTTAAGACTGTCTGTAGTTTCCAGACCAAAGCAAGACTCTGATCTCAAATTTGCCTTTGTACTGAAAATTCTTATATCTCACATTATTTCAAATCCAATTTAAAAATAAAGATAACTATATGTAATTTAGGAAACTTCTTAATCATAATTTTAATAATGCGATACACAAAGATAAGCTTCTTTTCTTTTTCGCCTTCAGCAAGAAATTTTTAATTAACATGGGGATAACTAAATAAACTCGTTAACTGCGACTTCGATCCGCCCACAGAATGTTCTGTTTCTTCAAATTTATTACTATTATTTTTTGCCAAGATATTTTTCCATTTTACCAATGTTTTTTTTAAAATAAATATATTACATAACCTTATACAAAATATTTCATACTCTTCTTAAATTTAAGTTCAGTTTGCGTGTATATTGCATTATAATACATGCTAACCAAAAGTGTATTATTTTATTCGGTATTTGGAAAAAATATCCTCTTTTTTAAAAGCTGAAAATTCATTTAAAGTTATTATAATAACCGCCTAGAAGCTATAAATCAATGAAGCAATCTTAAATAGTGAATTTCCACATTAAACTGCAATCAATACATTGAAGAATTTTGTAATTACAGACAAGAATTTTTTCTTAGAACTTTACTAGAACATTCTTGTTCTAATTCTTGACTCAGTGTTCTGGATTATGTAATTTTTGCAATTAAAAGCGTTACAGGTTTAGATCTCCGACTTAACACTAGCTTTGTCCGAATACAAAAAATTGACTGAAAATTGTCCTATAGTGATGATTTCAACACGTCCTATAGTCACTACTGTTAAAAATGCAGACTTCTTCATATTCATAGCATGCCAAAATATTTACTAATTTAAATGACCCTTAAAAGTAAAGACAACAATAACTTCCTTTTCTCCCCATTTCAAAAAAGTAGTTAAAATTACGTTTGTACAGGCTCCCTATGCTCCTAAATATCATTCGATTATTAAAACCCTAGTTACCTTTCTCAACTTTAAACTGAAGCAACGCAACGCAAACTACTTGAAAGCTTCAAGCGAAAAAAAAATTAAGATACTTAAAGTACTTACCGATGGAGCGCTGTGGTTAGATTTTCTCGAAGCTGAAGAATATTCGGTATATCAACATCACCCCAATTGAATTGCATTAACTCCTTCAGGGAGCATAGTTGAGCTCATTTCAATACTGCTCCTCTGCACTGGTGTATTATCAAGGAACTTTATAATAGACACTATCGCTCATTGCTGAATTTGAAGAGGAACGCTCAGCTTAATCCTATTTAAACTTCTACATCCCTTCTTGACGGCGATAGGGCGGGGGTGTTTACGTATGGAAGAGCACTGTGACTATCACTTGTATTTTTCTACGGTCCCCTATATCATATACCAAATAAACCAAAGCCCTGAAACTTATTCAATTTTGTCTAAGCTTTCGCGCATAATAGGAGAAATATTTTGAGACGTACGCGCGGCAGGAGGAAAAATTTGAATTGAATATAAGGGATAAAGGGAATTCAATTAAATTGTAAATGAAGATATCGTGCAGTTGAAAAGTTTTATTACTCGCTTTTTTTGCCGTTCGCCTCCGCCGAAGTGCAGGTCATTTAAATAATCATACACCCTCGGCGGCTATTGTGCCATTCGGTGCTCTTTGCAGATCCGGCGGAAAATACTGCGGATTACAGTTTCTAATCGAAATACGCTTTATAATGGAATGTTACTTTATCCCTTCCCAGGAAATTCAAATGCCGTAACTTATAGGCTTACAGAATTATTAAATATGCGTTTAAGCAAATGGAAAAATCAAAGTAATACTGATTTTAGGTATTAAAAAAATTACGTTTCTCGTCCATTAACTAGGATTCTGTTTAAGGTGAATCGTCCAGCTCAAAGGCGAACAGACAATATAAACTTATCAATGAAATTTCATTATTTCAAACCATCTTGTTGATGGCTTATTATTTACGATTAATTTGCAATGCGAATAGCTCACTGTTAAAAGAATTGTTTTATTATATTTTCCCATTAAAACCGAATCAATATTTTTTCACACAACCATTAGTTTAAGGTACACATCAGGTCGTAATCATCAGATTGCAGGTTTTTTATTCTTGGCATACTTGGCAATAAGTATGCCATAAAAAAGTCCGATTTTGCTGCTCTTAGGATCACACAGGACTAATATTTATCATAAGCGGTCTTTACTGCATTATTTTTTTAATGGACGTTTACAAGAGCCAAGAAAAGTAAATTACAATTAATTTTTGGTATTTCAATCCAATTCCTTCTTTTTATTTAGTTATTATTTTATACTTGAAAATGACCATTAGCATTTTTAAAATCTTATCCATTCTGAATATATCACCGCGTATACACCGTTTTTAAAAATACAGTTCTGGATAAACGCTGAAATGTTTACCTGCTTAGCTGTCTATGCTCTGATATTTCTTTAGTTATTCTCTTAAAACCTTTATATACTTTACTTACTATACTTTTATAAATGCATTCTAGGACTCTAGACTATTTTTTAAATAAAAAATGATTTTTAAAACTTTATAATAGAACAATCTTTTAACTAAAAATACTTTTAACTTTTCCTAAAAATTTCGTTTCCGAGTGCTATTACTATTCTTTGTCCGCATCACAAAAGGATTTCTTACCCATCCGTTAACTCTAATAGTACATTATTCAGTATACATAACTTTTAAAAATTGAACCTTACAGAAAACCGCGCTTAATTTATAAAAATATTTCCTACTGCCATTTTAATGGTTGAATTCTTGAAAACAATTCAAAACAATAATAAAAGAGAAATTTATAAATTGTATAGACTTTGTCAAATACAATGGTTTAAATCAGTCCTTCGTCACCCAAAAAACAACGAAGACCACATAAAATTCAAAAGAAATGTTTAGGGCCGCATTTAAAATAAATATGCATAGGATTCAAGTAATAAATCCAAAAATGACCCATAGTTTAATTATTAAAAACGATACTTAAGTTAAATGAAGTGCTGTATTTATTAACTGAATAATAAAAGTAAAGTTAAAAATCACCTCGCAGGCCGCACAAGAATCACAGGTATCTTATGCAGGCCTGGTTTAAACAGATCTGTAGTATATTTCTTTCCAGAAGAAATTTCCTTCTCAAATGAAGAGTTTTCTGAAAGTATATCTCACTAAGTCTAAAAAACTTAAAAGAAATTCCTAATATCTTAAAATCTTATAATTCCTCCGATAGTCCATAGTGTAGAAAATAATTTCTGCATCCTGCTTTTTACCTGTTCAAACCATTTCCCAAAATACAGCTCAAAAATAATATTTTAAGATAACATTACCACTATTTGCAACACCCCTCATAAATCAATAAATCTAATGAATTCATAGCAATATCACCTACGAGTGGTCCAATCGAGACAAATGATTCATTCCTAATATCCACTTACTGCTATGAAACTTACTTGATTTTGTAACTGGTTTAAGAAGATTTTCTTGTACTCCATAAGTTAGAAACTTTAACAAAATTTATATATATAATATTTAAATAGATGTCTTGGCACAAATTTGAATTCAATTTGAATATCTTAATAATTACACATAGGTAACTCAAATTCAGTTATTCAAAGGTAAGGAAGTGCGGTGAGACCGCAGACCTCAAATAAGTGCAGAATTTCCACCTATCTTGTCTGCGACATGCGCCGACGAATGTAAATTAGCTCTGGGCTCAGTTTAACTACAAAGTTAGCCGTAGCCGCAGGATGCTCGAACTGAGCTGTGGTGACGGTACCACTCGGAAGGGATTCGTCTACTTCTTGCAATTTTTAACTTCGTTGAAACATTTGCATGGGAATTTGCATGAAACACAATTAAGCGATTGATGCACCTGCACAAGCTCTGGCGGCGGTGTCCTGCTCAATATGCTTATTGCCGCCTTCCACAGTCGCGTGCACATCCGCACACTCGTCCACCGAGGACTAGTGTGTATCAAAGGGCGGCTATGCCCACACGAACGGAATTAATGCACGTCACTTGCTGGTCTACCCCGCCCTACCTCCCGGCGGTGTTTGTAATATCCTGGCACTAATTTAAGCATATCCTAGAGTTGAAAGATATATGTGTTAGATTTGCCGCATCCCATTTACATATTACGGGGGATACTTTTGACCGCCTCCCGTCCAAGCTGGACGTATTTGTATCTTGATTAATGAGGACGCATTATGTGTCCGCTTTAAAATCATTCCTTCGCACGCACACAGCCAGCCCCTGCCCGAAACAACAAGTAGGTATATCCGGGCCTGATTACCTGGAGAGGATGGATTAGGGCTGAATTTATGGCAGCTAACTGGGATCACACTTTGCGAATACGCTAATACCGTCTTTTGCCTAGAGGACTGGAACTTGCACGTTGGTTGACTACATGCTTCCATGCCTCGGCGTTTGTACTCTCCTGCTGCAGACTTGTTCAGGAAAAGAGAATTTCTTAGCAACTTCATCAGGGGCTGTGAAGACCTGCTCAACCCCCGACGGCCTTAATCCACCAAAACTAGTTAGATCTTATGGTTGCGCATTTGACATGCCTTTTGCCTCAGATTTAATATCCCCAGAGCTCTTGAAAATTTTGTTTCGACCAAAGTGTGCAAATTATTTAAAAAGTTTTAGATCGTCAAAAAATTTTTTCTCTACGTGTTAAAGTTTCGAGTAAGGCAACTTTCTATAAGGCCACGGCTTTTTAAATGGCCCTTAAATCTTGTATTGGCGTAAACCTAATCTCCCAGTTTACTTTTGGGACCGTTGAAACGTTCGATTTAACCAAAATCTTTCACACATACGTAAAATGATGTTGCTAAAATATGAAAGTAAAAATATTATTAAATCTAAAGTGAAAAATAAATTAGGGTGAAATGGATTGAATATGAGATTCTTAAATTCGTGCTTAAAATTCAATGTGTTCACATGTAGGCACAGACTTTACTTGGGTGTGTTACGCACGTATGAAGTCACAAATTACAATTTGATTGGGTTTTAAGCATAATAAAAAATTCGCAAAGGGAAGAGCAGCTGACTTTCGTGTTTTTATTTTAATAAGTTGATGACTCCGCCTTCTCAACTCTTTTTCATATTTCTACCTTGGTTATTACTTATTGTATTTTTTTTTTTATAAAACTGCCTGCAATTTATTATTATTTATAATTTTTTATACATTCTTGTTTCGAACGTCGTTGGGGGCTTAAAAAAGTATTAAAAAATTGTAATATTTTGAAGATATACGTTGCAGTCTGCTTTTAAAAATATAAAAGGGTTAAATTCAGGACTACTACGATAATACTCAGGTTTGCTCCTATGAATAATACGCTCTTTCCAACAACAAAACAACCATGAGACCATAAGTCCATGAGTGTACTCAAACTTATTTTTACCGCATAAAGAATGTCAAATTAGGATTTTTATTAATTCTATTTAAATTTCGTTAAATTACACTTATCCAGAAATAAAAAAAATATTGTTTTTTTCGTAAAATAACAATAGGAAGAATTTTATAAAAGTGAAGGATTTAGATAACTCTTTATAAGAAAATACTGTCGAATTTCTGCATAATCTACACATGTTTAGAATAAATCTCAGTTTATTTATAAAATAAAACAGTAGTATAGAGCAAAAGGTCTTGATTTAACGTTTCCAATCGGAGTATATGGAAAACTCTTCTTTCAAGTCCAACTCGAACCGACTAATTCCCTAACACATTAAGAAAATCTTAAAATTAAGAACCTTCGACAGATTGCTGAGGTTAAGGTTCAAAAAAGGTTCTTGAAGAAAGAAGGATTTACATCCAGAAAGGGAGAAGAATCCAAGCCCTTGACAATTTAAGTGAAATGATTAAATTATTGAATTATTGAAATCCACGTAATTAGTGCTCCCGGAAATAGGACGACTGGAGATATCCATTCCGACGTCGACTTAGACCATAAATAATTTCCGTTTGAAAAGATTTAGTTGCAGGCATTATACGGTGCTCCTGCGGCGTAGGTATGACATAATAGGGCCCAAGAGGAAGCTTCGACATTTCCTGAAGAGATGTAATGTAACGGATGATTAGCGGTGCGGAAACCATAAACTACGACGTCCTGACAGAACATGTGATAAAAAAATTCATAGAATTCCTTCAGCATGCGCAATTTACGTATGTACCTGGGACCTGGATTGTTTTTGCAGTGCGACTAAAATATACACGCAATAAAGCAATAGAGCAATTCCGGCCCGGAGCCGTGCAGGAGCAAGAAAAAGAACTAGGATCATCACTTTCCCGGCTCCTCCCGAATGAGTTGCTGGAGCAAGTTGAGCGTTAAAATTGGGAAAACGGCGGGCCGGAGCAGGACGGGAGTGCTGCCCGTTTCAGGCGGAAGACACAATTACTTTTCTAATCTAATTACCCAGAATAAGAAGTTAAAGTGTAATTCATCCGTACGAGCCGGGCATACTATGGCGGCGCTAGACGGCATACGTGCGTCGGTATGTGCTTCTGGGCACGTTCCTGGGGGCGATTATTCGGCAAAGAAGTGCACGTTCATGACTGGGCCCTAAGCCCTTTATGCTTTTTATGCTTGCGGTGGTGGGCGACTTCCGGCCGCCCCCGAATCGCTAAGATATCATCATCATCATCACATGGAAAATGTCACTGCTGATGGATAAAACTAATTTGGATTTTCTTCAGCACAAGCATGCTACGGCCTGCAATTTAGTTTTTCCACGTTAAGATCTTCGCAGCAGCCCATCTTAGAGATTCATCTGAACGGATTACATTACCGAGGAACTTTCATTTGTAGCGGACTTATTCTCCGCTTCTTTCGGAACCGGCGGAGTTTTGAAAAACTTGTGTTTTTCATTTAAGTTTCAGTTTGCATGACAACAAAGAGAATTATCTATTTGTTTTCAGCAATTCTTTAAAACGAGTGCCTCGGAAGCACTTTGTCCCGGAAAAACTGACCTTTTCAGAGATTCATTAGTATAATTACGTGAAATGAGGGTACTGCTAGTTAGGGGGATTTCCCGTTTTTATTTACGAGACCAGACTAGTTAACTAATTGTCCTGTGTGCTCGAGGATCTAGCAATAATAGTTTTAGAGCCACACAGAACAAAGCTGCAGCTTCTTTAGCGGATCTGATTAAGAATCCCGAACTCGCTGTTTCCCAAATGTTTACTAATTATTCGCATTTGTTCGCTGCGGATTTTGGGCAAAAATAATGTACAATATGCAGCTGACCCAGATCCCTAGTTATTATATTTACTGCATCGAGAAATGGTAATCTTTAAAAAGAAATTCAGGAGTTTGCAACATTTTAAGGGAATTTCCGAAAACAATTTTTCGTATACGTGGTGTAGCAGCAGTAACTTGAGTAGGCCCGACTCACCTGGCTGAACAGTATTGTTCTTAAAGCGGAAGTGACCTGAATTTCCAGCTTTCCTGCAGGAATAATTTTGCAAAAAATCATGATGAATCGAAGTGTAAATCCCGTAGAAATAAAATGGCGAATTTTGATTACAATTGACTCTGGATGAATATTTCGCGATAACAATTTAACCGAAAATTATCGCTTTAGCTTTTCTTTCGCAGTGTGGAACCAATTTTAACAATAAATTACAATTCAAGAATTTGAAGAGAACTTTATAATTAAAATTAATAATGATGGTGTTTGAAGGTATGTTATATGCCTTTTCTGCCCCTAGTAAAACTTACCGGAGCAAGACTATCAACGTATTGCGTTCATAAATTTAATCTAAACTTGAGTAAATTGCCGAAGTGTTGGCTTACCGAATTACGGATCGACCCTAATAACCTCATAAATATATGCACCTCCACTATATATCCATTACCTTGAGGTGCATTCACTTAGCCTTCCCGGAGTGGCTTCCCCAAATTAGACTAATTACTTTCAATATGAATTTAAGCTTAAAGATTAGTTCTCAGCTAACGACATTTGGTTCAGCCTCGCAATGCATGCATAGAAGTTCTCGAGAGGAAGATGTGTTCCCTGTGATTATTAGGGAATTCCGAATAGACAAGGAGCCCACAGGCGGAATATTGTGACAGCATAGTGATACTCTGATATATCGACGCAGTAGTACAAATCTAGCCTCTTCTTTCCAAAGGGCTGTCCCGAAGGTTTAATTAATAATAAGCATTTTTACTGTCGAGTACTTACTCCGGGAATGCTTTGACCAAACCTTTTGGCGCTCCTGAAAATCATCTCGTGAGAAGCGGAAAGGCGTTTGACTTCCATTAGCATTCGACGGAAATGCAATTTCTATAATTTATTAGAGCAATAAAAGTATTTCGTGGCTGAAAGGATTTTAGAGCATATTTGACGCAATTGAATAATTTCTCATTTGGAGCACGGATCTGGTAAAAAAATTCCTGTTTGATAAAATATTCCGCGGGCACTTGTGCTACTAAATGAATTTCGAAAATTAATTTATTGCAAGCCTTGAATCGGGATGTATGCATGCAAGATTCCGCGTAATTTAAAAATTTATTTAATTGAACCGTTCGGAAAGTTCCATGAAATTTCCCGGAGAAGGAATCATTACCGAGTGCCAAAAATGGGATGTATACCATAAAAAAATATCAGTAATAGGTCAATTAATTGTTCGAAATAAATTGCTCAGAATTAAGCCCGGCAGCAATAATTTTTAATATTTGTCGTGCGGCACTAAAGTTAATACTGCCGAAAACAATCCCATTACTCGTGAAATGTCTTTTTGCTACGCCTCTAGCTGCCATCGCGCCGTATCATGAATCGTAAAAGGAGCTGATGCCCCTGGATAGTAAAATGAAGACGAAATGTTTAGAAATTCATCACGCCCGAATCCCCAGCTAGCTGAATACAGCGGAAATAATTTCTTTTCGGCATGAAGATGGCAAATAAAATTTCATTCCCGGATCAAATAAATTAGCATTCTGATTACGAATCAGGAATTCTGACTTCCCGGAAGGCTCGCTCCCGCTTAATTGAAAAGTTTTAGTGGTTATTTGTTTTTGATTGACACTGCGGAATCGTCTGATTTTCGGGCTGATCCCTGTGGAAATTAGTGCACCGCTTTTCTATTCAAAACTCTAGCTCATCTGACTTTCGCTCTCCTACCGCAAATGGTTTTATTGTTCAAACTCTTGTTGGGAACTTCATGGGAATTTTTGGGAAAGTTTTCCATTTGTCTCCGCAGGCAAATAGGTAAATATTTCCTTTCAATTAACTGTTAGTGAATGTTATGAACGTATCCCACATAAGTTTTACAGACAGACTTTTTTTGCCGTCGAAATAATAAGCGAATTATTTCGAACTGAATTTACTGCGTAATTGAATTCGCGAATGCCACCAGCAAGGCCTTTATTTTACTAACTAATTAAAGGCCCCCAAGTCATGGTTTATTCTTTTCTAGAATGTCTAGGTGTACTACTCTACAACTAAATGATGGAAATGTCTGCAATATACGCTTTCACCGCTCCTTCAAAATCAAAAGTAAGACAAAAATTAGAAATTGAATTGTTTTGAAAATTCTTTTTGTTTTGTATGGGCAAATGTTTGTAAAATCTTTCTCCAGAAATACTAAATCTTAAAATTATGATATCTTGTGTGCATAGTTTTTTTTATTTGTAGTGTTCTACATCAATTAAAAGATCCTTTTAGAATCAGTTTGTTGTCTGTCGGTCTGATTACCACAGTATTTTTTCTGTACATTATTTTAAGGAACTGAAATTTGAATAATTCTAGTTAAAATTAAATCGAATATGGATGTAGGAATAAAAGGCAAAATTTTTGTTTTAAGGAACCAAAAGAATTCCTTAAATCTTATGAACCGAGTATCAAATAAAATCTTACGAAATAAAGAAGCCAGCAAAAGAATATCTGGTTTAGTTTAGGCTTTAGGTGCCATAAAATTTAGCATAGTATTGTAAATAGATCAGTCTTCCTTTAAATAAAAATTATCATCTTGGCATAAATTGTAAATATTTTATTTAGTTGTTAAATAATATTATTGTATGTATCTCAATGATGAAGTGATGCATAGATAAAAGCTTAGATTTATATTTGAAAAAGACGTGCATAATTCCACTCTAGTAGTTTTTAAGGTTAAATTAGATATTTTTTCAACCTACGGACTTTTCTGCCTTTAGGCGTATTCTCGAATTCATCTAAATAAATATACAACAGTCCACAAAAGTACGTGTTAATTAAAATATGATATATTATACAAATTTTGGGTTTATCTTCACACGATATTTGCACAAATCATTTAAATTGATTATTTTAAGAAAAGAAATTGTTGTTGGAAAGATTAGGAAATGGATATATGTGTCTTAGGTTTTGAAAAACAAATGCTAGGTTCTTATTAAGCTTCTTTGCGAATATGATAGCATATTAATAATGCGACAGATGTTGTATATCCTCTACTAGAAAAAACTCAAACGTGTTTATCATATTTCATCCTAATTTTAAATATTTTGAAAATTTATCTATTGAATGTGTATTCAATATCAGCATTCTTTTTTTGTATATGAACATAGAGATACACCCACGTCTTTAGTTGGCCTCCATTTAGTAAAATAAGAAAGATTGCAGGTTTTTTTCCGCTTTCGTTGTGTTAAAAAAACATCGCTTTTAAATTGTCACGAATTGATTTTAAAATTCCCGAAGAACGAAGAGAAATAGAGACGAGTCCTGGGTAAAATACTAAACTCCTCCCTTAAATAAATCCAATCGAACTGGTGGCAAAAGGTGCAGAACAGGAATAGATTAAAGTTCGCACTTGCGAACTTTCACGGCTGCGAAATATTTCCCCGGCAAAATTCCAGCAGTTAAAGTGCTCCGAATGATCAAATAAAACAGACACACAAAATAATGATAAATATACCGCGAAACTCCCCCGTCAGAAATACGTGACTGTAAGTCGTTATCCTCCTTGAGACGTCAACATTGTCAGCCATAGCTGCGGTGTCTATTTTCATTCCTTATGTGTAGTAAACCGCTTTCTGGTAAGTACAAGATGCCGGGATGACGAAAAGATGAAATTACGAGACGGAAGTGAAGTGAAGTGAAAAGGGAAATTAAATTGAGGAATTCTGCTGAAAAATCTCTCAATGCGATTCAATGATTAGGTGTTTGGAATCCAAATGGAATCTGGTGTAGTGGAGGCAGTCGGGCGCACAGGGACAACGAATCCCTCTAACTCCTCACCCTGCGGTATTGTGCCGGTGTATTAAAAATGTCTGGCGAAAGTTATAAAAGGACAATCACTTTGTGTCAATGTAATCTACGGGAAAGTCACCAAATTGGCCTTATTGATTTTGCCATAAATTTTAAATTATTGCGCTAATACCACTCTTTGATGGTGGTCCACGTTTTGATCAAGTGGAAGCAGGTAGATCAATATAGTGGAAAACAAGGAAGCAATTTGTGCTGCACGGACAGCTTTGAAGATGTGTGGTGTTATAAAAGAGCCATTCAAAAAATAAATTAAACTATAGACACTATACTTGGAATATTGGTTAACAGTTACATTGTTGGGTAGATACCCTGTAATGCAATCTTATAATACAATCGTGCAGGTAATAACTTTTTTAAGTACTATTCAATTCAAAATATAATAATGCTATAGAGTTGAAGAATTAAGCATAGGATTAAGATAGAGAATGCGTTTGATTTAACATTTAAAACAAAAAATTGAGAAAGGTGTGACAAGAGTTTATAATTATTATTTTATTTTTTAACTTTTATTCGATTGATTAATTCGTATTCTATGACGCCTCTATTAATAATATTTAATAGTACAAACGTTGAAAACCCAATTTCAAAACCTTTACAAATGTTTGTCCAAAGGTTACTAATTAACCTTTAATTTTTAAATTTTAAAATTCTTTTGCAATGTTTAACATTTAACATTACATTGGAAATATTTTATTTTAAAGTGCTAGTGATTTTGTAATTGAAACTCAGTCATCGCAATAATGTTAAAACCTAAAAAATTGCTTTCTTTATATTAGACTTTATTTAAATAAGTATTTAAAAGAACTTTTTAAAAAGTTTTGCATATAATTTTTTTTAAATTTTCTTCACCTTCTGATTTATGGAGTTAAACGATTTTGCAAGAGTGGAGCTTACATAATTACTCCATTGCATAAAAATGCAACACTTCCAGAATTCATAAAGAAATAAAATTATTTCGTAAATTATTGAGTGCTAGAAGGGCAGCAGTTTAAGAAAAATGTTTGAATAAGTCAAATTTAACCTATGCTCTTTTAATTTTCCCGAATTTTAGTGTATATTAAATGATAACTAATTTTGTTGTTTTGTTCGTTGTTTTTTGTTTCATTTTTTATTTTCATAAATGTATTACTCGAAAACATTTCATTGCTATAAATTGCTAAGTCAGCAATGAAATTATCAAATTAAAAGATTAATTAGTACCAGACTACTGAGAACGAGAAAAATTAATTCGAATCACCTATGATTACTTTGACAAAGTAGTGATGCGATTTCGTACATGATCTCAACACTTAGCAAAATTACAAATAGACTTTTAATAGGCTTTCGAACGTTAGATTTCCACTTTTCTGTCTAAGACGTTCGAAATTTTAAATTACCTTTTGGTATTCGAAGTTTCCATTTGTACAATTAAGTACATAGGCCGAAATAAATTTAACTGAACAGAATAAATCGTCTCAAAAGTAGAAATAAGATTAGATATGATTGGGGCAGATCAAATTTTCCTTTACAGGTCTTACCCATACTCCACAAATACCTAAGCGCTAGATTGTCCCAGACTATTTGATACAGAATTTTATAAAAGTATGTATTGAAATTAGTAGTGTATATTACATTTACGATTAGTCAATAGTTGGACCAAAGTTGTTAATCTGAATCATTTGGGCATAACTAACGAATTTTGTCGACTTTGAAGCTATCAAAAGCAAAAGTGTGGATAAAATCTGAGAGCCTTAGATGTAGATGTAACCTAAAAAACTTGCCGCCCCAATGTATTTATTCCCATACGTCTCACGTTGGTCCTGCGTAGGTTATTTCGAAAAAAAATTAAAAAATTAAAATTCCCTAAGACGCAGTATTACCTGCACACATCGCTCCTCGGAGCATTCCGCTGTCCCACATCGCGTGCTCATGGTAATTCCCGCACGGAATCCTAGCGTTCCGCAGACGGCATGTATGAGGCGGGGCCGAAAAGTACAAATCTTGTACAATTTGAGGCAGGACCATAATTTTTCTCCCGAAGCAGACACCTTTTGAGGAGATATTAAATCAGGGCAAAAAGTAGCTCCAAAGAACTCATTTCAACAGATTTAATATTACAGAGCTATCAGGGATGACTGCAGATGTATAAAATATTAACGCGCCCATTCAGCTTAAGATTCCTCCTTTGAGCGCATCCCGCGGGAAAGGAAGTTTTAGACTATTTCAGCTATTCACTTGGATTTTTTATGGCGTCAGAAACACTGTAAGCATGACGTGCAGATACTCTCATGATTTTAATCAGGTCATTCTTTAGCCTTCCACCGCGCCGTGAAATATTAATAAACATAGTACCGAATCCGGCTTATGGGCAGGGTCTACGTTAGTATTTAAATTCCCAGTTATATCAGTTGCGCCATAAAGCACGGAGGTGCCCTCCGTGCTTTCGCCCTTTTAAAAAGTTAACAACTGTAATGGACGAGGACGCCTTGGCGAACTGGGGATATGTAAGGTGAAAATCTGATAAGTGGTCGAGGAGTGGTTAGGACCAAGTGTGCCTTGTCACAACTATCCCTTTTTGCACTAGCAAGGGGTAAGGGTTGCTTCTCGCGAAATTAATACGCCAGTCCAGGCTTAATTAACAGTGCCATATGTGGGGCGCAGGTCGTACTTTCCAGGAGACACCATGGCCCCAATGCAATTTCGCGTTCAATGCATGCAGCCGGGAGCAGGCCGCAATCGCCGCCACGACCTGCAATCTGTGCGATTATCAGTTTTCTGCACAGGAATAATGCGCCTATATTTTATCATCACACGTCTCAGCGGTGCAGTAAATCATTTTTTAATTAACTTCCTATCAATAGCCCGGGAGTAGCCTAATAAATCCTCCACTTTTCTCTCTTGCATGTCTGTGGCAGAATAAAAGGGCCCCGACAGGAAAAAAACTCGCCCGGCCATAGCCCATACCTCAAAAAGACCTGCCAAAAATTCACTTAGAAGTATGTAAAATATTATGGAAGGATGGCAGTCTCGGCTGCTGGTGCTTGAGCCCTAGAGCCCCAGAAGCAACCTTCGAGTGAAATATGCACACTATACATAGACGGACCAGGACTCGGGTGCATTTATGGAACGCCATGTCATAGATCCTTCTTTATTCACAGACAAGGTCCTCCGCTCCGACAGTGGCTCAAAAAATTGGTAGTATGCGAGTTAGTTTATTTTAGTGGACTATCACTGGGCCGGATTCAGGAGTGAAAGTGTTCATGTGATTATACCCGGAGCGGGGTGCATCCATGGAACATCCGCACACATTATGCATGAGGAGCGCTCATAAATTAGGTCTTAGGTCCGTAGCGCATAAATCACCAGAAATATGTGGCAGTTCATGGTGTAACGCCGTTTGCTGTAATCAGATTAAGGTAGCAATTTGCCAACCGTGTAAAGTCATTTATGCAAACACATATACTCTCAGATCGCCACGGCTCTAATCAAACATGCAGCACTGAGCGCGACATGCTAACCTGCATGTGCATTTCCTATGTAGACAGGACCCACAAAATCCACTGCGAAGCCGTTGTGGAGTAAATGTTAGTTCAAGCTTAGCACACATTAAATTTTGTAATTTATGCTAACATACTGGGCTTGGCTGCAGGACATCGGCATCGGTTATTTAGCTTCGATCTCTCAAATTTTCGGAATGTTATTCAGGATATTTGACCCGGCCGGGCCGGTTCGGATCCCGCGCATCGTTTGACCCCGTTTATTCGGAGCAAATAGATTCCAAAATTTTGATTCGCATTTGCATTGAATTTTGTGGCAAATGGCTTCGGGGAGAAACGATTGACGTTTTCAATCTGTGACATAATCAGGACATTCGAAATAATCTACCCGAAACTGAGATTGTTCCTAATATTACATGCAGCTCAATAGACATCAATAGTCTCTAGTTCATAGTTTCATGGCAAGTAATCGACGACAAGCTCACAGTGCCCAATTGTTTCTCCTTTCCCTAGTAGGATGCTTTGAGCACCAAAGATTCTACCGCAAAGGAAGTCATTTCTATTTAAAATTCATATATTTATTGTGTGAAACTTATTTTGAAAATACATTCAGGTACTTTCACTTTTGGAGGAGAACTTAAATTAATAATATATTATTTCATGTGTGAGGACACATTCGGTACTTTAAAGAAATTTTAAATAATATAAATCTGTAAAAATGATCAATTCGATTGAATTACAAATAAAATAAATGAAATAAATAAGCTTATCCAAAAAGAACATATGCATGTAGACTTCTCCTCTTATACGGCATAAAATTTAATTCTTAAACTCAGACTTTCAGTGTATGAGTCACTTGTGTGAATTTAAAAAGATTTTGATGTGCATAAAACTCGTCAAAATTTAGCCCACTTCCCATTAAAAACAAAAAGAACAAACACATATATTTCATCCATATTATATATGTAAGTTGCAAGCTTATAATTTCCAACGTCTTATTTGTGCGTGGCGTGGTTGTATTGCAAATTTATCAATTATCAGTTGACTTGTTAGACAATCTCTGGTTACCTTAGTACAATACCCAGTCTGACAGCTTCTTTGCCGTAGGCCACTGTACCCGTCCAAGGAGCGAGACTTTCTAAGACCGTTCTGTTGATTACCCGCAGCAGCAATAATTACTCACAGAAATATCAAAATTAATTTGAACTCTGGTCGTCATGCCGGGGATCCCGTATCCCCAATCCCTAGAATATTTCAAATTTCAGCCCGTAAAGTTTGATTTGTAGAACGAAAGGTGAAAGGAGTTGAGAAGCACGTTGAGGTGACGCACGAAAGGAGCAAGTGGTTTCTGTTCCTTGTTGCGATCACCCTTGTTAGAGAATGTGCCTTCATGCTCGTAAATTTTCAGGCTGATTTGCTGCGCCCCAACCCCTCGTTGCCACAACATTCGGAATATTCACGAATTTAAGTGTGATCATTATCTGCCGGGATATCCGGGCAAATAACGACTTTGGACAGTTGAGCGCGCTGCAACATAAGCTCCTGCCACGCCACACCGGGAATATCAAGTTCAGTCATAAAATCTGGAAATTTACTCCGTTTCTTTCTTCGAGTGAAATAAGTCGGTGAAAATTTTCTAATTACCAAATGCCGTCAGCACGCCCCGCATCCCTCCCCCAAACTAATTACCATAATAAGATGAAACCTTGGGAGAGTTCATTTGGCCGGGCATAAATAAGCGCGAGTGGGGCGGGCGCTTCATCACCATAAAGTTTTCTATGTGATGCGCTGATGGCTCCCAGAGCACTCGTATTTCCACTTTACACTAAAACATTATTTATGAAAATTGAAAAATATATTTCTTATTATCCCCATGCAGATTGAGGAAGCTGTGCGGCGGCAGAGGGGCACAGTACGAGGGCGGACCGCGGTCGCGATGCACAGGAAATGATAAAATTGGAACGGGCTCCGCCGGAGTCATTTCGCCGCCCGGAAGCCGTCCAACACGGGCAATAGCGTAATTGGCAGCACTGGAACATGCTGCCAAATTGCCGGCATCATCCCGACCTGGCCCTTGACTTTTGTTAATGGGAGTCAAACGACGGAGGTTATCGCACCTTCCGCCACCGGGTTCAACTCCGTATTTACATTTTACGACCGCACCGAGCGGGGGCGGTCGCCATTGAATTCGGTCTGAACAAGGCCCTCTGGATGGGAACGTGAAAGAAATTCATTATTGCCACGGATGCTGCTCTTATATCTTTTCATTCCCTAACAATAACTGTCCTTTCCTCTTTAATTCCTAGAAGTGTTCATCTAACCAAGAGAGTGATAGTTCAAAAAGAGGTCACATTTTACAAGTCCAAATCTAAAATGACCGAGAACATTTACTCTGACTTTTAAAATATCGAAATTAACTAAATTCAAATTCAAGCCTACATGGAAGAATAATTAACACGAAAATGCCTGTCAAGTTTAGAGTTGAACTCCTATGATAAATGTTTCGCAGCAGTTTTTCTTGCATAAGGACATAATATCGCTATATATAAAGCTGTATAATCTTAAATTATCTTGGAGATCCTTGACTGTTTATATTTTACTTGAACATTTTTCAAAAATCTAATCAAAATAACTTCCAGGGCGTTCTTTTCAAATTGAAATAAGGAATCAAGTCATAGAAGATTGAACAAGGTCCCTTTTAAGCCTATTCTTTTTCATTTCCACCTAAAACAGACAAATATTTTGCAAAATTCATTTCAAAAAGATGTTTAAATTCAGATAGGTGTACATGAGAATAATCTCAAATACGTTATATTAAATTCGTTGCATCGTATTCGATGTCTAACAAAATCATCCGGCATATTAGTCTTAAAGAAACGCATGTGTAATATAACATAAATTTTATTTGACTTAGAATTTAATATCAATGTAACAACATTTTAATTATTCAAATGAACAAATTTCTCCGTGAAGTATTGTTTAAAGTTTTTATCTTACTGATGTATTTATTCAGTTAAATTAAAATTAGAGCTTCCAGCAGGAACTTTTTGTCCATTAAAGTTTGTCGCCCACAAATCATGTATCTCATTTAAGGTCTTATTCCATACCTTTCATACACAATTCTGACGAAAATGTTTGTACATTCCACAGACTCCAGTACGTAATTTGAATAACAGCCTAAAATGTATTTATATAGAATTCTAGAAGAGTTGTGGCTCTAAGAAATGTGGAAAATGTGTCCGAATATACTAAAATATAACAACCTCTCTTTACTTACGCCATTTTTCGTCAGAAATAATTGGAACTGGCTCTACAAAAAAACATTTTTTTAGTATTATTTTTCCATTATTGATTAGAACGTTTAATTTAATAATGTTAAATACTAGGATAAGAAAATTCGACAATTAATTCTAATAACACATTAATCAAATATATTGGATTTTACGTGGGTCGGATATTTGTAAGGCTAAATTTTTGTAAATGTTTTTATACGCCACATTTTTAAAAAAAGGATATTCAATTATGTAAGCTTTTTTATTTTCCTGTATCCAACTCTGACCCCGACGTTCTTTGTATTCCCTTTTCAGCGAGCTGGGGATTAAAGATGAGTCTTTAATTTGTCCACCACAAAAGGAGTCGCATATTAGACATATCCTTTTTATGTCTATATTTTTCAATTTCCCTTTATCGTTGCAAAAACGCGGTACAAAAACCAACACAGCTGTTTTTGTCGTATGTATGAAGGTACCCTAGATTTTTCAGAGAGACACCTCGGTAATACGCAAAAAGGATCTGCTCGTAGAGAACTTCCGAAATCCTAACAACATCTATCCAAAAATTCCATCAAAAGGGAGAGAAAATTCATTTAACCAGACAAATTTATGTTCCTAAAATTACACATGTCCTGCTGCCATGAATTATGCCAGGCTACATGGACTTTAATATGCGGCTGGAAAACACTCTTTCATGTCTAACCCTTCACCTGAGAGCTGTGCGGATCCCTTTTCCAACACAACAAGCAAAGTAAGCAACGCTGGGAACTAGGCTTATTTTGCTGCTTTTCCTACGTCGGCGGAATAGTGAAACTAATTATAGCAATATGTCACGTCGATGAGGTCGTAAGGAAACTATGAACTCAAAATGGGCGCTGAAACAAACCGTTAAATATTAGTGGGTTCATTCGTTCGCAGGTTTCAAACTAACGAACAGGACATTAATGCGGGTAGTAAAAGAACAACAAACGATAGACGTCCTACGCTTGTTTTGCCTTTCCTCTCGTTAATTGTGAACAATGTGTGCTGGTACCTACGTTCAGATGTATCACTATCACGGTTAAACATGCTACCTTAACAAAAGAGGTGAACTTTCAGGTCATTTAAAATCTATGCCATAGGTGATTCAACACATGATTAACAGTTCTAAAGTTACCAAGGTGTTAAAATATTAATTTGTTTCCCTAATACGATTGTTATGAAAACACTTGGTGTAAACATTTACTAATTTGCTTATTTACTTAATTTTCTAATAAAATACTAGTATTTTAAACATTTTTCTGAAAATAGAATAAAAATAAGTATAAGTAGTAGCAGATTTGACACATTTCATAATAAAACAATAAAAACAAGAAATTTTAATTTATAATTTGTTTAATACTTTTCAACCAATAAAATTTTAGGCTAATCTGAAGTAATTATTTTTTAATTAAAAACATTTAAGAAATAATAAATAAATAAAAGTTAACTTAACTTAACTTTGATTTATCAAACTTTCAAAAAAAATGTAGTAGGTAACTTTCAAAAAGTAAATATTGCAAAAATTTTAATGGTTTATAATCCAAATGATCTTTTTTAATCATTCGCAAAAATTAAGTAATCTTGTAATCTAAAAAGTTATCATCTAAAATAGAATTTTTTAAATAAATAAAAGTTAAGATTGCGAATGGTTGAGAATATTTTAATCTACAGTCCTTAAAACATTTGAAAGAACAAAACCAAAAATACAAAATATAATTGGATTGTTACAATACTAGAACATTAGAAACACTAGCTACGAAAAAATTAGTTATGCCTCATCCAAGTTAGTTAACTTTTATTTATTTTTATTTATAATTCGTTAAAAAGTCATTTCAGAATAATTTAAAAACATTTGTAAGCCATGGATTTATTTCTTTAATATTACTAATTATCTCCACTGTCTTGTGATGAAATTGGAGAAATGGAGTCCATTACTCAAGAATTCAAGAATCGAAATTTGGAGTTATTTCTTTGAGGGATTCAAAAAAAAATCTTATTAAATATAAAAAGATATAAAATGGCGTAATTTTCATTGCTTCTAAAGATAAAACATACTGAAGTACACAGTTCCAAATAAGATTTAACTTTTACTTTACTTTTAACTTAATTATACTATACCCCATTCATCTATTACTACATACTACTGGAAATTGTTCATGATTGTATCCCATAACCGTCTCCTAAGTTCTATTGTAATCTGATATTTCACCACATTGACTAATGGCTTCAATTTAGAAAAATTAGATACAATTTTCGATTTTCGACCAAATTCGAAACCTTTTCTTTTCTCTTTCCTTAACAAGTCCTTAGCTTAGCTCCTAGCGGTGCATATTTCATTTTGTTCGATTGTGACTGCGATATGCATCCGCCTTGAAATTTCGGCGTCCTCCTTGAATACAATAATTCCCGGATATAAATGGGCTCGAACGCGTACGTAAATGTATTCCTTGCCGCAGAGGCCATATTTTGTGTCTTATCGCGGGAACGCAGGGAATTTTTCGGGGTATTCACAATAAAATAAAGTTCTTCGCTTTATTACCCCCAGGATGTGGTGTCTCTGGAGCCTCTTCAGGATTAATTCATTTAATTTGGCGAGGCCGCATGACGCTGGAGCCCCTTTCGCCCGCGGAAATACTTCCGCCAAAATAATTCGTCTAAAAGAATTTCCATTAATAAAAACAGTGCTCCCCTTAAAGTGCTCTCAGCCGCTTCACGCGCAAGGTAAACATAATCTTGAGCGCGCTAATTGATGTAGGGTTTTCCTTCTCACGAATTTTTGTTTGCTTCACTTTACCTTATCGCGGAATTCACTCAAATTCACTTTTGTATGTTGGCCCGGAAAAAAGGGCAGTGATAAGCAGCATCAATAACGAGGTTGGCCCAACAATGGCCGGCGGACCAGAGAGACTGGACCGCGGACAGTGGTCACAACCGGCGCTATCTAGGGGTCTCGTCGAAGCGCCGTATTTCTTTGTTTTCCCAGCGGCCAGAGGAAGATTTTCGCAGTACCTTGGCCGGCGTAAACCTGACATCCGTTTTAAATGACCTCGCCGGCCATAGCGGGTGGATAAGCCTTTACACATTCATCGCCATAACCACTCGGGGTGAAAATGTTTGCATAAAAACGAAAAATCCACAGCCCCCGTGAACCCTGCTCCCAGACCTGGGCCTAAATAAAGTGGGTAAAAACCGGTGCGCTGCATACAAAATCGCCATCAATTACACAGGTCCGCACACGCTCTGATTTTTTGTTTATATGCAAAAGAGACAATATGGACGACAGAGCGTAGAAAATTCTTATCACGTCCAAGTCGGGTACAAGGAGGCCCAGCCCTGGCCATTGAAACGCTTCTTTTACGGCCCTCCGCAGATTGTCGGTGATAGCTCAAATGCATTGCGCTGAAAAAGGATAGTGATCTCTCAATGTCGGCGAACGGACGTCTTCTGTGAATTCACTGCTTATAAGATTTTAAAAAAGTTGCAACTTTACCCAAGAAATATTGCCATGGACACCCACCTTAAATACCACTGGTGCCATAGGCTACTTAGACTACACTTGTTTGTTTGAAATTGATTACATAGAAATTTTCTTTGGAACCTCAACTATTAAAAAAAATAAAATAAAATAAAATAAAAAAAAAATAAACTATCCCTCAATTTTTCTACATTAAAATAAATTTAGCAAATAAATCAGAGTCTGTACTTTAATTATTCCTAAACAAATGTAAAGCATAATTAACATAATAAAAGTACAAATAATCATGAGTTATTATTTCTTTTCCGATATTTTTTACTTATTTATTTATTAACTTCCCAGTTCATAGGAAAGTTATTGTCATGGGTCCACAGAAATTAAAATTATCAACATATTTTTATGTTTCAATGTTACACTATTTTCTAAAAAAAACGTGCTGAAATCTCGTGAATAAAAAATGATATCGACTTCATTAGGATGCCAATCGAAGAGTGTTAATGTCAATATGATCTAAAAGAAATTTTATCAAATTCCAAAACAAAAAGACTGGAAAAAATTGGATTTTAGAATTTCTAGAAAAAGATTTATCCGATGTAATTTGTTCTTGGGGCAATCGAAATTTTGAAAAATCAGATATTTTCATAGAGTTTTTATCAAATAACATATCAGAACTTTTTATAATAGTAACAAAATATTAAAATAAACACAATAAATACTCAATACCAATTATGAATAAGGATATGAATCGAATAATATTAATTTTATTAACTGTTCGCTTACTCTCCCGTATGATTATTATTATTATTATTGTTATTACTTATATCATACTGGGAAATTGGTCGTGTGGACCTGAAGGGTCGCAAAAATGCCACCTCTGTAGCATCCTAATACACCCCACGGCTTGTTTATTTATTTTTTCAAACCTGCATTTTATCTGGAATTTTATACAATTCTAACATCGTCCATACAAATTTGCCCAGTTTGGTAATACACTCGTAATTTATATGATATTATTTCTAAAACCTTGTATATGATGATTTAAATCCTCTTAAATAAATCACATTAGAACAATAACTTGACTGTAACAAAATTTTCATCCCATAATTTCGTATTTTACTCCAATGTCGTAGTGATTTTTATTAGGGCTTATTTATAATTTATACTGAATTTTAGTTAGATATAAAACAATAACTGCGAAGTATTTATAAAATATGAGTAATAAAAATATAAAAAATGTTTTTGTTGCCATTGTGTTCAGATTCGCCTTGGAAACATTGTTATTGTTTTTTATATGTTCAGAGAGAAACTACAGGCCTGCATTATTATTCCATAGGAATTTGGTATTGAGTATTGATAACAAAGCTGCCGTTTGTTAAAAGTTTTAATTTACAATATTTCATTATCGATGTTTTTGTTTTAATAATAAACGAAAATGAGGTAGTTTAGTATGCAGCGATAGAATGGACGTCATGTAAACTAGGCTTCTAGTGCTTTAATTCGAATTGTGCAACAACAATAGATGCATCCGAATACCGAATAAATTGTCCATTATCTAACCTTCGCAATGTTTTTTACGGGAAAAAAGGTTGTTTTCATTAACACAAATGCATCCAGGTGCGTGTTTTCAATTTTTGCACGTTTTATATTGTTTTTCGCTTTTAGTTCGAATGGGAATAGAATGAAACAATAGTTGGGATGTTCCGCACCCAGAGAGAATATTTTACGTAAAATGCACACTTGTGTCTGGAATTCTTTCTCGATTCAACATTTACGATCTGAGAAAATGGGTTTAGTGACTTTATGAATACATTCGGACAATTTTAGTTATTCTATATCTACATATGTAAAGAGTCTGTCAATTGCAAGTTCAATTCGGGCAACGAGGGTGCCATAAGCCATTACTACTTTCTTCGTTGTACATTTTAATTAGATTTATTTAACACGAGTATCTTCTACTTACATAATATTACTATTTAAAAACAAATCCAGAGTCACTATTTTTGTATATATATAAGAAATTTCTTTCGATTTGTAATTTTTGAAGGAAACCCTCATAGTTATTATACAAAGTATAACTCTAATTTTACAAATTTTGCCCGAATGAAAAAAAGTATCTTTAAAATACATAAAAGAATATTGCCTGCACCCCATACGATTGTTGCTGTACGGAGTACAGTATAGTACTATTTAAATTTTCTTTAGGATGTACTTAGACCCTTAAAAATTCACGAAAATATATTTTCTAACTTCTTACAATTGAAATATAGTGAAGTCGCGTACCACGCTGGAATATTTTCCGCGTAATAGGAAATCGCGTTATACGGGACATCCATTATCGAATGAATTTATGCAAATTTAAACACGTCTATTACCTTCTTTAAACTGTCAGCTTCACAGTGCATATATAAACAACATATAAGTATACATATTCACTTTTCTAAACAAAAATCCAAAACTATGTTAAATTTATTGTACGCATTATATGGGACTATTTACAGTGTTGTACGAAAATTAGTCACAATTTTTCATCGCGTTATGGGAATTTGCATTATAAGGGAGTTTACTGTACATACGGGTTTACTAACTTTATTTATAGCACATGATTCAGTTCAGAAGAAATCTACTTTGACAGACGGACTGTTGAACGAATGGTCCTATAAGGGTTCCATTTTTTTCCTTTTAAGGTACAGAACCCTAATAAAATTTTAATTTGGTTCGTTGTCAAATATCACAAGAGATTTTCTTAACACCAATATTAAAAAGCATACTAGCTAAAACAAAGAATTATAAAATGCAAGTACTTACTGTTTTCTCGTTTACATGCAAATGTATTTAATTATTATTTCCTACTTGGTATAGTGTCAATTGATATTCAATTAAAAATAAATAGTTTGTATTTTCGTCATAGTCGAGGATATCAAAATTTCCAATTTCATTCCCATTATTTGCTAACAGTGTTAATTCTCAACCAGGAGAAGTTCATCACCCACAAATCTTGAGTTTAACCTAATTGATTGACAATATCGTTTCGAAAATATCTCCTGTCTCACATCAAAGCTTTATCTCAAGAACACTTTCGGCAAGAGTCAGCCATTTGTGCTCCGAGGGTGTTCTCGAAAACGTACTACGTCCTCGTATATACTGCGACCAGATTTGCTATGGAACGACATGGGCATGCCTTGATAGCAATCAGATTTTACTCCGGCATGAAACAGCTTTAGGCCTCGGCCACACGGGCGGCTAAGTAGTTCGTATGGTGCGAATATCGCCGTTTATTAAGATAGTGTCAAACACGCCGTGTACAGCACGACCACCTTTCCATTTTATTTTTACTTTAGCGGCTGCCAAGCACCGGGGTCGTAATCAAATATCCCGACCGTTCATAACAATTGAAATGCGCTCATTGTACTACCCTTACGGCGGCGTCGGATTATATCATCCCTGGCTTGAGTAGCGCCCGCCTCAGGTGGCGAGTTCTGAACTTGAACTTTAACAAGGGCATAGTGGAAATAATTAACGATTTCAATTGTTTCCCTAATTGCTTTTGTTTAAGATGCTAGATTCCTTTGTTACACTTTGGGATGTGTGGTCGTGATGTTTGATTGCAATTCTTGTAATAATCTCACTTGAAAGGAAATAATTATAATTAAAACTCAATATTATATTTCCTATAAAATGAAGATTTCGGATTTTCTAAATTTATAGCTTTTAATAAAAGAAGTTTTCGCGTTATTTACCTTTTTTATTGAAAGGGTCAAATATTTACAAAATCAAATGAGGTAAATGTGTAAAGTGGATGTGGAATTTTATGAATTATATTTTTAAATGGTGTGTGTATAGATGAATTATTTAGGTTCACTAATTTTTTAGATGATTTCGCATAATCTTACCAATTTTCTTTCTGTGTAATATTGATATAGGTATTTCAAATTATATTTACTTTTAATTATAATCCTTTATTTAAAAAAATCTGCATGTATTCTTGCAGAGTTATTTGATGGAAAACGCCGATCCAAAATTGAAGTCCAATCGGAACCGTCGAAATTCCAGAATGCTACTTTACAGCGGTGCAGAATGCACCATTTTTTTTATTTTTGACCTTTTTCACAGCGAATAATTAAACAAAAACGTATTTCAGTACCTTTGAGGGTACAAAGGCTTTTCGCAAATGCTTCGAATGTGCATTACTTTTGGACGCAAAAAGAAAGGTTCCGCGAGACTTTGAAGCCCTAAAAAAATATATGCAATTAACAAAGCAAACACTTTTTGCGATAATCCTTTGAGATTCCCCTTTGAATTAGCGCGACCGAAGTGCAGGAGAGGAAGTTTTACTCGACTCGACGGGTGGATTGCACTTCCCGTCCCATAATATCCCAGGGATTTCTTTAAGCTTCGGTTATCAAAGCGGCCCTGATTACTGATGAAATGTCCTTCAGGTTCGGGGATCTTACCTTTGAAAGTTAATTGCTTAATAAAATTTCACCAGCGTTTTAATTACCAGACTGAAGGTGTCATGGCGATTAAACGAAGACGCAAATCGATTCCCAGCTATGGCCCAGATCCTGGAGCAAGTTTGCTGGGGCAGATCTGCGTCTCTTACCGATGTAATAAAATATTTAAATCGCTGTATCGCGTAAAAAGAGTGTGACCATTTACCAAATCATCTAAATCCCCCGTAAAAGGACAACTTTTAAACTTAAATTGTCAACTAAAGTTACGGGAAAAGTTTCTCAAAAAGATGAATCAAAGCGCCCTGTCCCCGTGCCGCGCCTGACCTCATGCAGCACTCTGGCTGAGTTAGTCGGAGCAGCCTTTCAGTTTTACGCGTACCATTAAATGTCCGGCAAATTCTAGAAAAGTTCAGCGGCAGACGACGCGAGCCAGAGCCCCCGAACCTCTAGGACATCGCAACATTACTAACCTACATCGGTGCGCTGCTGCGGACTGGAGTGTCCCTACGGCGCACGGAGCGCCGGACGAATGTTGCCGTACTGCCGTGGAGCACCCTGCCTTGAGGCAGCGTTAGTCAATGAAATCAAATTGAAGCGTTTGCTAGCAACGTCTTTTGGTGGCAATTTTAATGTTGGGGCTGTGTACGCAGGGCCCCAGCGCTGCATTGTAGTGCACTCCGGTGGCTCGTAGCCTAATTAACCTTCGGGCGCACATCGAAGTTCCTGTAGAGCACTCCAGACTGCTTAGCAGGTCCTATTAATTGCCCCAATGACTGCCAGCAAATGTTTACTTTGAAAAATGTTTTAATTTCGAACTTGTGCTTCACTCCGTTCCGAGTGGCGTTTCGATACCGCCGCTCCGGGTTCGAATATTAAAGGGCTCCTTTTACCCGTGCCAGGATTCTTCTTCATCGGCAGTTACCTACAAAGATGATGTCCCAAACTTTCCAATTCACAGTTTCTTGACTTTTAACTTGAAATTTAAAGAGCGTAGACAAACAAAGTCCTTGTTGACCAAAAGTAATTTTCGACTAAAGTGATCTAGAAGTTACATGAATGCATTAGTTGCTATTGCCGATTTATTCCAACAATTTTTTAATGTAGTGCTGTAACACAGGTGAGCAACTATTACCCATTTTCATAGATTATGGATTAAGAATCATTGGGAAATAGATTTTTATGCATTTTGCCAGACGGCATTTAGAAGACTGTTTAGGCGTTCAGGTCATAGTCTAACTATATCAATTAATAATTCATTTTTCTTAGAAAAACTCTATTCTTAAAAGTTGTGAATGACTCTTATGCACTAAGTAACACAATGTAATTTTTACACTGAGAATGTATGGAGAGTACTTCATACCTTAATTAAAATTATAAGTTTAAAAATATGGTAAATTAATTTGAAATCTTTTATAAAACCAAATGCAAATTTTGATAGCATACTCAAAGATTCTACTCAGTTTACACAGTATACATTTACGTTTATCAAGATTCGAATTTTGGATTTTATACAGAAGTTCCAGGAAGCTTTGATTTATTACATTGGATTTAAAAAACTTAAGTCGCCTACAAATTCGAAATTGGAAGATATTTCAAAGATTGAATTTGAAGTTTTATCAAAAAATTCACTACAAAAAAGCGAGTAGGGTTACGGATTCAAACATAGTAATAATTAGTTTAAATTAAAAACCACAGGTAATATACGTGAGTATTTTTTTTAAAATGTGGATAGACTTCCAGACAGGTTTGAACAAATAAAATATCAGTGAAATTTTACCACAATTAAAAGATACCTCATTTTACAATAAATACATATTACGGATATTTACGTCTGGATTTGATGAGTTGTAAATCAATAGCATTTATATTATTTTGTGAAGACTACTACTATTATGATATTGTTTCGTTTATTTTCAGGAATCTATGACTTCCAATTTTAATTTAATTTTTCATTAAAACTAAAGATCCTGCAAATGTTAAATCAACGTATCTTATTACCTTTATTTTTATTTTTTGTGTCCTGTTCATAAGCTAGAGGATCGTAGTTGCATTTGAAATCAGTTGACTTTTAGAAATAACAATCAAGCGTTGTACGTAATCAATGGTGCTTTAAGGGCGTTTCGACAAGAGAGTTTGGTGGTAGGTCTTATACAGCTGGAGGGTTTAGATATATGGGAGAACAATTTAATTATTACGGGAAGCAAACATTCAAAGGAGAATTTCGTATGCAGACAACATTGATTAAAGCCGTCACGGAAGGAAACAGTTCCCGCAAGTTATTTTAGTCAGTGACACCTGTCGAAGGAGCGAAATAATGAAGATTAATGTGAGAATAGGAGAATTATGGGACAGAAAGGCATTTCCACTCAAGCCGGGCCCTCTCTGCAACAAGTAGATACAAATTAACAGAAACAAGGGGCCTAATAGGCGGAAACTCTTTCGACCTTATTTTAATTAACTTCGTTTTGTCGGCTGCCTAAGACACATCTACCATTCACCTCCGCGGAGTTAAAAATTAAATTCCCTGTTCATTTTGAATAATTAATATCGCCAAGTCATGGTTGTTGCCCCACTGCTGCCGCCAAGTTTGGGGGAGCGGGTCGGGGAGTGCTGGTAAAACATCTGATCCTACAGGGCGTTTCCCTTACCTCTAACTGTTTTTATGCGTTATTCGCAGCATATCAGGTTATGTTGTGAATTAATTACTCTGCCGGAAATTAGGTGTTTGAAAACATTACTGTTTCCGCATGTATGCCCTTGTAATAATACAGGAGATTAGGTCATGCTAACCTCTTATTCGGATCGATTTATTTGAATGAACAATGGCACCTCCGGGAGTGATTTCAGGCTGGTATTACAACAACTCCATGAGCAGTAAGTTAATGCTAATAAACTTCAAATAACATAAACACCAGTCTCTATTTGTTCGTACGGGACAACTTAAAAAAGTAAAAGTTGTGGATATAGTTCGCAAATTCTTTATGGCTGACCCTAAGATTGACTAGGTAATCAATGTCATGTCCATTATTACCGAAGGAATCCTCATCTATTTTATCTTCATGTCGTATAAGCTTATGTTGGTCATTCCCGTGTGCTATTAATATCGAACTTACTTTGAGCAGTACCATAGAAAATAAAAGAACATGCAAACCATAAGCCTTCGAGCTACGTTTAGTTGAATGTTAATTCACTTGTCGTGTTTTATTTCTTGTTAGCAAAAATGTTACAAACGTTACCTCTATTACTTTTAAAGTATGCATACATGGAACTAGCAAGTATTTCCATATGAGTTCTACACTAGTTTGGCTTAAAATTGTGAAAATACTTTAAAATCCCAATCCATAGTGTTTGCATGAGAAGGTGAGAAATAACAATTGTAGTCTGTATTTTGGAAAAGTTCAAAATTTAATAAAACCATCATCTGAATCTTTCTCGTGTTATTCATTAACCGATTTAAATTTGAGAAAAAGTTTTTAGTTTTTATTTAGTGACCTCAAAAGAAAAACAAAAAAGTTAATTTATAAAAACTTTATAGGTTTATAAAATGCGAGTTTTAATACAAGTGTAAAATTTTGGTAGAGATTTTAACGTCTATTATACATTCTTTGTGTACACATGTGTGTTATGCATTTTCAAAGCGTCGCTATCCCGAAAAGAAGCTCAAAGGCAAATACACGCTCCCCATGTATTTCTTTATATAAAACTCATTTGCTTAGAGAAGTAAATCTCATAAAGTAATTTAAATATGGTTCAACTTTGGAAATCCTCCGGAAATATCATTCAGAAATATTAGGATAGGATTTATAAATAAAATCAAATTATGGGGTATTTTCCTATGCTACGTGGAATTACTTGATTACGTAAATATTTAAATGAATATAAAAAGCGTAATTATCTTTTGTTTCAATTTGTTAAAAAGGTCGAAAAGAAAAAGCTTACCTATGCCTACACAGAACAAGGGCCTTTATCGGCTTAAATTTAATCCACGTGTATCTAAAGATTAATAAGACAAATAATGATTTTTATTGAAATAATTAATTTCTTCCAATTTAACTCCGAAAAATCTTAATGAATTATAATTTGTATATTGCGTATTTTAAAAATAATTGTAAAAGTAGTGTAATATAAAGAATGTCCCTAGTAGATGATTTTAAAAACAGGGAATAATGGAGAAACAAAAACTTTGTCAATACTTTACGATGAATTACGCAAATAAGTCAGAACAGGTGTAGAACTATTATTCATGAAATCTAAGAAAATTGTAGCCTTTATTTGAAGATTTCTTGGGAACTGGTATCGTAGAAAAACAAAATTAATAATCCTTGGAGGGAAACGCTACTCCCCCACTCCACTTAAAATTTTAAGAGTGGACTTCACCCTAAATTTGGGATTGGAAAGTAAAAATGAAAAATGTGCATAAAACTTTCGCTCACGAAAATAAAATTTATATATTTAAAAATGATAAATACGCGAAATATTCGTTGTTTTGCTTTCGTTGGATTACACCGTATAGCAAAACTTTTAATAGTACTGCATTTAAAAATTCTACGATGTTTCTGAGGAATTATTGCATGTGGAAGAGTTAATGCCTATATTCTTGAACTATTTAAAGATGGAAGGCTTTTTGCGAAAATTCGCAAAGGCTTGATATTAGAACATATTTTTCAAAATTATTTTAACACTAACCATACCGGCACTTCACACCGTAACGGGTAAGACGTGTTATTCAAAAGAAATTGTCAAAACAAATAAAAATTGAAAAATTGATTAATCAAACAATATAAGAATTTATATAAAGTTAGATGAATAAGAGAAATTACAATGCGTGATCAATTTAAAAAAAAAAAATTTGAAACCAGTTCGTTGACCGGGCCTGGTACGGTTAATGTTAAAAAATAGGAAATTAATTTTCTAAAACTCTATGAAGGCATTTGTGATGTATTTTCCTTTAACCTAAGAAGATTCTAAAATCGGTGCGTCTGGTAGTTGTAATTATGCCTGCAAAATTTGTTCAACCCTAGATCGCTGTTTTTCCAGAAAAAATCACATATTTAAGTATTCAGTATTAACCGAACAAAGCGAACGAATCTTTTATTTTTAATTTAAAATTTCGAACATTTATCTTGGGACTGGTTAGTTTAAGTACCCAAAAGTGTTGAAGTCCTGCACCGTAGTGGAATAAAAATAGGTCAATTAATTTTGTTGTGGCAATCGTTGAAAAAAATATGGGTGGATTCCATCCCGTGTACAGACTGAAGTTTTAGCGCAAGTGGAAAGTGCTTCTTTTAATTTTTTATTTTGAGCAGGTGAGTGTGAAAAAGTGGCACGAAAATAAATGATCAACATCAGAAAAGACAAGAAAATGTTGGTTAATTAATATTTTAAATTGTTTGCACTTGTTCGTATTTTTAACAATAAGTCTAGCATTTTCTAGATGTTAGATTGGTTTAAGCGCAAGTATTCCCCTTTTCAAAGCAATGTTGATTTTTCTTATCTTATAAAATTTCATGTTTTCATTTTAGATGACTTACTTTTCTAAATCTCATAACACTGCCTCGTTAACAAAACTCCATACTTTGTTTTTCTAAACCACTCCCCATTTACAAGATCAATCGGGTTGAACACGACTGTGGCTGATTCTACATCGCATGAAGTTCATGATTCTCAGGAGCTGGGAGAGATGAGTTAATGATGCCACACCAGATCGGTTTTCTATTTCTTCTTCAATAACTAGGCTCTCGATAAGGCTACTAGGATAACACGTTGATGGAATGGATTCTCGGTCGAGCCAAGTGCAGCGATAGTCCAGCATTTGAAGACCAATCTTACTGGACCACTGCTGAGATCCTTTGCAGCGCTGCAGTGCCGGAGAAAGTGGAAGAGAAACAGCAGAAACGTTACTCTTCGTGCACCGAGAGTCCACAAATTCTAGAATGGCTATCTTCGTCGCAGGGATGCAGGGGGCGGGCGGGAGACGCTAAGAAACAAGGCGTTCGCTGGGAAACGAAGACCTGGAACCCCGTGGTATCGCAATCAGTTATCTCTGAAAAAAAATCATAAGCACACCAGCTCTAATAGCAGGACTAAAAAGAAAGGAAAACAAACGAGGAGCGCCACACAAACTTTATAATAATGAGTTATGCTCTTTAGCAGCGACGCCGTGTCGTGGGAAGAAAAGAGAAGAAGCAGCGTACGAGGCGAAATGTGTGCTTTACCAAGAAAAATAGGTCATAGTGTCGGTATATCTTTACACAGGAACAGTATCAACATTCAACACCAGGGCCCGTTCCGAACCGAACCAACACACCGGCCGACTTTGTTGCACGCTTCCTCCAGGAATAAATAAAAGGGAGGCAGGAGCAAAAAGGCACAGTCGCTTCGATAATAAAAACATTTCAAATGAAGGAGAAAGTCTAACCCCTTCAAATTATAATTTTAGCACCCTGACAAAGCGCGCGGGTTTCGGGTTCGGATTGTCGGGTGCGGGTGCTGGTGCGGATCCGGGAGCGAGCAGTTTCCCCGCGCTCTGACCGTGTTGGCCTTCGGAACACCGATGGGGCCTTTCCGAAAGCTTTCCGGGTTCATTCAGAGAGGGAGCTTAGCATGCCGCGCGTCGTAGCACGCCGGGTTGGCCCCGAGCGAACGATTCCACCGAAGAACAGTTAGCCGTAGGTATTCACTTTGGCTTTCGGACTGGTGGCCGAACATTGCGCGCGCACTGTTCCCATTGGTCGAATGGGAAAGGGGTAACAAAGATCTTTTTTTCTTCATATCTTTGTTTCATATTCGGTGAACGGTGCCGTTGGGGAGCAGCACACAGCAAAAACAGCACGAGTCCTGAGTCCCGACACGTCCCGACGTCCCGAACACGTCCTGCCGCACGAGCATGAGCCAGTTTTAATTCAGGACTAGAAATTATTCGCATGCACCTCGAGAAAGCACATGTAAAGGAGAAAAGCACACTCCGCGGCGGCCCCACGACGAGCGCCACTGGCACACATAGCCCAGTTTCCCAAAAATGGAAAGCTTTAGTTAGAACAGTGTCGCCTTACGGTTTAGTACGTTTTAGTTAGGATCTTGTTGTGTGCTTTTATTGGCCGAATAGTTCCTGTTCTCGTTACCCAAACTCAGTAGGAGTCGGGAATAAACAGGGCGCCGAGGGCTTTGATGAGTTGCCATTTGTAAAGGAGTTAAAACCGCCGTCACCGTCGTAGTTACCCCGCAGCGGCGTCTTGAGGGCTCGAGGTTTGTTTGCGGATCCATCTCGGCGCTGAGCTGGCACGACTGCCAAAATTTAAAAGAATAAGAAAGGAAAGTAGTAATAGAGGGGTAGGAAGCCGGTCAAGACCCCACTGTGCATCGCCGCCGAATCAAAAATACTCAGAGTTTGGTGTCAACTGTTCGCTGAGATCTCCGAATCAAAAAAAAATTGTGTTCTGCCAGTGCCGGTTTGTTTACATATTAAATTTGCGTATTTGATCCGTCATTGAAATCACAGTCGCCCCTCTGCCCCTGCCCACTGCCCGTCGAGTGCGGCTGCAGAAACACAAATCGCCAAAGTCAGAAAAGTTAGTTGTTAGTTTTAAATGAGTAGTGAACCTTACTGCTGGTTTTACTGAGCGCGCCTTAACAGAGTTCTGAAAGTAAGTAGGTCTGTTACCAGTTCTCGGTTTTGAAGATATCTTGATAAAATTGTGTTCAAACATCAACAAATTATGTTGGCAATGTCAACGCTGATGATGCCAGCACCGACGATGGCCATAGGTGCTCCCCCGATCACCGTGGGGCCCCACAAGCCGCCAGAAGCGAAACTGCTTGCGATCCATCCTGCCCACTCCCAGGCCCAGCAACAGCAACAGCAGCAGCAACAGCAGCAGCTCCAGCAGCAGCAACAGCAACAACAGCTCCAGCAACAGCACAACGGGCAACATTCGCAACAGCAGCAGCAACAGCAACAGATCGCGGCAAACATAAAGCCAGGTAGGTGTGCAGGTGCACGGGCGTCAGATAGACATCCGTCGCACCCAAGTACCCAAGAAGGTCCTTCAGGTGCTGCTTCACCCAGCAAAGTGAAGAAGTGCACTCGGGCCGTTGTTAAATTGACTCGAAAGCAATTTGACCCCCCGGATCCGACGGGCGGGATTAAATTGAAATTCCCTAATGGCGCGACCCTGCACCGGGACCACCTGGGGCGTGGGTGTCGCGATTACACAATTCCTCACAAGACACAACGAAATGAAATAAAGAAAAATCGCGGCCGCCTATGGCCACGTAACCCTCGGACCCTCGAAGATGTTCAAAGATATTGCTACGACCACATTCGACGCAGCAGTCGCAGCAACAACTGCCTATAGCCACGGAGGGCTGAGTTATGACGACGCCATTCACGTGAAAAAGAAGCCGCGGACAAGACCCCCGCACGCGCCCAGAGGGGGGAATGAGCGATAAAAGAAATTATGATAAGAAAGAGAATTCGGCGGGGACCCGGATCGCGCCCCCGCCCATACGGCGACGAAAATTAAAGTTTTAATGCTATGCAAGGATTTCATTTAATTTTTCTCGTGTTTCCTTTTCCTTTGTCCGTACCCCGACCCGCGGGTTTCCTGCGCCCCTATTCAGTTCGGGAACGGACGGATACGGCAAGACGCACCAGGGGACGGCCCACTAGCCTCCCCTTGCTCCTTGCATACGCAGCATCACTTGCGAATATTTGAATTTTAATTTCGGAGCATTTGGCGCCGGTTTGACTCGAGTCCCGGTCTCGGCCCGGCCCGGGACCCGGCAAGAGGGAGCACACGATTTGACATCTTCTGGTCTCCAAATTATTCTCCTCGACTGAGACGTGCCGTTGCTGGAATTTTAATTTTTCCCTAAATAGTTTGTCGTTGGCTACTGGGCCTAGTTGGGCCGCATAAGTGCCTTCGTAGTCGTCGTCGTTGTCCTTTGCGAAACTTCGAGGAGCCAGACAACGTCTTCAGTAGTTTCTTCGTTGCTGTATATAAATTTGTCGGGGACAAAGCTCCTTGTGGGCTCCTTCCTTTTGATTTTATTCCCTCCATTTGAATATAAGTGTGCTGGAGGAGGCCGGAAACAAATGCAAATTTTTTCTTGGGATTAACTAATATAACGCTGTGTGGACTAGATTTCGGGAGTCCTCGGGACCGCCTTACATGACACTTGGCTCGCTGTGGTTTGTTTTACATGTATAGGTATAATAAAGGCCGACGAGCCAAGCCCTTTTTTTCATGTTGACGAATCCGGGGAATGGGAAATGCGCCTGAAGGACTTGGCAAGGATTGTTTTCGGAACTGAACCATTGCCGAAAACTTGCACTTTTGAAAACGAGTTACAGAACGCTTCTTTCCCTCTTACAAAATAAACATTCGCAATTTTAAGATTAACCCTTTGGGTACTAAAGTTTTACAACCTATGCATACATATGGGTACGGTATGACCCTAGCTCTCTTTCTGGCTGCTCCTTATCAAAAATCAGTCTATAAACATGTTACTTAAAGAACTTCACTTTCAGAAAGGCATTTTTAATATAATTTTTATTAGCAAGTAATAGTGTTCATCTGGATTTATAGTAACTCCAATGACTTCTCAACTTTTCCACCTCCTTAATATACACATTGACTCTGTTTGGAAGACCAAAAAGTAGCCTATTTAAAAACTGACTTATTTGAAAACCAATAATTTATTTGTGGTTGTTGTTGAGATTGGCAAACTTAAGTTTCTTTCCACAGTCCAAACTCAATATCAATCAATTAGCCTTTGGTCAAATTTACTCTTTGATCCTTATCGTAAACACAAATTATTGTTAAAATTCTGAATAAATTATTTGAATACTACTACATCTGGAAACGGCCATCTTAAAAGGTCTACGCTCTTTAATAATTGACACTTGAATTAATTGTACAACAATAGGCTCTTAGGTTCTGTACCCAAAAAGAGGAAAGCACAGATTCTTCGTGTATCTGTCCGCCTGTCTGTGGCAGCCGATTTTCTTAGGGAACTACTTATGCTATCGATTTGAAATTAGGAATAGTTGTAAGGCCTATGTGTCCACATGTACATGGGCTGAAAATCAATATTTCGAAAAAAATGTATCCACATTTTGGTAGTCCCAAAAACAGGTCTTTTTTCTGAGCAAGACAACTAGGGTATCATTCGAAAGAGATCCGTTTGAGTGCTCTATAAATATATTTATTTAAATTTTTATTTTGCGTCAAAGGATCGAAGGAAAGTACGGGAAAATTGTCCTCAAACATTTAATTAAAGCTGTAATGAAAACCCTTTACTTGCTCACTCTTCTTAGTTTTAAGATGTGTAATTTGAGAGCAAAATAAATTTATTAATTTTTACTCTAGCACATTTACGTCTGCGCGAAAACGAAATACAAGTCAGAACATATATGCAGATTTCAAATTGGAGGACCGAACCCTCGAGCTCAATTCGTACTTGACTAGTTTTTGCTAGATTTTTTCCGTCTTGTGTAAAATATATTCTTGGAAAGTTGTCTAGATCCCGTATTAAGGCATCGGCATAAAATTTTCTAAGTTTAAGGCTATGTTAACCATAGGCACAACATTAAAAAGAAATCTTCATTTATTGCCGGACACCCTAACTACCCTTCTGTTCATGTGGTATTAATTTATTAAATAAATTCGTAATGAAAGAGCATATGTAAAAACGACATTAGAAATTAAGAATTTCGAAAAATCATCTTTGAAATTAAGATTTACCCGAATTGTAATGCGACGATTGAAAATTATTTCTCTTTCCATCTTATCACCATTTATTAAAATTGTAATGTTTAGAGAAAACATGGGTGATTTGATAAAATTATCACAAAAGCGCTTAAAGTTAGTCGCTTCATAAAACTCGAAAGATTTTAAAGAAAAGTTTATATAAGAAGTTAGTTTTACATGTTAGAAAAAATATCAACAAAAACCATAAACACTCTATTTTATTAGTTAAATCGTAGAATTTCGCCTTTAAAATCCGAAAGGAGACAGAAACCTTTTTTTTTTTATAAGAAAATCAAAATCATATTCATTGCATTAATAATATTCATAAAATTTAGAATAACTGCAGAACAAATGTACAAATCGGTAAAAATGAAGTCATAAATTACTACAATGCGTATTTCTATGTGTAAAGAAATAACTATATTAAATAATAACTATATTAAAAATATTAGCTATAATAGTAGTGTTAGTTAAAACTTTATATACTCAGGTATGAATGAAAAAAGAAGTGTAAAACTGTCGCGCTCTATTTTCGACAAAGTCTTTTTCTCACCAAATTAATTTTAAATTATTCAACTTCGACTGAGACATACCAAACTCAAATTTTTTTAAAATAGATATTTTAATTGGACTCAGCGAAAAAAATGAAAATGTAATTTGCCTTATTGAAATTATTGCCATTAATTATTTTATAGCTAAACTTGTACAAATATTTTATTGCCGATTCCAAAAATAGTGAACTTTTAATGTCTAAAACCCACTTTATCAACATTAACACTTTTGTTTCCAGATCTACAAAAACAAACTCTATAATTTTCTATTGATATATTAAATTAATAAAAGCTCTTCGTTTTGTTCTGGTAACAAAGCTAGCTTATTCTTAAAGTGTATTATTTTTCCAGTTGGTAGGTATCAATATCTTGAACGAAGGCAAATTATGTGCCATGGAAATGTAAATGTAAATTATATTGTAGACTTATATCCTATTTCTGTCTATATATGTTTTTGTGCGAAATGAACAGGTTAAGCAATCTTTAGAATTAAGACAGTTTTCGACTAAGCCTATTCATAAGGATTCAAATGTAGACGTTGGATTATGGATGGTGCAACCAAATTATTTCTCCTATTAACATTTTCGTAAAATAATAGCCTAAAACGTTTTATCAAAAGTACATAACGTCGTCGTTGCGCAATTTTAAAGCAGGATTCGCTATACAAACATGGCTCAGTAAAAAACTGTAGCTCCTGATTTCATGGTGGGATCCAACAGCGCAATGTGCTTGCCGTGCTACTTGGAGAACACCGGAACAACACTACATCGCAGAATTTTCCTCGTTAATCCGGCAATTTATCAGGAAATCCAGTGAGATGATACATCACCGAAGAATATTCCAGAAAGCTTACACCATCCCGAAAGTGCCTAGAGGGAGTACTTTTCCGAAACTATTCAACATACCATCATGTAAACACAACGTGGAACAATGTTCGTGGGGATTAAGTATGTACCTTGATAGCGCGGATGTTATCAGATTAGTGTTAAAAGAATATGCCTTATAGACGACCAAGTTCACGGTATAGTGGAACTTTTCCTGTTTCGGGCGGCATGTTAGCATTCTGTTTTCATCCTAACGCTCTTTTGTTGTTACAGAGAAATGTAAAGAGGAGTATTCGCCTCAGGGGAACGCTCCTGAAGGAGCACCATCTAAATTTTCTTTAGTTTACTGCATTCTTAAAATATCGATCGTGTCTCCGGGAATTTGGCTTACAAATGTATGCTTTTCAGATTGGAGTCTTTATATATTAAAAAGCAGCAACTGATTCATGTCTAATCGATATCGCATTATGATACAAATTCTTACCTATCATTCTCCTTAAGAAATTTACAATATTTAATTGCTTTTTAAATACGAATGAATAACAATTTTATAATAATAAACAAAATATTGATAAACATGCATGTCACAATCCAAACATGAATTCAAAATGCAAAATAAAAATCAAGAAGTTTTAAAGTGGAGCTTATTCTGAACTTTTAAATATATTAAAGGTAAGAAGATAAGAAATGGTTTTTTTTTTGCATAGGATTTTCAAGATATTGGTTTTACTAATGTTGATCTTAAGGCTCTACAATCTCCACTTTAAATTGAACTTTTTACATTCAAAGACTTCAAACGGTGAACTATTATTTCGAAGAAAAGAATGTTCAATTCACAGTGATAGAACCTACCTACTCAGAAATTGAGGTATTCGAATTCTTATCAACAGACCTCCGATCACACAAAAAAGGCACTGGCACATGTAAAAAGAGTAAACATTTATTCATGAACCTATTGTTCCAAAATATTTTTGTTTTATAATCTGAATAGAATAAATATACGATCTCTAGCCTCACTGGCCGTATTTGGCAAATCTACCTTATTATTTAAATTCTTTAGCTTTGTCTTCATATCTCCACTCTTTGCTGAGTCTCTAAAAATGCCTATTAATATAATCCGATGTAGAAAAGGAATCACTTTAGGTTTATCTATTTGATTGAGATAATACATTTGAACCGAAATACCTCCAAAATTGTATATTATTTTCCAGTATAACAAAAATTCCAAGTATTAGGGGTATTTGACAGTAAAAACGTTAAAAATAAAATATTTAAAAGATTTGATTAGACTAAATTTTCAACACATTTGTCCATAGCTAGCAAAATATGGCCTTTTTGAAGCATTCTTTCTTCCAGAAATTTATGTACGAATTGAACGCGCCTTAATCTTCAACGAACCTATCCCAAGTCTATCTTATTTAGCTCACGTTTGCTAATGCTGTGAGAAGCATGAAAGGCTCTTAATTTCCACCGCCATAACGTAATAAAGGAATTACGCAGAGCAGTTTCCATGTCGCATTTTCTGTGCGTATCAAGTCCTCTGATCTGCCATGTATCAAAAATTAACATGCCCTCACCTTCCCACCTTCAGATTTTTCCGCTGCCTAATCTGTTCTAATACATTCCGGCTTAATTATGATGACATGTAATCCAGTGTATTTTGTCCATGTAAAAATAATTATATCCAAAGCCTTAGCTTCCTTTCAATGGCACCGCCACTGCCGGCGAAATCCGACGGATTTGTTGCCCTGGAACTGGGAACGCATATTATTCGAGTGCTTAGCACATGAATCGGAGAAAATATCAACGCCGGAGATCGTTGAAAGGTGTTGTAATGCCCCAGCGAGCCGCAGGGGTAAGCGTTAGGAACAAGGAACGGGCGAAGGCAGTTTTCGCACAGGGGAGCACCATTATGTCCTGGAAATCAATAAGTACGCAGCATGAACATTGCATTGCGTCGCCATATCTTGCATCAGCGTACGGTCTGCAGATTTAATAGCGTTCCGATGTAGAATGGGCCCAGAGGTCCTTCGGACAGCAATGGGGGTCTTGGCAGCCCTTGAGAGTTGGGAAAAATCCACTCGATACTTCATCCAGCTGGAAAATCTTATTCTTCCTTTTTTTCCTTTTTTCCGTTACTGCCTTCTTTGTTCCTTTCTCACTTTGCTGGTGATGAATGCTAATTAGAGCATGCGATGTACTGCCTGTGAATACAAACACTTGAGGTCTCCTGCGGAGGGTGGCGAAATAGAACCCTTATGTGATTATGACTGTTGCGTGCCAAAGAATTTCCTGCAGAGCTCACATTAGGGCCGGGTTAGCCCTTCCACCCTCCGGCCGGCCAGTGTTGCCCCCATTGGGGCGGACCGACCTGTTCTATGTCGCCAGTGGATACACTTAAGTGCTGCAGCCATGGTTAGCATTTTGTATATACTATAAATAAGGACAAGCAACTTTGATTTGCTCGTCCCAAGATACACACACACACTGCGACCCCTTCCAACGGAGAATTGCCGACAAAGTACTTCTGAACAGGAAAAGAACTAATCAGGATTTCTTCCTATAAATACTAATCCCGTTTTATGCTCCCCCGGCCTCAGATGGAGGCCTCCTTAAACGTCACAATTATTTGCTCCTAAGATTGGACAAATATAAATGCAAGACGTTTAAAAATATTTGCCTTGCAGTCGGCAGACGATGGGCGCTCTGGATTCAGGATTGTCGTACGTCCCAAGTAAGCACAACTCTTTCTAGGATCTGAGCTAATTGCAAGTGAAATATATTTGCGATTCCTCAGCTCCTGGCATCGTTGTCCTTGTATGGCGGAACTATTCCAGGTCAGAGGCTGAAAGCACCAGTTTAGAAACTGTTTCACGAATTATATCCACTTGGCGCAAGCAGTTTCTTTCAATTCTTCTTAACAATTTACTTACACAGACTAACGAGCTTAGATATTTATCCCTCCGAAAGGGTGCTTCATGTTGTTCATTATAAATTTTTGTTTGTACACTGGGCAAGAAGAATCACTTAGCCGCGATTGTTTAAATGAACATGCATCCACTCTGTTTATTGTAAATCGGGTGCACATTTCGCAGAAGTGAGTAATATTTCGATATTTTGGAGTTATGGAACTTTCGCTAAGATTTTGAAATATTCAATGCTGAAACTTTGAAAAAATGCTTTTCTGAACCCGGCACGTGCGACATCGTTTAAAAGAGCTCAATTTAATTTCTCGAAAAATATCCATAATAAATTGTCTAAAACAAGCCTTAAATATGGTTTATTTTGTTTCAATTACTAAACCACCAAGGATAGTCTAGCTCGGTAAATCAAAACCTGGTATATTTTTTATAGCATAAAATTTAATTAGAAAAAGGTAAACAATATGTAAAAAAAAAACAACAAACAGAAATAAATTTTACAAATAGGCAATAAGCGTTTTTAAAATCTCATCAATTTTTTGATAAGGCTTCACTCCGACTGCTATGGTTCAAAATTTTGACCATTTAAAATCGATATATTAAAAATTTCCAAAGCTTTGAAACTAATTTATTTTTTTTTATAATACAAAATGTTTAAGGTAAAATTATTTCTGTAGTTCGAACGATAGGTAAGCTTATGTAAAGTATTGTACAATAATTTCAAGTCAGTTAATTGTTTAGTTACTCTGACCTATGGAAAGTTAAAAAAACACGTTTCGAAAAAAGCGCAAGTATAACTAACAAACTACTCTTGAAAGTTTTTTCGAAAATTAAAAGTATTGTGTTTTTTTATTCAAAATTTATTAAGATAAACGCTAAGATCACCATACGTTTTGTCTACTTCGAAATTCTTCAGACGCTATACGTAATTTCTTTGTATATGAAGCAGTTTCTTGGGTGTAAGAATGGGCTTGTTGTTTCGAATAACTACATAAGCTCTATATACGTTTTTTCTTAAAACACTTTGCTCGACATATTTCAGATATTCCTTATCTAATCCACCCTTCATTCAAACCATATAATATTCCTTTTATTACTGAAATTGTTATACTGCACTCCTCTGAAATGTTTTAAAAAATCTGAGTGTGATTTTTCACTCTTATCTTCCATCATTTGCTCCTTAAATGCATTGAAAAATTCGTCTTATTTTTATTTAAATTTAACTTAATTGTAAAGCTTTTACTTATTTAAATCAAAGAAATCATTTAACTTGTATTACACACATAAACATAAGCGTTTATACTTATTAATAGCTTTCTTTTTTCTGTAAAGCTGCCAAAAATATTTATAAGAGGTCTATGAAAATTAAGTTGACAAAATGTCTCTTCGACCTCTCTCCTTGATATCATTGCTTTGATTTCCATTCTGTAGATAAATCGTGTTCAATTATATCCCATTCGATGCTTTGGTTCATTATACCCGTAAAAACGGTTCATACACGTTCCAATTATAAATTTTATTTAACAAAGCCTTCTAAAGTTTAATGCTACCTTTGAGTATAGGATATGCAAAATATCTCGTCAATGATCCTAGAGCTACAATACGAAACGCGAAATGATAAGATGTTTAATTCAGCAGGGATATCCGATACCACAGCAGGTATAGATACCTGTTAGCCGTGTGTATTTTTATACTCCCCCATTTTATTTTTCAAAGAAAAATGTATGATCTATAAATGTTTGCATAAGTTAAATTGTAAAATAAATTTCACCCTCGAGCCAAGCTACCTCTCTCCTTGAAAAATTCGATTTTCTTTGACATTTTGAGCATTTTCTGGTTCGTTTCACCGCAGCCCCCCGTACGAAGGGATTCCTGCCATTGTTCTATTGGAGAAGGCACCGAATAAGACTGAGGCAATTCACTGAGTGCAAATCAATTGGGGCGGGGCCGGAATGCAAAAATAATTTTTACTTTTAAAAGCCCCCCCCCGTTAACCTCGAAAACTTGTACAGTTGCATGCAACCCTCGGATACCGCGACAGGGCCGAGCAAATCATAAGCGACCTGTTTAGCCTGTTTAGCATGTTCCCGGGGCCGCGGGGGGACAGAAGAGGCCGCTTGTAGAACGCGCAGGGCGCAGCTATTTCTGGAGTCATTGTTCGTTTCGAAATTTGTAACGAAGCTTATATCGCTGCAAATGCACAAAAGGTATGATTACTTGGGATGCATCATGCAGAGAGCATAAATTTAACCAGTTTGGAATCCAAGGACATGTGCACCTCCGTCATATCTCCGAGACAACTCCGGGAACAGGGTTTTATGTTTCGTACTCGAAGAGCCCGGCGATTGCAGAAACAGCTGCAGTGCACGCAATAAATCATTCATCGGGCGAATGCTAGAAGGAAAATTTTTGCAGAGTTGTTTGTTAGTGTAAGGTTGATTCCCATCTCATCCTCGTTTCAGTTTGCCACTTGCGATGTCGTTGGCTTTGCTCCTGTTTCCCTTTTACCCTCCAGAAACGGAAAAGTTTCATCGAGAAACACCAGGGGCTCCTTGTTCTCGTTGTCCCTTTTTAATTTTTAGACTTGCTCCTATTTCGACTGAAAAATCAAACATATCCTGGTACTCCCTCTGCCCCGAGGTACGCTTCTTCGAACAACAGAAAGATATCGATTTCACGTTGAATTTCAAATGAGCAACACTAAAATTTATCGGGACGCATTAAAAAATGATGAAGGAACTATAAATTCGAAAAAAATAGGGAGCGGACGAGCAGGTTAACTTGCCAGAGACCCGGTCAATTTTTGAATGCCCGCGTATATCTAACGAAGGTCGGTCAAAATTACCTTGCGAAATAAATAACTGGATACCGTCGACAACCTTCTACGGGAAGTTTTGTAGAACGATCTCTACTGAACAATGGAAACTTTCCCCGTAGTGATGCGACACCTAATTGGGTATCTACCAGAAAACACATACATATAAGGTGCCTTCGAAAGACCACACTTATGAAATTTTCATGTGAACACTACGATTGTTCTCATCGAGATGTTTTTCTTTCCATTTGCACAGAATTTCCCCATCGACATTTTTAACTGGGGCAAATGCTTGTTCAGGTGCTAATTATTATTTTTGAAATACAACACCAAAACTGTACTCTTGAAAATACATGCCATTTATAAAAAGAGAATAGTCAAAGAATAATGATTTTTTCACATGGTAAGATCCAATAGACGAAAATGCAGCACTAAATTTTATTTAGCACTAAAAGGGAAATTTATATTTAAAATTTGAAATTAATACACAACAAAGTAGTGCTTTTGTTTGCTTTCGTTCGTACTAATTAACCTCGCAAAACGCCTTATAATAAGAAGGCTTTTGTTTTGGTATGAGTTTAAATTCATTAATTTTGCATTACTACGTAAAATTATGTCCTCATCTCCGGGCAAACAATAATTTTGCCGAGTGAACGACATCAAAAGCAATATCGCATTTCTCAAGGAAAATATAAAACCGGGGATACAAAGGGACACGGAGCAATTTTTAAGAGACACCAAAGCTAGAACATCACTCGATGGCTTAAGGGTTTTCATTGAAATACGAAAAGTCGGTTCTTTTCAGGGTTATCGATTTTCAAGCAATGAGGTGCGGGATATCTTAGAAAAGCAAACTGAAATCATTTGAGCCTTTATAATTTTATTACCCAATATCCAAGACAAGACATCATAACAAGCATTCTCAAAAACATTTTTTTGTGGGCGAACCTTTAAGGATAACAGACAGCCAAAACCTTGAAAATTTATTATTGTGTTTTTTCCCAGTTCTTAAGAAAATAGAATATTTCCTAAAATAATTCAAGCAAAAGGTTTTTTTTTTTCCTTTTAAATATGCTTCTCTTAAAACTAGAAAACGTTAAAAATTTTTCATTTCGTAAATGATTTTATATTTTTCTAAAATCCTATCAAAGCCATAAATTAAAAATATACAAACCAATAACGTATAAAATGCACAACTTTTTAAAACTTGTATATGAATGCTCCGGTTTATTAAATTTGCATTTTTAATATTTTATGAGATTACATTTACATAGGTACATACAAAAAAAATGAGATAAATCAAATCAAAATTTTACATCAAATATGTTTAAAACAGTGCCAATTTTCATCGCCTATAAGCCCATTTTAAATAAAACTAAAATTAATACCTCTTTTTAAAAAACAAAAAAAATCAATAATTTGCATACTTTCACTGAATCTGCATAAATCTTATTTTTCTTAATTAAGCACATAACAGGCTGTGCATAATGGTCCTTTGTCCTGTTGAAAAAGTGCATCAATGTATATTTTCACAGGCTCGAAAATATATCAACATAATCGTTAACTGTTGTAAACAGTGGCGCATAATCAAAGAGTAACATACACAAAAGAATCATTTTGGCCTGCTTTACATATTAACAGAATTAAAATGTCATTAATAAGAGAACAGAACCGAAATGTATTCTGTTCTTATGGGAGCTTTAAATAAACCCGATATTGATGCCTTTTTAATTTCATCAATATTTATTAAATTATTACACATTAACTATGCTAATTTATGAGTGGCATAATTTCACCTCAGCATTTTCATATCCTCCATTCTGTCGACAGCCGAATAATCCTACAATAATTCCATAGCTATCTTAATTACTTCGGTGTAATTGCACATTCAGTGCTGTTAGAAATTCAGTGGAATTTTCAGAAAATAAGATTTATTTAATCTTACATTTAATTATTTATTTTATAAAAAATATCAAATAATTTCACAAATTTATAACAACGTACTTACATAAGTAATTTACAAATTACAGTAAAACTCTCTTATAACATTTTGTACAATTAATTTAACTAACGAATGCAACAGAACAATTATTTATATAAATACACTAGCTGCGCCCGCGACTTCGTAGGCGTAAACTTCACGTTTTATAAAAAATGAAATCAAAATAACCCCGGAATTGTTTATAATAGAGTTGGTTGTAAAAAAATACTTCCATGGGATCTTAAGTAAAAACAAAAGAAACATTTAAAAATTGTAAAAGCATTAAAAAAAAAAACTTAATACTTCCACAGGATTCGAATGCACGATCTTATATAAATCGAGTTTTCTCCTAACTAATTTTATAAATTTCGATAAGACTCAGATTGCTGAAATACACAAATTTTTATCACACCTAAAAATATGATATTTGTAATCAAAACTGTCCTGCTGCGCTAAATTTCATCAAAATTTTTCTTTTGATTCGTGCACAGAAAAGCTTATGCACCTAACCCTCGATTTACATGGCATTCGAATAGCACGATTTCGGTTTAACATGGTTGAAGAAGAGCGGAAGAACTTCCATTTACACGGCACTTGCATTTCACTTTAACGCGGTCAGGTTAGTCAAACATTTAAAGAAAAATCTATAGAAACAAAAGAAGGGCTGTACATTTTTTTACAAAAAATAAATAATACTGTTTCATATATTTTTCAAATTAATTACATGTGTATGTATTTCTTTTCAATGCTAATAGTGGACCTGAATTGCACGATTTCAATTTACACGGCATTTTCGGAGAACCAATCTACCGTGTAGATTGAGGGTTAGGTGCATGCAGTATGCATTGATTTCAATTTCTTTTCTTGGGAAGCAATTTTCTTTAAAATTTGAACCCCCTTATAACCCCTTTAGGGTTAAATTTTAAAAAATCCCTTCTTCTACATTGTAAAATAAAACTACTACTGAAATTTCATGTCATTTCACCGTTGAAGCTATAGGTTTGAGTTCGTCGATGATGGAGATGTTACTTTATATATACAAGTAATTCTATTCTCTATTCTTTTTTCTATCGTATAAACCTGCACCGTATTTAAGACCTAATTTTAATCTTCTAGGATGAGTAAAATTCATTCTTGAAAAATATGCAGATACGCCTTTGTTGAAATTTGTAATCTCATGTATGTACGTAGGAGTAAAGATGATTTTATAAAAATAATTTAATCATTAATGAATACTTTACGCACATATAAAAAATTTCATAGTGAATAAAAGACGTGAATAAAAGCAAATAAAATTAGAAGAAAAAACACAAAACGATAAAAGCCTCTTCAATAATTCAACATAAAATAAATAATAATTCATATTTTCAATTTTTAACTAGCTTTCATTTGATTTTTTACAAAATAAGAAACAAATAATTATAAGGTCACAAACAGCCAAAAATACCTCAGATAAGATTTGACGCTGTTGTAAGAAAACTGGAAATCTCATGTGAAATCAAAAATTGAGTATACCTTTAAAGTTTTCCTTTTTCAAATACTCGCGGTCATACGAAGGTGCAAGTATGACGTTGTTTCAATTCCCTTAAAACAATTTAAAAATAAAACAAAGCGATAGTAACTGCGATGTATTTCCATTAGGAAGTTTTAGATCTTATAAGTGTGCGAGTCATTGGATCATCCAGAAAATGTATTCGAGTTATTATTTGAATTTTTGGGAATCTTAAACTGTTACTATATGTTCTGTAACAACTTGTTATTTGCACCACGCAACGGCCGTTCGGGATTCATTATCATATTTTTATGCTATGGGCTCAGATAAAAATTACACAACGAAACACCATAAATGAGGATTTATTTGAAACGTCAGAACACGGGTCATCCCCGAATCGTATTATTTTCACGATTTATGACGTTACAATTAAATAAAATTTAAATAAAGTTCGCAATTCGCAAGCCAATGCTCGGTATTAATTCAAAAGTGTCGTAGGAGTCCTGAGGTGGCTCCCTCGATCCAACGAAAGTGTCAAGAAACTACCAACGAGACATCGCATCATATGCACATTGGAAAGGTACGAACATTTCGTTTATGTTACAACAGGTGCACTGACACTTACCCGGAACGAAAGGTGAAAGAAAATTCTGTAGTTACATCGAAATTGTATACAAAGGGGTCTTCTGAATGTTTGTGATGCTGTGCAGATATTTAAAAACCAATATTTTTGATACTTTCTCTTAAAGTCCATTGAGAATATTCAGTACTACTTCCGTCGTTACCTCATATAAGGCTATGCTTAATAAATTCGTTATCGTTGCAAAATGCACAGGATTCGCACGGGCTCACTGGTGCCGTGAAATCTTTTAAAACAGATCTTGTAATTTCTTTCTAAAAAATATTAACTATTTGCACTCATTTCTAGGTTTTCACAAAATTTTTAAACAGCAGCAGTACGCTGACATATTTTTAAACTTACCTTTTGCAAAAACGTAATAATAAGCGTTTTGTAAATATTTAACTAATACTTGCTATTTTTATTTAATTTTGTTCTGTTTTCAATTTCGATGAATCATAAGAGCGTTTTGGTTAAATGGCTTTTTTACTTTGCTGAACCCAAAATTTGATGATTTTGTGTTTTCTTGTAATAAAAAGATTGTTAAAGGTAAAGTAATAAGGCTTTTATAAAAATACAATTTATAGTATACATGTATGAGCCAGCTGGAAATTATCTACAAGAATTGTACATCACGATGAATAAATGTTTTAAATTTAATTTTTAAGTTGAGAAAGTATTGTACGTAAAACAAACCAGAATTAAAAGGATATATACAATTTTTTTACACTTTGATCAATAAGTTTTTTATTTATCTAAAATTTTGTAACATCTTAAACTACGTTTGCAAAGCCTTAAAACATCTTTTCGGGGAAAGGGTGTTCAACTTCGCAGCAAAAATTTTCGTAGTATTTATACCAAGTTAAAGTGTTTAGTGAATGTTTGTGATTTGTTGTTGGGAGCTCCAAAAGTTTTCTATATCTTTTCTTAAAGACCTTTTTTTTCTTTCCTTCAAGTACAAAGAAATCAAGTATTACCTAATAAAACAGTATTAAGGGGGGACTCTTAATAAATCCTCTAAAATGGAAATATTAAATTTTAAAAAATGTTAGATTAAATGATTTTGTAACGGATTTCTTCTCTAATCCTCGCAGAAAACTTAGATCCTGATTTTATTGAGGGTTTTTGATAAATCAATATAATAAAGGTAGGTTAAAATTAGATGAAGTAATTAAACCCTACTAACAACATTATAAAAAAGTGATTTAACAAGGCAATTACTTTACGTTGTCAGAAAAAAATCTCGAATATTTTACTTTATTTCACAAATATCAAAAACGGTGGTGAGAAATAAAAGTATAAAAAAACATGAGGAAGCATTCTGATATTAACTTTTCCAGTTTAACAACTTTATACATTTAAAAAGAGGTGGATCTCTAATATTAGTTTTTGGAAAGCATTGCAGGATTCTTAGAAACAATTATTTTTTAGGAAATACCATGCTTGCAAGTACACCCGAAACCGTTGCATTAACACAGATCACTTTCTTAAGCATTTTTAAAAGATACGACTTCGAGTACATACTTGCAATTCATTTTCGTTTTTTTAATGTAAGGTACAGTTTTTCCGTAGAAAATGGGGCTATTTTCAAATGCATCTGCGTGGGCAAACTAAAAACTGCAGGTCTACAAATGTTTTCCAAAAGATGAAAATATTTTGTTCATTTGAACTGAATGAAAACCATCAGGGCTAGGTGGGTCGTTGCAAGCAAAAGAAAAAGAGGTCTGCATTCGCCAATGGGGATTTTCCCGGGTGCGGGTCGAGGGCGGAATTAATGAAAAATAATAGCATTAATTTAAAGCACGAACCTCTTTAGCCGGCCGAACCGGGCCTGAATTCAGCAATAAATTTCAATATATCCCAACAAAACTCATTTCTCTAATTCTTTTTATTTTATATAAAAAGTTTTTTTTTTGCATTAACTTGGCAGAGTCGACCGGGCGTGCATATCCCCTGTGTGCATGCAACCCTGCAAACGGCGGGAGGAGACCCCGACGCGGGGCTCCTCCGCAAGGACTGGGACTAGGGTTTCGTACATAACTACGGTTGCATTTAGATGGACTCTAAGTGCACTCGCTCGTTTAATTCGTTTAAACTCCGTCGGGAGACGGCAGCGAAGAAGGCGAATCCTCCTTATTTGCTTCACCAGTGAAAGGCTATCACGGAAAATTCAAATTTTTGTTCAAGTCCAAGAAGATTCTCAAATGAATTTCCTTAATTCCCTCTTGCAGGCTTGTGCTTCCCCTTGTAGCGTGTCTCTTTAAAGCCCAAATTATATCCGTGTAAGAGCAGCCGGGATTAGTGCAGTGTTTCGCGGTGGTAAATGCCCAACGAAGGGCGAAATGCTTCTTCGCTTTTTTTCGCTTTTCGTTGTGCTTCCCTTCCGGAGCATGCATCACCAGACGGGAAATGCAATTTGATGAACTCGCGATGGAAGGAATTTATCGTAATGGGTTTGCAACATTTTGTAGAATTTCCTTTCAATACCGACAATGGAATAGCTTCCAAGTTCTTGGGAATCTCCCAGTTCGTACTCCTCCTGTTATTTCGAAAGGAGAACTGCACAGGTATTATTCTGAAACGCTTTTATTTCGCGATATGAATGGTTTACAGGGATTCTTCAAAGGCTATTTAGCACTTCTCAAAGAGGGAAATAATTTTGAAAGCATTTCGTGAAAGTTGGCCAATTTAAAACAAATGGAAAATATCTCAAAAGTGACTATGGCCTTCTAGAAGTTTTAGCAAAATTGACCAGATACAAAGCAATTGTATTTATTCAAAAATATTTCAAAAAAGCAAGATGTATACTATTCACGGATAATCTCATCTTTTTATAAAATAATCGAAAATAGATGAAATATCCCTTTTCATTTCGGGAATGTTTTATCTTTTGAAAAATTTATTATATGCTCAGCTTTGCACAAAAACAGAACTCGCAACTTTACCACTGAGTGCTCTTTCTTTTCTTACTTTTCGTAATAAAGATATAATACGTAAGATAAATACAATAGAGCCGCGGCAATCCGCCAGAGATTTAGCGCGTCTGCATTGTAATATAATTTTTTTGAGTTAGCCCTTAAGCTTTCCAACAAATCCGTCATCAAAATTTTTATCTTTTTGCATTATACCATCATACACACAATTAACCACACAAAGTATAGACAAACAGCCAAACATTGTCAGCCTATATTAGAAATTGACCTAAGAGGTACTTAGCATTGAGAAGCTCAGCGAGTTTTTTCACTTTGAATGTTCAACTACACTCTACAATATTTTTGCCCGCTCCCCTCCCCTCTTTCTTCTAGCTTACAGGCCTTCCATACATCTCACAGTATGTCCCTGAATATTTGAGCATTTCCTACATACCTCACTTCCTACTTTAAGAGATTTTAAGGATTTTCTTAGTGAGTTTTTCGCAACACTCTACAACATGACGATGAAAACTTTGTATAACCTTCTCGTCCTCCATCTTTGCACAAAATACCTTCTATCTTACATTACTTGTGACATAAAAGTTACTGAACGAGCATACATTTCACTTTTTCCCTGCTTCTTCATACAGAAACAAGATGATACGTATCCTAGTTCATTGTAAGGTGACTATGGTTTACAGATCAGTCGAAATACATCCAGTAGTTTTGACGTTATCACAAAACCGACAGGTAGACATACATGGAGACAAAAATTATATACATCGTTGTTTTGCTCTCTACTACTACCAATCAATGATATTGATATTTTTATTATACAGAAAAACTGCCTAGTGTAGTTATTTTCTGGGACTTTTTATCAAGCTTGATAAAATACGTATATTAATAATTACTTATGCTGATTATACAAATATTATTACATATTATTTAATAATCAGACTTTTGTTGCTGTACGGAAATTCCTTTTATAAAGTATTCAAATATGAAAACGAGTTTCTTTTTCCTTCGATCGGAATCTTATTGGGATTAACTCTGTATAGAAAATCTAAGAAACTGCTTTAATTAAACAATTCTAGAAATTAATCCTAGACTAACGCTCGTTGGATTAACTTACATCGAACGAAAATCTTATTTTATCTTATTTACAGGTATTACTCACTTAATAATATAAAATATTGTTGTAATCCAATATCATTAAACGTTTTTAATAATTATCGATACCAAATAAAATTAGAATCATGAATAACATAAAAAACAAAACCGGAAAGAGGTATTATATAAAAACTTTTTAAATATCATGTCAAAATAATTTATTTTAATTAATCGTTTTTATTAGGTAAATAAAGGTAAATCATAAATAATAATAATCCAATAAACACAACTTATTAATTAAATAAACTTAAGATTTTCACTTTTAAAGAACCTTAATTTAAAAACATTTGAAAGAAAGAATAAGTTAATTCGAAAAGGGTCAATATCTTAATTTTCATAAGGGATTAACAAATAAGCTAGCACAAACATATTTTTATCCATTAAAAGACATAACCTGTCAAAAGAAAGGTTTGATAAAATAATCTTTTTGTCTTGTTCTATTTTTTTTAATAGTAATTATTATTACCTGTAATATGTGCATATTTGATGTTATATAAATTATTACCAGTTTCTCTCTTTATTACTATTACATTTTTTTAGACAGACTTTAGATGATATGTCAAGCAAGGTCTACCTTGTCTCTGTCTATTTCTCGGTCTACTTGCCTTTGTTTCTTATTCTACCAAGTAGATGGATAGTATTATATAGCCTTATAGGCTGACTTAAAATCTATTTGGATTGTTATTCATTTATATAAAAGTGTACTTATGTTTTATATACCACTCCTGTACCACTTCGACGTGAATAAATATCTTTGGACTCTATTGATACCGGTAATAATCTTAATAGTCGAATTATATTTGTGATAATCGCAATGGCTAAGCGATAACAGATTGAACACTTTGTCAAGCCAACAGTTTTAATGGTTTTCTGGATCCACACAGCTCGCCAAAGGTAGGCTAGATACTAATAGTATCTTGGTCTGTTAGGAATGAGTTAAATCACGGTCACGACAACTGTGAACGATTGAATTTGGGTTTTTTGACTAGTAACCGTGGGGTAAAGGTCATTAGGCTGCACAGATAAGACATGGAAGTTGCACAGTAATAAATTTAAATTTAATGGCAATGACAAAAGATATTCAGCCGAAAAAAAAAATAGATTGATTCTTAGAACCTGAAAAGATGTCTTCATTACGGAACATTAGATAGGCACTTTTGAACTTTGTCGGCCGATCTGCGGCGGCCAGGCCTTTTTACCCCTCATGGATGGTCCGTGAGCCCCATTTTATTGCGTCACTTGAGTGAGATGCCTGCATCCTGATGCTGAATCAATTTATCATCTTAATTCTCTTTTTTTATGTTCTTGTAATGAAACGAATTTTCAATAAGGCGGAAACATGATAAAAAGTTTGGTTAAAATGAAAACTTTGCGGGAGGCAGCGCCCGCCGGTTCGCATAGGGCACCAAAACTCTTCCATCATTAATCGATTAGCGAAAAACTCCAATGAAAATTGCAAATCATTCCCTAATCGTTTCGGTATGCCGTCAGGACTCGAGTTCTCCCACCGCATGGGATAAGTAGTTTTTCTTTGCTGCCTACCCTGGGTCTGGAGCGGTTCGAGATTTTTTTAGCTGGAATTACCCGGCGCTGCTTTGCTAATCTTCAATTCGCCTGCAATTAAAGCCACGTAATCCATTAGAAGCACACTTAAGAAGGCAAACCGGGAGATCCCCGGGGATTTTATGCAATCTGCAAGCGACTCCTGTCTATCTCCACGGATGCGGTGTGCCGCCACCCTCGAAAAACCGATGGAATGTATCGCCACGTATACGTGATTGCGGGAACGCGATAGGGGCCCCAAACTTTATACATTTTTCTCGGGGATTTGGTTTCCAATTCTGTTTCCATTTCTGCTTGCCCCAAATCTTTCAAGTGCAAGACTATTCATGCACATAGACGTGTTCTGACAGCGAGAATTTTCTCACTTTTACGGATAAAGCTGGAAGAACAAAAAACGACTGGTAGAAGGCGAAAAAACAAACAGGAGCAAGGAGAAAACCCGTGCAAGCAGAAGCACACATAGTCAATTTCGGGAGCAAACACTACCCTTGGCTGAGGCGATAGTCGAACGGGCGAAAGAAGTCCTGAATGTGCAAGAAATTTAGAAAAATTCAAGGCGTCAAAACTGATCCCAAGTGCACGATAGGGAACAGGACGAAAAAATTCTCGCAATCGACACTTGATTACACTTCCTCCATTTCTCGTCAATGTTTATACCAGAGGAATTGCTCACATCCAATTCGCTACGCCAACATGGGGCCAAATTGCCCGCCGGCCCTTGAGAAAGTCAATTTACCCTTCTTCATTTGCAAATAATTCTTAAAGAAGCAACGACAGCCACGTATTAGGAAATGGGCTTCGGAGATTCAATTTATAAGTTTTTAGAAAGTTAAGAACTTAGTTTTGTTTTAGCGCAACTATTAAACAGCCCAAAGTGGAGCAGACGTACAAGAAGAGGGGAACAGGAAGGGATATCACCTCGGATGGCATGTTTGGGGGTTCTTTCGATGAAGATTCTTAAAATTATGACCTTACATTGCAATCGAAATTAGCCTTTTGCAATGGAAGGTAGAAATATGAAGTCGGTTGTAAAAGAAAAGTTATGCTTACAAAAATTCGTAGAATTTACGACATTCCCGTTAAGAAACTATTTGATTTTATTTAAAAATACCACTAAAAAATCTTTTAAGACTACTAAAATTAAAATGCATGTTTTAATCGAAGTTAAAGAATGCAACTAAAGTCTGACCCACACTTAAACGATTTTTATTCCTACAATTTCTCGTAACCTATTAAATTGAAAAAAATATGAATAGCGCGTAAGATATACCTACAAAATATTTTAGATGGTATTGCGCAAAATACTTCCAAATGTTTTCAAAGGCTTTGGTAAAAAAGGCTCAATTTATTTCTTTGATAATGTTCCTTTTGAAGTGTGTGACTTTAAATGTATTTTCTAAGAACCAGAAAATATCTCACATATATTTTTATTATAATTAAGTAAAGTTGATTCACGCACGCACTTTTATCTCATATTTTTAGATAAGCTCTTTGATAATTATATAAATTTAGAAAGCTAAAGCGCTAATACGAATTTGGAAGGTCTTCTTATTTCATTCAAATCACTTTTAATTATTGTTCTCTATGTTCGTGGTCGAAATCTTAATAATTCCGAAATCAATAATAATCATATTTGAAGCCAAATTGTTCATAATTTTTGGCAAGAGAATTTTATTGAACTGTTGGTGGTAATTCGATAACATAAATCATTATAAAGAGGTTTCAATATCGTCTTCAATCCCAACAGAGACCAACGCAAATATTTAAGAAATCATTTAAACATCACTTTGCAAACACTCATATTAAGTTCGGCTTTTGAAATTTTTAAATTAGACTTTTGGTGTTAAAAGATGGAACAGTCTATTTTTAACTTAAGTATAGGCCCTTAAATATCGTGCATTTTAATTGACAAAGAGGTTAGTGAATTTGCTAGAAGAAATTCTATCGATAAATTCTAAAAAACTGTCGCTTTTTACAAAAGCCATTAAGGAAAATTGTGAAGAAGTTGGAAAGGATAATTTTGCGCCCTTTTGACGTCAGGCGCAAAATGCAGCAGGCACGCCAGCCGTAATTATTAATTAACCACTAATTCTCTAATTTACATTAACGGTTAATTAGACTAAAAGGGCCTTTTTCCTGTTAACTTATTGCCCGCTCCCTGGCTTTTTAAATTTAGGTGAAAAGGTCTTACCCTTTTAATAACTTCATGCCCACCTTCCTGTCGAAAGTGGCCCGCAAGGGATGGCGCAAATCTCTCCTCGTTATTCGACTCATTTTACAGCATTGAGCTGTTTAATACTTAATCCAGGAAAGTTCGTCTTTTGAAGTTTTTATTTTATGGCCGGAGTGCCGAGCATTCCACAAATAGCCCCAGAATGGAATAATCAATTTCGAGTTGCGAATCCAATACTTTGTGGAGCGCCGCATTTACGGACCGACGTCAGATCGAAATTATAATCCCAAAGTTTGATGGCTTCCAACCCTTCGACACTGTTCATCCTTTTGCTCTTTCGCTCGGGAACAAGGAGCAGCAGTACCATCTTAATTATTTTAGGGAAAATTAAATAATGACATTTTAAGGCGGGCAAGGACGTGACACAATCCCGTGCGCTCCCGGATCCACCATCCGCCTGAAAGAGGCTAAGGAAGTCATGGGTCCTTCTGAATTAAGAGGCGAATTGAAAACAATGGAGGCCTCTGTCTGTCCGCTTTTGTCCTCAGAAACTTACAATGGGAGTCGGCGGGGATAAATATGTAAATAAAAGAAATTATACGAAAGGATATCATTTTTAGCGGGTTAAGGAAAAGAGTTCCGTTGGGTGCCCGCGTTTATCACTCTTCCTGTTTCCTTCGGCTTCCTTTGTTTCCCTGAGGATTATTTTTCAAATTTTGTTTATTGCGGTTACTCAGGAGAAATAATTTAATTAAAAATATTTTGGCCTAGCATTCTGCTTGTGACAAAGAAAGTAATTGGCTTGAATACTGAGATTTTCTTGCTATTCTTATGTTTAAATTAATGCGAATTTTATAAAATTATTCTATCGATGACTAACAATGCCAATCATCGATCAATCGGATTTTTAATAACACTGTTCTTTTAAAGAACGTTGCACGAATTTGTTGGATTTACATATTCAATTAAACTTATACTAAACTTCTTTTGTGTGTATCTTATGGATTGAAGTACTTCTAAAGTTTTATCCAGCGAGTTATTTAAATTACCCCTAGCTTGGTCGCATCGACACTATCCTCAATACTCATCTATAGCTAAATATGAATTTCCCTAAAATTAATTCAGGTAGTTATTTTTTTGGATTATCCTAGAAATTTAACTGATGCTCACTGTTCATTCTTTCCTATCGTGAAAAGCTTGACGTTTTCGATAGGAATGATGTCAGCGATGGCCAGTTGGGTCCAATTTTACTTTAAATATCAAGTTATGATGGGCCAATATACAAAAGCTATATGCGTATTGCCGAAATGATTTAATTGTTCATGAATAGTTACATATTGTTTTCGGCCAGGCACGTTAGTTAATTCTAAAGCACTAATATAAAATCGATGGTGTATTTCTCTATTTCCACCCGGTTGGATATTAAAAGTAGTAAAAAGCAAATTGTATAACTTTTACTATTCTAGGAAACGTTGTGAAATAAAATAAAAATGAAAAGCTCTTGGTTAATCTTTAAATTGGCTCACTTTGAAATTCAGAACACTTTTCACAAAATAGTATTTCTAAAGCTTTGTACATTTTTTAGATGTGTTAAATAAAACTGAAATTTAATTTAGTAAAATAATCTGCTGATATTCAAAATGTGCTTGGGAAAAATTCAGGATTCATGATTATTTTTTGTTCATTTCCAAACCAGTCTTGTAAACCTGCTCTGTAATCTTCGTGTATGCGAAATCGTACGGCCCAAAGGCTCCAATAGAAAAGCAGAACTGGGTCACAAATCTTTTGAACTTAGGAAACTAATCCAGTTCCCTTTGATTGCTTTGGGGCCCTACTTGCGAACTTCAGTAGAACGTTAATATAGTCGTATTTTGCGAATCGTTTAAATAATTGCGCCCAATTTAAATGGTGAAAACTAAAGGCCGAACCAATTCATTTATACCGAAAAGCAAGGCCCGTTTGCTCGATCAATGAGTAATGTCCGAAAACCCGAAAAAAAAACCGGCACCGGCAGGGTGGAAAGTTTTCGATTGCACTTTTAGAAATGGGAACCACAATCAAAACATATTTTAAGTGTTCACCAGGTCAGGTGGTGTAAACTTACTGGAATTTATGCATAAGAGCAAAAATGGGCGCGAGTCTCAATTTGAACAGCTCCAAATTACTCCCGGCAAAGTGATGAGGATTGCTTTTGAAATCGTATCGTAACCATCGATGAAAATGAGACCACTATTTCATTCGGAGAGCACTTGGTCAAACCGCCGGTTGATTTGCCCGGAACGTCCCACACCCGGACGCCAAATTCACGACCAATTGCGTCAAGATAAAATGTAATGGCGAGTGATACCTGAGTCCAGGTGACACTTTGGCATTCTGAGGACTACCTTTGCCTCTGTCGAATGTAATTTTCGAGCAACTCTTGGACTTTTCTCTGTAAAAGGAAAGCACTCCGAAATTGAATTAAAACCACGGTCCTAAACAGGATTTTTAATATAACAGAATTGGCCGGAACTGCGAACCCGGTCCAGACCGGGCTGCACAAGTGCACATATGTTTATGCAAATAGGGAGGAATTAAATTTCAGTAAACGCGAATCCAATTGATTACGGGAAAATATGTCTGCAGCAGCCTTTGCCTTTCCCAAAATTTATTTGCATTTTAAAGTAACTTCGTCGATAGGTATGTTTGATGTGCAGTAAGTAGCAGGTGCAAACAGGCCGTTCGCCCAGTAATTACGTTTCCTTATTCAGATCAAATCACGCATGGCTTAATCCCAGATAATATAAATTTTATTCACTCAGTGGCCGCAGTTAACATAAAGCCTTCAATTACGAATAATCGCACTTGAATTGCAGATGTGCACTAATGATAATTCGATTAGATTCGATTTGATTAGTTCCTCAGTGTGATTATGACGTTTTGTAGCGCTAAATCATAGATTTCGCGCACCTCTCACACACTCGCCCGTTTGTATTTGCGATTACGCTGATTCTGATCCGGTTTAATTGGGCTTTTGTCATATTGAAAAAAATCCGTGTCAACACAATGCCGTGTCGTCGAAATGAGCTGAAATGCACCAAATTTTCGTGAATAATGATTGATCGGACTAGGCCGTGTCTGCTGCTCGTTTCAATTATGACCGAATCGCACTTTTTTGCTCTTATGCTGTTTTTTTCGCTTGCTAACGATTGACACTGATTTGCCAGAAATGCCTGGAAATAAAACCGAAAAATAAAGTATAATTAAAAGAGTCGTCAATCAATTTTAACAACAAAATCGTTGGAAAAATGCGACAAAATTTTAAAATGTTTTCAATTTAAGTTTAGTTAGCATAAAAAAGATTTAAATTTAATTAGCAAATCGATTAAAATACTCTAATCAAAGAAAACTAACAAATATTAAAGTAGTAAAGTAACCTGCTTATAAAATGGTCTTCAGATAATGCGGCTTTCAAATAGTGCGACCTAGACAATGCCCATACTGCTAAATTTCGCTTAGCACGATTTCGACACAACACGGGACGAATTAATCGTCTTATAGGAGGACTGTAGTTGCTTTAAAGTAGATAGTGCTATAGAATTAAGCTTTTAAAGTTTGAGTGAACAAATACATTTTCTTGATATATTTCATAGACATAACCCGAATGCCTCATATCTAGTCTCTAGTTACTGCTGAGATCTGCAAAATATTATTACTGCTAGAAAAATGTTTTACTTGATGTCTCTTTTTTATTACATTATTAATGGGATTGGCACTTTACAAACGACTATTTTGCCTGATGAGCTAATAATTTTTTCCCTATTAAATAAAAAAAAAATATTTTGGTCTTCACTCCATGTCTTTTAGTAAATCACTTTTCTAAGTTAGCTTCAACTTTCTTGAATACGCCTACTTTCTTATTGAACATAAATCATCAATGTAATAATAAAAGAAAAAAAACAACATATTTTAGTTATTAGTTTCGTAGTTTAGCACAGCAAATATAAAAGTATATAAATATTCCTTGATTTGATTCCTGCTATTTTGTATTGAAATAAAAGTTGGAGACTGGAAGTTGGAATTACCCAACTATTTATCAGTTTAAATTACACCAAAATGAAATCTTTTTAATTTTATAAAGATTTTCCTTTTTAAGACACTTCGAAGACAAAGTACATGTAGCTCAAACATATTTCCATGTTTTTATAAGAAAAAGCATGGTAATTATTTATCTATTTATCACCGATAAAAAAATCATTGAGGCATTTTTCCTCGTGATTGGAAGACGAATTTTGTTATTTTTAAATCGTTAAAAATGTCGTCTTTGCAGAGAATAAGGTACTAAGAAATAATGAACATGGTTCAAACACTCTTATTTATAGTACATATGTACATCGCATGTCAATGATGATTCTGAGGTAATGTTTGTAATGTATTGATTAAACTCCAGAAGTGAGTAAAATGCTTTTAGTCTTACGTGGTAAGGATTTGAGGTCAATCGTATTCAAATCGTCCACGTTCCAAACCATCTCCCTAGACAGAAATGACTGAATGAAAAGAAAATGGTGAAGTCTGTCGCGATTAGTTCATCTCCCATCGGCAATATTCCCATGTATCCTGGCAAACTAAAACAACAGGAAACTAGTGCCAGTTTTGCATTTCTACCCCATAACTTATATTTCGCAAGCGTTATCGTCCTGATTCACATATGGAAAGCCGAACGATGTCTTCATCCACCGACTAATGTATGCAAATCGATATCTTGTCATCGCTGTAAGGATAAAACAATCCACACCATCGTTCGATCAAAATTTGAAATGTTTGAAATGATGGTTCTTTTGGTATTTCAATACAGAAATAAAGCAATTTACATTGCAAATCTTGGTGCAATTTATAGCATTCGAAGGCCCCGCAAACATCCACTCGCCCTGCCCGAAGATATGGGGAATGGATACAGACAGAGAGAAACGATAATTTATGAGTCCCTAACGCATAATATAAATGTCAGTGAAACTTGTAACCGCAAGTGTATATAAACCTAAAAATACACACCATACACCACATCCGGAGCATAGATATAGTGGCAAGCATCGCTCTGATATATGCAAAAAGGTCAGTATCCCTTTTGTGGGGGACAATTTCCTTCTAGTTTAAAGCAGAACTAGGTTTTTATGGTTCAATAAGGTACTATAATGCGGCCAAAATAAAATGGTTGTCGGTTTTTAAAGATCCCACTCAGCCATCTCTACCCCCTATTGATTCGGAAAAACTTTGTCTGGCCTGACACTTGATTTATTTCGATTTGCCAGATATCTTCATTATACGACATAAATGGCCTTTGAGGATTGGACGGAGACAGGCAGGGACTCCGGGGACAGGCTTGTAATTTTCTATTGATTAAAAGCCACAGAGCTCGTTTGATTTAGTGACATATGTAAAATTTACAAAAATTTACATATCGATTGGAATTAGATCCATGAGCTATTTTCAATGAACGTTTAAGAGGATTTAATAATTTGAACATCACGAATATCTGGTAAGTCTAGTAAAATCGATTTTACGCTAAAGTTGATAGTAGATTAAATTCACATCCCAGTCTTGGTATTGCTAACATCTATCGGTATCCTATCGATTTTTGTACTATTCCTACAGCTCACTTTAGTTCCCAGTTTACGAGTAACCAATCTTATCTCGCAATAAACATAAATATCAATTAAGTTCCAATATTTTTTTGAATTTATATTTTAGCCAAGGTGTTTTTTTTTTTATTTAATTTATCATGCTCTGTCAGGAAAGATGCATTTGACAAAGAGACTGATGGACAGAATTTTAAAAAAGAATAGTTGTATTACACATCCTAATTGAATAGGATTTTTATATAGACATATACAATTTAAATATTTTAAAATTTAATTGTAAATTGAAACAGAGAGTTCAATATTTCACTGAATTTATCATATTTTATTGTTTATAAAATTCCGTTTTAGTTCATTAAACAAAATAAGTATAAAAGTATACTTTAGTTTTAACTAAGGTTTTTTAGTAAATTTTTATTGCATCTTACAATTATAGTTTAATATTCGGTCTCAAAATTCTCGCAAAAAAATGAGACCCTTATGGAGATAAGAGTACTCCATATGTTAAATGTGATGAAGGTTAATACCTAAAATAGTCACCATTTTTGGAGAAAATAAAAGCCCAAGCCGCCGGCATGATGAAACCCTTGAGGCTTGAATGGAAAATGAGGAAAAACGGGAAAAAGTAAAAGCTAACTTTTCTAAAAGAAGACGGTAAAATTCATACGAGTTTCATTTATCCTAGAGTGCAACATTCTTGTAAATTCGATTACGTATGGATAATAATTTGAATCAAATGATAAAATTAATTAAAATCATACAACAAAGTGCAAAGTTTGGATTAAAAGAAACAGTGAAATTCCGCACAACGCGGCGGATACGAGTACGTGCCGCGTAATAGAAAATCGCATTATACGGGATATGCATTATCAGATGAATTTATGCAAGTGTAAAGAAATTTATTTTAAAGAGTTAGCTTCACTGTCCATGTACAAGCAAGAGATAAGTATAAACACTTACTTTCTTAAAGAAAAAAAATCAAATGTTATGTCTATTTTACGCGTTGTACGGGAGGTTTTCCAGCGTTGTACGAGAATTGGTTGCAATTTTTTCGTCGCGAGCGCGTTACATGAGAGTGTATTGTACTCGAAAACACTAGTGTATCATGCAGAAGTCGCACAATTACACATTACAATTTTTATTTAGGAATTAGGAGCCTATAGTTTATTCAATTCTGGTGTAGGAAAAATTATAATCCCTGAAACAAAAACTCTGTAACAAATCTACTTTTATTTTTGGCTCGCGCATTTGAAAATTGATTAAAGAATTCAGCAAATAGGAATTCATTTTCCATACTGCAAAATCACTCTACAGTAGCTTGTAGCTGGCGATATCTGCAATAGTGTCTTCTGATAGTAACATTTTCTTTTCTTGGGTAATGAGGACGGGCGCAGATTACGTCTTTTAACGAGCCAAGCCATCTCTGCTGACATCTTAAAGTGGCTATTTAGAAAAACATCATTTCGTTCGCATGCTGTTCCCTATAGCAGCTGTAACTGAATTTCCGTAAGTGTGAAACAATGCCGCCATAAAGATCTCCGGGACGGACGAAATAACGCTTCCTCATTTAACGCGAAGGACATTCAAGAGAGGAAGGAATCGTCCTGCGCGTCTCGGGATGCACGAGACGTTATGCCAAATAAGAGTAAGGTCTCGGCGCCAAGATCAAATTTCCTTTAGTACAGCACTGCTCGGAAGGTCCTGGATGATGGCTCGCGTGCAGTATCCGCGAAATACCCCTTGCTCTCCAGTAATGGGGTTCAACTATCATTAGAACATCTCAAAGCGAAAGGAGTTTAATTTTCTGAAATATCCAAGGAGATCTGAAACAATTTACTGTGCGCGTAATTGCCGCCTGAATCTGCTGACATGTTGCAAGAAGTGCGGTCTTTGTGTTCCTGCGCTACTCGAAGGAGAAGATCCCGATTCGTGGGGACGGGAAAGCTTATTACGTTGATGCGATTCCTTGTCGCTGTTGCGATAGGAACGAAACTTAATATTCTTGGGAGAGGAGCTTTTAATAGAAGGCAACACCATCGTGCATTTGAATAGCATTCCATTTCAATTCGAATGGGATCGGCGCGGGGGTGGACGAGATCCGGCATGCACTTAACGAGGCACAGGTAACCGGGTCTGTCACCGTTTCATTCGATTAGCTGCAGCGCGTGCACGGTGCACTCACGTTATATTTAATGCAGGTTGTCAAACTAATTTTGATTTGTTGCGTCACAGTAATAGTCAGCAGAATTTCCAGGAGCCGCGTCCCGCGCTCCGGTGAGATTTGCTGACTGGGGGGAGCCGGGACTGGAATTGGGGCCCCAGGATCGGAACATTTCATTACGGAAAATCAATTTGGCTCCTGTGGGCTCTGTTAGTGGCGCGCCTCTGCCGTCGGGCGTCCCCCGCGCCTCTGTTATTATTGTGCAGTGAATTTTATCAATTAGGCCCGACATAATCTCGAATTGCATTATCAGCTATCGGGCCGCATATGCATAATAAGGCAATTTATTTTAACTTTATTTCAGAGTAATCCCTTTTTAACTCGTTGTTCCATTTGCGGTTGTCCTTTTCTCATTATCACTCCGCATCCACAGATTTTAAAAGGCCGCTCTGGTCGTGGGGTTGTTTTGACTCACGCGTCACGGCCAGTGTCCGACTTTATTGCACCGGAATGTCCCCAGCGCGGCAAACGCGCCGCAAATTGAAATTATTCAAATTGAGTTTAAACAACCTACTAATTAATAGTATAAGCTGTTTTATTAATATTTGTAATTAAAAAAGAAACTTTTATCTCATATGCATAAATAATTCGCGCGCATTCCGCATTTTCTGATTCCATTTAACGAGACCGCGAATAGCGTGGATGGCGCAAGGAGCGCGTACAAAGCCGCTGCCGAATGAATAATTCATTAGTTCTCTTAATTAAGTACTTTTGCGGGTAATTGAAATAATTTGCGCCGAAGGAATTATAAGCGCTACGAATGCTCCTTTTCTTTAAAATTTTTTCCCTTTGTTATTCCGGCTATTTTTGTGTGTGAATTTTGCTGTTTTTACCAGGACCCGTGTTCAAAATGGATTCGTACAGGATGCTCCGCACGGACGGGGAAAATTATGCGGCTGCTAAATTTTATACAGTGGAGCAGGCCTCTCCGTTGATAGGGTGTTTTCATGGAATTTGAGATAAGATAATATGGGGCTCATAACACCGTCGAATTAATTAACATGAAACGAGTTCTTGGCTTTCGGTAGCGAGTATTTTGCGGTAACCGAGTCGGTCGGGAAAATGATAAAATTAGTAATTTTCAGATAGAGTTCCCGCTTAATGAAAGCAGCCTTGTGATTATTATAATTTAATTAAAAGGCGTCTCAAATGAAGCGGCAAATGTACGGATGAGCGACAGTAATTTGCTTACGGTTTAAAAAAGACCTAATTGAACGGAGGGCACTTTTACATGTGGTCTCTGTAGACAAAACCTCTGACGAACCTTAAAAGGTCCATCCACAAAACTGACTTAGTTTATAGGTTGTGAATTATCACACAAAATATTTTCAAAGCAATTTTATTGTCCCATCACAAGTCCATTATATTTTGGAACCTCAAATAAATTATATTTTATATGCTATATTTACCTGTGCCGGTGGTTGCAATATTTTCTGTCTGCAGTTCTTAATATTTAGTTTTTTAATTAAAATGCAATTTGTCCTGGTAAAAAGCAATTTGTAAATCTTTTAAAGAAAGGTACATAATATCCAAAAGACTCTCTATAAATGATATAAAGTACAGTAAACATTAGTAAAGTAAATTAATAAGTTTATTCAAACCAATTTATCACTTTGAGATTACTGTGCTATATATTTCTTCGGATCTCCGTTTCAAAGGTATACTATATCAAATCCTCCTTTCCGTCTTTATGCGGTAATTTTAACATTTCACATCTAACGAGTAGTTCAAACCTCTAATATCATTTAGATGTGACAATCGGACAGACAGACATTCTGGCGAGAGCAATATAATTTTGAATAGTTTATCTATGAAATCCTAAAGATTCCCTGCAGACAGATTTAATGCTGCTCCTTACATAACTCTTGCGATGTCTTTTATCTTCTTGCTTTTGCCATCTTATGAGAGAAGAATGAAAATTCGGGAATGAGAATGTCTATTGGGCTAGTCAATAAATCATATCATACAATATACTTCTACATCGAAAGTTTTACTGCCAGCCGTATAGATATTGCAATTATATGGCTTAACATAAATGACAAACCGTGTAAATTTCCAACCGACATTCCTGCCAACATTTTACACTAAATTTTATATAACTTAAAAAGCTCACGTAGAAGAAATCAATAATATTTTATGAGCTTGTACATATAAATAATCATATGTTTAAGCTTTCGCGTGATAATGAATACAAACACAGTAAATAAAAAACGGAAACGGTTTTAAATAATTTTCCTGTATCGAAATATATTAAAATGAAAATTTCATGTTGCATCACCATAAAATATTATGAAAAATTTATATAAAATGATATTTTAGTGAACACAAAAAGTAAAAACCAAAACTAGAGGATTTAATAGAAATGGCCAATATGCTAAATTATTAATCTAACTATTAAAAAATCAACAAATTATATAAATATTTAGAAATGCTGAAAGTAATTCCATGCTAGATAATAAAAATATGTGATACTTTTTGGCATCTTCTGAATTATGAAATATAATTTTACTCAGCAGCCTCAGCAACATTTTCTATTTCTTCACCGCATTTCTTTTTATGACATCTACCTTTTATATTTTAAAATATAATCATGAAAATAGGAGATATAATATAAACGCTGGATGAAGCCTGAATGTTTGGATTATCACGGTTAAAATAGTCTAACAGGAAATAAAAAATATAATACAATTAACAGGGTCAATTTGTACGTACGAAAATACAAATCGTATTGTGTTTATTTATACTTCTTTTCAAAATTTTAAGAAAGTACCCATTTGTTTTTAAACAGGTATTATTTTCGCTATGAAAAGAACCTTACTGCGTGGTTTAATTAAAATTTTATTCAAAAGTTAAATATTTGTTAACAGCTCCCGTCTGTTCATTGTAGGGTAGTCACAAAATACATCAGGAATAAAAAATTACGCACAGAATTCATTAATTTCTTTTGTACTCGGTCGTCAAAGAAGCTTAGTCGTAAATAAAAAGATGAGATACAAAAAAATTCTCATTGAAAAATCTATCTCAGTAAAAACATGTGCAAACAATTTCAATACTGAGTAAGCTTAGAGTCAGTCGCATGCCGTGAAAAAAAACAATTGGAAGTAATTTGTAATGATTTTATTATTGCTTGAAATAGTTGCTCTTAATGTGGATTTAAATGTACTTTTCGTTCTTTGGTGGTTTCTTTACCGCATTCGTTTAATTTATAATCCAATTTAATTGCTTTTTATGTCTCTGAGGTGTTTCCACTTCTAATTCTTTTCCGAATCAGATTCTGTGGTCAACTATTCCGTAAACAAGTATTAAAAATATTTTTTCTAAACTTCCTGGATAAAACTATATTCGAAAGTGATCTGCTGTTACAAGTTTTCAAGTGAACAACTCTATTTAGGATCTGAAAGGCGTACTACCATGTTGCAGCACGACGAGTGGGCACTTGGCTGCTGAGTCCATTGCACGTGGGTTTTACTAGACGGAGATGTTGCATCCGACCTGATTAGAGCTTCAAGCTCATTTGCCTATAATAACTAATTGCCACACATAACGTTGAAGAGGCTTTTGTAACCAATGTTTCGCTCCTAGACAATGTCTGGTGAATTAATAAAGCTAGGATTACACAGGCAATGGTATAAAAGCCTGGATGCGACTTACAAAGCATTCGCCCGCAGCAGCATTCACCAAAAGATCGAGCAGGTAAATCTATTACATTCTCGCGCATTTATGGAAATTCTATATCCCAGGACCTGGGACCCAGGACGCTAGAGCGGCTCATTCATCGGCCGCGCTCGGTATAAGCAAGCACTTCTGCAATCAATTCTTTTGAGCGCCAAAAGTCGTGCACGCTCGGAATCTAAAGGCTCAAATTAAAAGGGGCGAAGGAGCAAAGGAAATACGAGAAATATTAAGTTTGAAAGATGTTTCAGTTCACAAAAGCGACCTGCGCTGCAAAAGGAAAAAAAAATCGTTAAATGAAAAGCGCTGATAGCCCTTGACTGAGTTTTCCCCGGTTGTGTTTTCCAGGTTCCACTCCGTTTCCTTTGCACGCTCAATGTAGGGCCATTCTGATTAAAAAACATCGAATTAAAAATACTTTTATCCCGGCGAATGAAAGTTAAATCAAAAGCATAAGTTTTCGCATTAAAGCGCATAAAGGCCAGAAAGATGTTTATTTAGCTCCGAGTAAGTTTTCTATGGGAGTTAACCGGAGCCGGAGTAGGAGACCCGTGTTCGTTATAAACTATGCGGGCGCCGTGGGTCGGGGGTAACTACCACGTTTCATAATTCCTATCCAAATATGTACGTCGTCGGCCACGGTACATACACTGCCAATTTGTACCATCCGCAGAGCCCATACATAAGAAGGGTGATGAGTTGGTAAGCTCCGTACAGAACAGCACACTTTCAGGAGATGCCTTAAATCGATTAGGGCGCCCCAAAGCCGCCAGACAACAAAAACCATGGAGGAGCGCAAAAAGTCTGGAAAAAAAATTACGGAGCGAGCTTATAACCAACCGCCCATCCAACCGGGCTGTGTCCAGGTCGCGGGGACGGGACAGGGTGCGATCGGACGGCGAGGTCATACAAAAAGGAAAAGGCAAACGAAAGTGGCAGAAAGAGGAAAAACTCTAACACAAGTGGCAAATTCAAATAAAAATTTTCTGTTCTGTGCTGAATTGTTGGTCGAGAGCGGCTCCTCGTCCACATAAAGAATGGCCGGGATTCTGTTGCGGTTGTTACATTTCATGGACCCTCAGCACCCTGGTGACCATAATAACGGAATTTCCGATTCATATCTTTATAGTGGTGGATTAGCGCGGCCTAGCCCGGATCGGACGACCTCTAGGACGAGCGATAGCTTCCAGCATCCCGGGATGATTAAAGGCCGCGTAGTTCTTTCTTCTGGGGCCGCGTTTCAATCAGTCATTTCGATGCCAGGGCTAGGCGGGTAACCCGGGCCAACTTTTCCACCCCCGCTCCTATACGCGAATATGCGATTCCGCGCTTTAAACATCAATTACATTTGCGAGTACCACCCGTGGCCCGTGCGGAAAAGAGGACGACCCGGCGACGGCCGGGGCAGACCTGCTCACATCTCGGATGCACAGGCAATTTAAATTGCTGTTAGTCTGATGGCTTTTCTATTCAAATAGTTCTACTCCTCCCGAGCCACCATCGACTCCCTTGGGATTTAATGAATTAAAGTAATCCTTTTAGAGCACAGACTTCTCGCGGATTTTTGAGACCAGTCAGGAGAAAGCGGGGACTGTGGTACGGGCGGTGAGCCTTCTTCCTTAGAAACCAATTCGCACTTGTCGAAGAATCGCACCGAGAAGTGAGCAGCAACCAGAAGGAGCATTGATCCCATTCATACGGCTCTCGAATTGAAGTGCACCTCGCACAAAGAGTCAATTTTTATTTTTAATCCTTATCAAATATTGTTGCTTGTGCAATACTCTCCAGCGGAGGAGATGGCTGGTCAAAGGCATCCTCTCTGGATCAGTATTCAGTGGACTTTGCAACTTATAAATTTGCCGAACGCAACGAGCTCCACAGCTCCAGGAGGATATTGAAAAGGAATAAAGAGGTGTCAGTGATGTAAAGCAACTTACTATCTTCTTAAGGAAATCCTTTTAAAGGTTTGCTGTCCGACACAGTAGTAGTTTAGAATCTGCAATAACAGCGATTGTCCGCGATTCCTGCAGACGGTGGGAGAAGGTCGAGGAGTAGAATCTTGGGTAATCAAATTAACAAGTTAGTAACCTGCGGGGACAACACAAATAAGATTTTAGTTCCTTAACGATATGAAACATATTAATAGAATTAAATTATTCAGGACCAAAATAGGTTTAGTCATGAGAGTCTGTAGCCTGAATAAATATTTTATATATATCGCGCATTTAGCATCATACCCCTCTTGATGGGCTCAAAAGAACAAAGCCTCCCCTCGCAGGTGACAAAAATATTTTTTCTCATCTAGGTACAGGTATGTGGATTTTTCAACGTCTGGAGCGTGGTTTTTGTTCTGGTAGTAGTACGTGGCGGTGCATAATCTAAAATCATATAATCCTGTACAATTTGAAACCACTGATAAAGACTAAGATTAATATGCCGACATGAAAAATCAAAATAAATAAATAGAGTTTGTTATGAAAATCGTTATAAATTTATCGTTTTTATGCTTTAGTTTTCTAAAGGTTTGCAACGTACTTTTCTGTAGACTTCAATTTGGAAATAATGAAAATAAAAAACGATCATTCACGTTTACAGAATTTAAAATTTAAAATTGTGTTATACTTTCATTATTTATAAAATGAAACTATGTCGATTTATTCCTACTGCACTCTCTACTGCTACTAAACTTAGAGAACGCATCATCAAAACATAAAAGTGTATTGTACTGATATTATTTTATTGAAAATGAGAACCATGATATCAAACATGATCAAAAATGACATATTTTATATCCAGAACATAAAAAATATTATTTTTACATAAATTAGACAACTTATTTCTTTTCAATGTAGGGATTAATTGCAAATTAAAGGTTCGTATTATTAAGCAAAAAGAAAAAAAGTACTAATGCATATTTTTTTTAAAATATAATTAATAATTTTAACGCTAATATTAAAAATTTCGTATAAAGATATCCAAGAAGGGCATGACTTGTTAAGTTTAATGAATATTGAAATGAAACACGTACAACACGAACGTTCATTTCGAGACAGACTTCTTTTGGTTTAGGAAAACAAAAACAACTAAAAGACAATGTTATTAACAAATATTTTTAGAAATTGCTGAATAAAAAGGAGTAATAGCAATTATATTTATAAATCGATTATTGTGCAGTACTCAAATGGATTTAAAAATTCCATACTTTATATTTTATACTATGAAACAAATATTTTTTATTTATTATTTAAAACTTATTAGAAATTTTAAAAATATTTCCTTCCCCGATAGTTTTATTTTAAAAATAAAATAATTTTTTGTTACTTTACAAAACTTAAGTTAATTTTTATAGTTTAGTTTTTATGACCCTAAAGTCAAGCCTTTTTATAAATTTTAAATCGTGTTGTTTACACTTTTTTCTAATTCTGTGGACAATGTTTGAAACTGCGTTTTTAAAATAATTATATTTCTACTTTTATATTTCATTATTTTATCTTATTGCTGAAAACTATTACGAAAACTGTTTTTCGGCAGCAATGTCTTCACTGGCCTAACACAAATTCGGAAATAATAAAATCGGGTTTGATGTAGACAAAATGCTGCATGGGTTTTAGTGCAATTTGTGCTATCTTTGGCTGAAGTCTTATGTTATATAATACAAATTATACGATTATTATTCTGAAAACACACACGGAAAAGTGTAGCAGAAGTTGTAATTGAATCTGCAAAAAATTCATCATCTTGGCACACGAACGATCTTAAATTTGAAAAATCCCTTTCTTATCCAATTGTGAGACACAGACACAGTCCCGACAATCCTTAAACAATGTAAGGAGTATACAAACCCCGACCATTTACAGCAGGGGACCATAAAGCAAAAGACAGAAGTAGTCAAGGATTCGCCTAAGCCTACTTCATCTCTGCATGAATTTTCTAATCTTTAAGGAGCGCCGCTCGAGGAGGCCGGAGCCCATGACTAAACCGACTCCATCCTCCCTAGCATAAATCCCGGCCGGAGAGTGGGGAGACATGCTATAAAACAAAGCGCCTTTCCGGAGCCTTTTTGCCGTTAACATATTTCCTCGAAGACTGCAAAAAGTATAATCAGGCGGGCAATTGGTATTAATGACATAATCCCGTTATATTGATCCCGATGGAGGGCGGGGGTACCACACCCCGTGAATTTAGCCTAGCATCTCGGCCCACAGGTGAAGACCGGATCGCGATCTCGGTGTTGGCGTAGACGCGTTCGCGTGTAATAAGCCGTTGTAGCGGTTATCGAATTAACTGCTCAGCATGAGACGTTCTCTGATTGGGGGTAATTTATAGCGTTCCGAGGCGGAAATTGCCTCCGAGGGGATGCCGCCCGGTAAGTGTTTCGTATGGCAATGATGCGGACACCCGTTAAGTTGCCCGCAAAATGTCTTGCTGGGGCATCACTCCCTCTCAAGGGGGCCGCGGAAGCTCAGAACGCCCGAGGGTCCCCAGAGTTGCTTGCCCGGCGCATATCAAAGGCACTCGGACGACCATCAAAGGAGCGCGCCCCCGACAATTGATTCAAATCACGTCTTTTTCACCGCCCCTCCCCCAGTCCGCGGGCCCTATCCGCCACACGATTTCCATATGATTGCAGTATCTTTCCGGCTTGTTTGCATGTGTTTATGTGCTGGAAGGACCCGGCTGCCCCCGCCCGTCGCAGCAAGTGTCCTTTATTTCTCAGTAAGTCGATTTGTAATGCTGTCATCAACGGAAATTGAAACATCAATAAGGCTTCCTCCTCGCTGGCGAGTAAAAAAGTGCCAGTAGGGCGACTAGAGCGACTGTCGAGATCCCGCGATCCCGCGATCCCACCTCCCGCGCTGCGCTTTAATGACAGTATTGAAATGGCTTATAAAACACGCACATGCGGAACAAATGACACGGCATCGATTTTGAGCCTTTCAGCGCCGCAGAGCAACAAAGGACCTTACAATATTTTTAAAATCAGGTCAATTGGCGGCAGCGTTCCATACAAAAGTTCATATTCCGTTTGCGCTGCTGAAGGAGTCGTTTTATTGAAAGTGAAAAATCATTACAGGGTAGAGGCGGGGCGCGGGGGGCGGACCCATTCAGGCGAGCCCTGATCTACAGTTTTTAGTTGCACAATAGGATTTTGTTTCGCGATTGCACCGGGTAATTGCATTAATGGCGCACTCATTGTTCGACTGCTTTGCGCCACGAACTAGCACACGGCCTGCCCGTGCTGCCGCAATTGATGACATCCATAAAACCGTAACTCGGCATAATTTTTGTCACATTATTACTCGATTAAACGCGATTTACAGGTGGAAAGTTGATGACGCACTTGAATGCGATTGGCACCTGTTTGCAGTAAATTGTAGCCCGAAATGCACTTTCAGTGTTGTCGCCGGGATCTAACATCGCCCTGTGAAATGTGCAGAACATGCCAGACCGTGTAACTCATACACTCTGCACGAAATCGATTTCTATTCGAACAATTCTGCTGCTTTCAAAACGGTGGGGGGTTTGTGACCATCATAAAAACTACGCAATAACTTCTGAAATTAAGACGTTCACACGACTTAACAATTGAAAAGTATTTCGTTAAAAAACCACTACACGATTACACTGCTCTGAAATTTTTGATTTTCCTCTCAAGAAGTCGTAAACAGAGTGTAAAGTATGAAGATTAAAAGTTTCCGTGTACGAATTACCAATTGCTGATCTTTATTTATAATAAATTGAAATAATTTCTGTAAATAAAGTCCACTATGTTCAAAAAGACGCCACTACATCATTTGAAAAAGTATAGGAAAGACAATACATTTTTTTATTTCCCCTAGAGTTCTGAAAATACTTTGCAAAATTTCAGAAATCGGTTTTTTTCAAAGTAAGCGTCTTCAGAACTTCCTTAAACTTTTAACTACAAAAAGCAAATATTTAGTGCGCGAGAAATACTATATGAAATGTTTCTTTGTATTGGAACAGAAATTATTTTAATAGTGCTAGCGTAATAATACTTTTAGTCTTTGCCTTGGAAAGTGGAGTGTTGAGTGTTGTTCTGTTACAAAAGCCTCTATCACTTATGATTTTATATTTCAATGTTTGCTATGACCTCCTTAAGAGGAAATAAATGAAAGAGATTTCAACAGATTTAAAACAGTCTTGGATATGTAACGCTATACTTAGTCTTGATTTCGTAAGCACAAGAATAATCCCATCCTTGGGCCTATTTATAAATTTTCTGTAAGATAAGAGCTTTTTATTTTTTCCATAAAATTCAGTACTGTTTCTCATTACTTTCATCATGAAATAGGAAAACACATACCATGAAATATCTTGAAGAAATTGGATCCACATCGAACCTTTGTAGACACTACGTTTTCATTAGAAGCGAAATCCGATTCATTAAAAATTTGATTTTAGGGTTTAATTTGTGTGATTCAATAGCTTCGCTAGTGTTTTACCGAGATTAATCCATTACCTGTCCGGTAATATGTGAAAATCTAATAAAACAGTAGTCTAACAATTTCAAAATTAAATTCATGCACAATTTGTATTTAAGCGTTTTTTAGAGAGTAATTTATGCTTGAAGAAAATTTGACCCTTCATAGGAGTGTTTACTAAGAGATGTGCCTTATTTCAATTGGTCCTTTCAGTTCTCCGCATTTAGAAATGTTTTACTGCTCTAATTTTTATGTTTAAAACAAATTTATGAATGGTTTTTATGCAATCTATTGACAGACTAAAATTCAACTGCTACACAAAAAGTTGTTGTTACTTCAAACTCTAGTTCCTTCTTACGGAATTAAATTCAGATAGCGCTTTCAATAGACTTCGGCCTTTTTCGACCGATTTTGTTCGACTAGCTTTGAGGCGCAGGTAGACCAATAGCGACTTCCCCAGCCGTATCAAATGGCTCTTGCAATGGAGGCCAGAAAACTCTACCGAGAAATAAGTAAAAACTCTAACCAATTTGGGATTTTTGCTTTATGATTATTTAATGAGTCTTTTTAATCGATCCCTTTGAGCCGGGCTGCACGCCCAGACATTATACATGCACTTTACCTTGCAGCTTTCTTTGAAATTAATGCGGCTTTCAGCATTCCTTACTTTCGCTATATGGGCCGGTTATAAGTAATTCTCTTTTCCGATTTCGGGAGGAATTCCTGTTTGTCGGGAAATAGAAAACGGGAAGTCTTTGCAGCCATACAGAGTCTCAATAAGTTAGCTCTGCAGGAGAAGCCCTTAAATTGAATGCGAATTAAAAAGCCAGACCGGTAATAAAAATTCCCAGATTTTGTTATGCCACATGAAACATGGTATTTCTTTGGACGATACGTGAATTGGATGGGAATGCAGTCAAAACTTCTAGCACACAAGCCAAATTATCTCTTCCACCTGTAACGTGAACGTGGACAACATGAGTAATTGAATAGACCGAGGAAATTGCACTCAAGTAAAGTATTATATCGTTCCGGATAGTTACCTACGAATTTTGTGGTTTCCTTTGAACTGATTGATAACTTCTCGTTTCTTCCCTCGTGAGTTATCATGTTTCACATGAGTGGCTTTAAATTTCATCGCGATACGTTAGAAAATACTTGGGCCACAAAAAGAGCGATGATACGTGCTCGAGTGATTTACTTTATTGCTTTTCTCTGGGAAACGATGCGATCTTGGTCGTGCTTTATCTCGGGCAATTAAATATTTCCCGGAGGAACACAGCACCGATATCGTTTATTCTGTGGAGAAAGGGTAACCATTCAAAACTCCACACGAGTCCTGAGAATCCTGCCTTCAATATTCAATCGCTGAAAAATGTTTATTAAAGATGCCTGCGTCAAAGCATATTTCAGACTTAAATCAGTCTGTGGTCCCACCTTGTCTGCGATAGTTGTTTCATACATCGCTCGGCCAAAAGCCATCAGAGCCACAAATATTAACCGCCGTAGCCAGCCAGGGCCATTCATAAAAGCTTCCAATAATTCCGGTTAACCATAATTAACCTCAGTATAAAACGAATTTGATGAAGTTCGATAAATGAATTTCGGCAGGGCGACGCCGTTGCCGTCGCCCGCTGCGCAACATGCGGCGAAGGACGTACCCTATCGAGTACCATTTAAAAGCAATTGCATAAAAATCAGTTACCAATCATAAATGCTGATTAAAATCAATGGCCATAAAATTCAAATTAATATTCCGATTTGGGGTTATTCACTAAACGCTAATGAAAATTCCCTCCCGTTGGTAATAGACAATTTCTATTCCTCCACTGGACCCAATCCACTAGAAATGTTAGCAATGTTTCATCGAAGATAAACCTTGCCTACTGGCCAAATCAAACTGGCGACAAATTCGCAGTTTTTGTCTTATCTGAATAACATAGTTTGTGCTAGAGGTTAAATGAATTTTTAGTGGGGAATGATTGAATAAACATTTGCCATAAAATGAATTCCTTGAATGAAGCCTTCGGAATTGAGATATTAAAAAGAACGAACGAACTTTAATGGTTGAAGACGTCTAAATTTATTTAATGTTTCATTAATTCAGTTTGGAAGCCTGAATGAATGCTATGAATGTAAAACTGTTAAAATATGGTGAACCTTCTGAGAATTTATTAGTTAGAAAATTCAATAATTAGAGGGGCTAAAGAAACTATTTTTTTTTTTAAACTTTATGAAGTCAAAACTAATAAGTCGTTCTGAACGTAGTTGGGCCTGTGTATTTAAGAATCTTTATAGTTCGAATGAATAAAATAACATTTTCGAAATTTAAAAAATTAATCACGTGTCGAAAACTACAAGTCTTAATTTTAAAAACTTCTAAAAAAACATCCACAATTTTTATTTTTTCGTTTCAATTTTAAAAATATAATTTGAATAAATCGAGGAAATATGATTTTTTACGAATAACAAGCCATGGAAAAGATGCTATTTCATAAGTTCTCTATTATTAGAAAAAAATACATGTTAGTCCATAGATTGAAATGGTTCGAAAATACCAGTTAATACGACAAAATTTAATAATTCTATCATACCATCTTTATTAATAAAACACGTGTAATATTATTACTATACTTTTATTATACACTCTATAACTAAATTAGTAAAGATTTAACTAAATTTGCCAGCACACAGTTTTCCCTTTTCATCTTTAAAAATACAGAAATTTTACATTTAAAAAATTCTGTATTTAATTAGATGATGCATTTAAAAAGAAGAATGAATTTTTTGTAAGATGGTTACAGTTTTAATAAGTTAATAAAAATCTGCTACTTTATTTTAAAGAAAGTTGTAAAATTATGCTACGTTTGTTATTTTATATGTTGTAGAAAAGTTGTCTAATGCTACCTTACTACTGGCTCTTTAGATTAGTGGAACCTTTGCTCCAGTTAGGGAAATTTGGTAAATCCAATTAATTCGGTCCTTAGCCGATTCATTTCGGATTTCTTGAAAAAGAGAAGTAGTCAATAGTTCATTAGTCAATAGTGCATAAACTTGAAATTATCCTTTTACGAATTCAATGATGTCCCCATGAAAACAGAATTTTCTTGAAAAATGTACATACAAACAAAATTCATATATTTCATTTTGGAGACATGATTTCACAAGAACATATTTTTAATGTCTCTATGTCCTATGTAAACTGTCATTACACCTACTTTTCTTTTTTTTCAGAACACTATCACATATTCGTTGGCGACCTGAGTCCAGAAATAGAAACACAACAGCTGAAGGACGCCTTTGCGCCATTTGGGGAAATTTCGTAAGTAGAGCGGCCAAGCTGCTGCATATCATTTCCAATAAGTTTGAGCTTAAATTATTAAATCGACAAGAACGTGGTGGCCGGATTAAAGTCGGCCCACAAGAAGCCGTAGATGAAAATTATCGCCGGATCCGCCGGATAAATAAATCGATTTCAATTCTTCAACTCAATTTAAATTCCTGCTGCAAATAGCTTTATAGATGACATTGATTGAAGATAGCTCCAAAAAAGTCGGCTCGGTCGAAAGCATTCCACATGCTACAAGTACACCCTGTAGACCGGGTCGGGCTATATGTCTTATATATCTAGCCAGACAAGCACCTGTTTCCTTAACTGAAATTGCATTCGTCTTTTCGGATTAAGAACTTTAAATGCAATTTATTATATAGGAGCAATCAAGATCGTTCTCCTTTTACCTCTCATGACGACCCAGTCTCTCACTGGGAGCTTTCATTGCCCCGGGGATTGTACGTGTAGGCGACGGGGATGACAAAGATAACTCCTGTTGTTGGGTCCTGCCCGAATCCTTCCTACTATATCCTACTGGAATCTATCGCATTTAAGTGACTGGATGGGGTAAGTACTTCGAGAAGAAGACATTAAATGGGCCTTAACTGCCGTTTTATTATCGTCGAGTGCAATTTCAGAATTTTATCGTGTACAAGGCTCATTCAGTTTTTATGAACACACCCCAATTACAGTTACAGTTGTACAGGAAGAAAAAATTGTCAACAAATTAAAAGAAAAGAGAAAAAAACAGGGAATAAAAAGCGAAACGACGAAAATTCGAATAGTCCAGCAGGTCTACACGGGAATTCCCGAACACGGCGCCAACTCGTTCTTTCTTTACTTGGAAGCCGGAGCTTAACCGTTTCTTTGCAGCAGGAATGACAAAGGACGTTAGACGCGAACTTTTGACATAGAAAACGTAAATTTTGTCCTTATTTTCATAATAGAAATATTCCTTATGGAAATTCTTAAGGAATGCTTTTAGTTCCCTGCCTCCGAATTGCTTAAAACCCCGCAAGATAATAAAGCCAAATGGAATGTCATTTTCTGTAACTTATGGCAGAGCTGCAATTGCAAATAGGAAGCTCTCCTGTCGCTTTGTTTCCCCTTGTAGTTAGGAACTTTGCAAATCATTTGTCATCTTGATTTAACAGGTTTTTTGGCAAGATTAAGGACTGCGTAAAATTCTACTAGGAATGAAGGACAAACATCCTCTGCTCTCTGTGGCCTCCCTTTCCAGGTCCCAACTCCATAGCACAGCACTTGAAAAGGATACAGTGACACTCGAGTGCTATTTAGTCTAACAGTATATGCCAATTTTTATCTGCCTAGCACATTAAACAACACCTCATGTTTACTAATCCGTGAATCTTGCCATATATCAAAGCTGGTAAAAGGTACTCCTATATACATGGGATTTCAGAGATATTTCTCATTTTATTTCTAGGAGGCACGCACAATTATATTATATAACAACTTATTCTTCATTATATTAAGTTCTTATTCTTATTCTCATTCGATTATGTGAATTGATAAAAGGTTTAGGAGTATCATATCTATCCACTCCATTATTTTCCTTTAAAAGTTGGCTGAAATAAACCTTTTATCAATTCACATAATCGGATAATTTGAATTATTGCTACAACTAGGCTTAAATCTCCTTTTAATTTCTTAAATCAAATGAATTCAACAAGTGGAATAGTTCCCCTCTCAGACTCTTATTATTTTAACTTTTTAAACTTTGTAATTAAAATTGTAAATTTTAATTGTAATTTCAATTATTTTTTACTTTTGAACCAATTTTTCCTTTTCTTTTATTATTTAAGACGTGTATATTTTTAAAGATCTCTGGATAGAATTTCTGATGAATTTCTGCCCTATTTTCATGAAGTTCTTGGATTGCGGGTGAACTTCACTTAATTGATTCATTATCTAATAAATAAAAAATTGTTAACAAATTCGTAAATTACTAAATAGCTAATTTTGAAAAAGGAAACAACGAATCGTTTATGTATAAAATGTTGTCCCAAAATATTTTATGTAGTCTATTCAATTTTTCTACTTTACTTAATTCTGCAGTCAATCTTTTATGGTATAGTCTCCAAGAGTACATTTTTAGAAAATTATGTTACATCTTTAAATCTTCGACTTTTATCTAACAAAATGTTTTAAATCCCTTACAAACGAGCATAGTCTAATTAATTAAATGAATTCTTGATCTTATATTTTGCCCCATTTTTGTGCAACAATAGTTTTTTGTATTAAGGTAAAAATCGTGAAAAATTGTGAATCTGGTGGCTTATTTATAAGAAAAAAAAATTCTCAAAGAAAGAACATCAGTGATAAACTTACTTCTTGCTTTAATTAGAGAATAAGCGAAATTTTCAAAACTACTCAAAAGATTTTTTTTTAACTGTACTGGGACCCTTTACAAGGAAAAGATCGACCTTCCAGTTATCTTGTGCATACGTGGGAAATTAATACACAAATGTATACTTGAATGCTATACCTTTCAAAAACAAGCAGAAATACCTGCTACAAATTTGTCTTCTAATTTAAACAGTAACATAATTCTCCGACTGTAGGATTTCCCACAAAATGCATACACCTCTATGACTTTATAAATTCTCTTAAAGATGCTATCAAAGTAGTGAAATGCGTATTTTTCAAACTCCACATTTACGAGCATTCCTCTGTAATTGATGGCATGAGGTATAAAACGGTTTATTGTTAAATTCGCCTCCGCTGGGACGTAGCAAAAAGTGTAATCTTTCGCGGCACATTAACTTTCTATTTAGCTTGCAACTGATTTCGCATAATGAATAAAGTGCGTTTATACATTCACGGAAGTATCCATTTTGTAGCGTAGCCCGCCCCTCGGCACAAGGGCGCTCTAAACTTCTGTACAATTCATCCACAAGGTATTTAATAAATGTAAGAAGAAAAATGGAAACGCATAACCACTTTCGCGTAAAGGAGATTTCCTTGGGCGTGCTGAGGCAACAGACTCTTGAAAAGGAACCCGGGTACATTAGATAGGCGCTTTTCTTCAATGTGCTCACCCTTGTCAGTTTTCCTTTCTCTTCTCTTTCACATTTTTCGCAACAAAAACATGTTTTCCTTCGCTTTTTAGACGGGGGCTTTTACCGAAATTTTTATCCCTTTTAGCCTTAAAAAATGATGGAAGCTCTGGGGGGAATTCGATAATAAATTAATTTACCTCTGCAAGGGCTCGCGCGCTCGCTTTACTCGAATACAATATTTCTGCAAATTCAAAATACTTATCTAATGAAGTTTTCGTTTTAAGCGACGAAGAGGGATGTTTCGCCTCCAGCGTTGGGAAAAATTACTTTTAGCATCCCTCGGGGTTAAATTATGAAATAGGTGTGCGGCACCAGCTCCGACTGTGGTCATTTTTCTATGGATAAAACCGCTTTATGCCTCCTATTCCTTCCGAGGAACGTGCTCCAGTGTAATAAATCGAAAACCATCACATAATACACCACAAAAAGAAGAAGAGGTCGGTGTGGCGATTTTTTGAAACATTAAAAAATGCAAAGAAGGAATTTGCGTAATTAAGTATTTCAAGAAGAAGGAAAAGGGGGAATAGAGGGACCTTAAATGAGAATAGATGAGGTCCGCGGTGATCTTTCTACCGTGATACGTTCTAGATGGTTAGCTTTAAAAATGAAGTGGCATGGCTTCATAATTTTTTGGCCGGCATAATTTAGAAAATATTTGCTTCAGGATAATTTTATGCAAATTTATAATCAGTATACATTCTGGTGAATATATCGGCCTTTTTTGTACGGTTATTGTATTTTCTTGATTGGGGAAGAGGGTCAAAGCGATGAAGTTTTCTTTAATGAATTATGGATTTAAAGTCAATTTTTGGGGAGATCATTCATAAAATTCTTGCATTAGACAGGTGAGCAAATAAAGTACCTTTTATGAAGGCCGAAGTAATATAATATCAATTATAAAACTCATTAATTCCTCATTTTTGATGTCGACTTGATGCATGAAATAGCAAAGCCAAAGATTATACAAACGAAATAAAAAACGATGACATCATTAAACATCTCTATTTTCACTTTAAGTAAAATTTAAAATAATAACGAAACTTATTTCAATTTTAAAAATGATTTGAACTTAAATATTCATTAAGACCACAACTTCAAAGGTCAAACCATAGGAAAAACCCTTATTAATAGCAATTAGGTATGTCAATCAATTTGAAATGTGTAGTCTAGCAGTATTTGTACTTTAATCTAATGCTAGTGGTGTAGTCTTCCTTAGACAGAAAAGACTGTAGGTTTGTCGATTTTCCATCATGATTATTTTATAATATACTTATACTATACTTTCTTAAATGTTCTATGTATTCCTGAATATTTTTAAAACATCTGAATTTAATAATATCAATGAGTTTTTACAAAATCTTCACTCCCCTGTAGTAATATGACCTCTTTCAGCTAATTTGAGCTTTTCAACAGTATTTTGCTATGATACCTACCATATAAGTCTTTTTATTGCAATCTCTCTATTATTAATTAATAGTTCTTCAACCTAACAAAGTTAAAAAAAACTATTTTGTCTAGGAAATTCGACATATTAGAATTACAAGCAAATTTTTAATTCTGTCATATTTTTATGATCACTCTGAAGCATTTCTAAATTTTATGTATAAAACAAATATTTTTATTTAAACCTATGGAACTTATTTTATACTTTTATAACACTTTTAGGAATTGCAGTAACTTTTATTTCATATTCTAACATAATATGCCACGATTAAGCTGTTTTAAGAACCGAAACTATTTTGTTGTTATATACGTCTAAGAAATAATAAAGTATTCTTTACATAAAAATTGCTAACAAAAAACAGAATGAAAAATTCAGCAGTAAAAATAAAATGATCTTCGACAGTTTTTACGAGAATTGAACTATTCCTTGTAATTTTTAATTAATCCATCCCGAGGTATTTGATATAACTTTGAGTAAAAATATACAAAAAAATAAATACTAGTTCAACATTGAAAAGATTTCTGTAAAATTAAACCCCTCAAAAGTACAAAAATTTCAAACTTCCCTACAATTGACCATAATTATATACTTTTTACTCATATTTCTTTACTTATTTATTTAACAGTACAATTAAATTCAATCAAATTGTGAGAATATTTGCACCCATCCTTCGAGGTTACTTTTTTTACGCGGGTTTCATTTTATACTCCCTCTGTTAGCACGGTAGTTTTTATATGCAGTATTAATTTTCTTGATCTCATTTTACGCGATCAAAATATATGTGTATTTTTCTATAACCGTTCATTTTTTTTTAAACCTTTATGAAAGAAGTCTTTTATAAATTATATCGACTTTTCTTATCAGTTCCGTTTACACGATTTTAATCCGCGTAAAAAAATCCACATGGAACCGACCATATGCGTAAATGCAGGAATGTGTGTAAACGCAAAGATCTTGCGAACAGATTATTATAAAAAGTGTTTCGCTGGAAAGTACGGATTTGTTTACTTTTAAATAAGATGGTATCTCTCAGAATATGAAAGGGAATTATTTATAATACAATCTCCATATATCAAAAATACAAAAGCACAGATTATCCGATTAGCAAGTACGCATCTTGTAACCCAAAAAAGAGGATATATATCCACAACTTCAAAAATCATGACTCCAAACAGTAGCACAAAGTGTTCATCTTATTTTGGAAGCAGTTTGGTGAAAGACGGGGCGTACGTTCTTTCCATTAGGAGGCCGAAGATGTACGCCAGGATAATTGGCAATATGATACGTGGCATTAGGCCCCGGCACCAGGAAGGCCCTCAATATACCTGTGGCGATTATGCCTACACCTTTATGCCCGGCAGTACATTGTTTTATAGCCCCGGCTAAGGGAAGCAAAATGAAGGATATAAAACGGACTTAAGGCCTTTTATTTGCCTTTTCCTCCACTTTCGAATAGAGGATTTGGTGGGTATGTGCTAGCGTGTGTAACGACGCAATAAATTTTTCCTCATGAGCTTTTCTGCATATCAGGGGCCAAAAATAAAGCGATAAATTAGACCGTGGCCAAATGTTGCCAGAGATTCAACAACGCCTTACCCAGTGCTCGCTGTCGCACGTCTTGTGGCTCCGGTCAGCTTTACTTCATTTCAACACTTTCCCGTCCTCTTACCTGCGGCTAATTTAAAAGAAAGGAAAAATTTCATTTGCATTTTGCGGAAACCTGACGATAGAAAAGCTTTCTACCTTAATGCTTGTCTAAAGCGGAAAAAGACGACAAGTTTCTGGAAAACTTTTTATTAAAAAATAAAAAAGCTAGTTTGCATCCATTCGGGCCGTTATGTTCTTTTCCACATTTTTTTTCTTCACTTTCAGTTTTTTTTTTCTTTGGAGGAAAATGAGGCGACTTAACTTCGCTCTTTTGTCCGTCCCATTTTCCACACGACTTCCATGAGACTTTTGCGGTCCAGGGAAAACTGCCTCTTTTAATTTGCTGGGCGCTCTCCCGACGTTCAGATGCACGTTTTACTACTTTTTTCGGGGTGATTTTTCATTGTTTCGTACAAACCTACACTACCAGAACAGCCTCAGGTAAACTTTTTACCACTGATGGAAATTCGAATAGGTTTTGCAATCATTTTTGATTGACGGTGCATTCTGGCGGCCGGTGTTTCATCGAGCACCTGAGAGCAAATTTGCGAGATAATTGCACCTTTTGTGAAAGTGAAGTTTTGAATTGCGTATTTATGATTCGTCCGCGGGCAAACTTGCCCGAATTGTTGTTGTTGTTGTTGTTCACCACCCCAGATTGAATTGGCATTTAAAATCATGGTACTTTGCGAAATTAATTACAACTGGTATAAGAGCGATACGTACGAAATTATAACCACACAACCAACATTTTTAAAAGGAAAATCGAAGTCTTACAGTGCTTTATATTGCTATTAATTTATATACACAGAAATTTAATAAAAATTTTCATCATATGTTTTGAATTAATCTGCGAACTTTCTAATAATATTTTTCCAATGATAGATCAAACAGATGAACAGACAAACAAAAATATTTAGCAAATAGTAGAAAGAACAAGCCGTGAAAGTATCTTTCGATACGACGTTGAATGTGTAGATCAAATTTCCGACTTCACTACGGAAATCAAGTAGTATTTGATAGCACAACAATTACAAAAAATATGGAGTGTTAACGATTTTTATTATAAAACAGAGTGGTAATTTCCAAAATCGCATTATTTTTTTTACATTAATCAATATTTCTTTTTATTGTTAAAATTACGATGATATTTGTCATGCAATCCTTACGACATCCTTTGATAGTGGATATTCTCGAATTTCACAAACCGTCGGGTTCAGCCATAAAGAGTATAAGAAAGGATATAGCATACCGTCTAGTTAACAAACTGCCTACTATCTTAAAGCTATACGACACTAAATCAATACAAAGTACTAAAACTTCGGAACTGAGAGCTACGCATCCGGGAAAAAAATGTTTACTTTTTAAATTAAAAATAATATTAGAATTAACGAAAAGGTTGCGAGAGTTTCAAGGCGTTCATTAAATTTCCGTATTTTAGTTACCAAGTTTTAATATTCTCTTAAGAAATACATAACACAATTTAAAATTCTTTTAAAGAAGTTTTTAAATCGCTATAATTTTTCTCTGAAATACACGCAAACTTATCGTTATTACTTTCTTATTAAAGCAAAAGTAAATCGCACTTCAATCGCTTTTCCTCTAACTTTTCGACTAAGCGCGAAAAGCAGTAGAACGTCTACTAAAAACCTTCGAGATCGCCTTTTATATTTCACAGCAACGCCTTACCCAGTAAGTGCTACTGTCCTTTGATGAAATCCAGCACAGAATAAACACTAAAAGCCAATCCCGTCAAATATTTAAAGAGCAGCGGGAAGCAAGTGGAAGCCGTCACAAGAAATTGGACAAAGTCTAGAAGAGCGCTGTAAAACACCTCAGCATTACAGAATGTCTGTTAAATTTAATACCTCCTTAAACTACCAGAAACGGGAGGAGCAGGGCCGCCCAGGAGCCCGGCACCAGTTGAATCATGAATTTTAATCAATTCCGCCGGGTCCTTTGAGTTCATCTCCAAACTCGTTGCATTGTTGAGCACACTCCTTTTGTTGACGGTGTTTTTGTCTGCGGGAAAAAAATTGAGAAAAATAGGAAGACGTTTCAAATTCCCACGGTACAGCAGACAAAGATAATCTCGCAACCTCCTTATCATCCCTGCAATCTTTATAAGCCTTCTGGAGTCTCCGAAGTAGCTGTTGTAACTCTTGGGCGAAGGAATGACGCGCTGCAAGCTCGTACATACATCAGCGGACTTCTGCCGTCCGGAGTGGAATAACTTTGGAGTTTTTACTTTGGAGTAACGCCTTCGGATCTCATTTTCCATCGAAAGGCTCTGGAGTATTTACTGTCGCCGGGTGCGACTCCACTCCGGAGGAATCAATGTGCAAACGATCTTGAGTGCGCCCTTAAAGACCCACCCGTATTTTGCTCCGGTGGGACACTGCACTGTGCCGTTCCCAATTGGGCTCAACCGGAGCGCGACTGTTCCAGAGCTGCCTCAAGGAGCTCCTAGAGTGGATAACAGGAAAGCAGATTAGACAAAATTTGCGCATTCCGCCAGATACCGCCACCATTAATACTCCCGGGAACTTTAATTAGTTGGAGCGGAAACAGTTTGTGTATCTGCACGAAGATGCTCGGACACCGGTCCGGGTCAAATTTTTCACAAAATTCTGGATAATTTCCGATAAGTAGCAATTTAGGGCCTTGTCATCCAGACGAGGACAGCAAGGATAGACAACACCACGCCAAAGCAAAATTGATTGATTCCCCCGACAGCAGCAATCGCTCAACCATGGAAAATATTTCGAAATGCGACTGACGTGCTAACAAATTAACTTCCCGAGGAACGGGCGGGACTCCACAAGGACGAATGTATCCAGGTTCGTTATTGTGGTCTGTAATAAAATTGTCAGATGCACCTCGACGGGCTCATGTGTAGGAAATCCGCACGGCTGTTCGATGTGTCCTCGTATCCCCGTAACTGCTATCCGGAATCCAAAATACCACCTCCCAGATCCCGAATTCGGAACCCAGGTCCTGCTCCCAGTTTCATCGCCGACCTGTACCTATTGATGAACGTGCGGTGACCCCTGAATTTTCGGCGGTTTGCGCTCGTCTCCTTCGTTGGTAATTTTTTGTATGAAAACCAATTGCAGATTGCAAATTGAGAGCCGTCGCATTGGGAACAGTACCGAATTTTAATCGATTCAATCAGCGGCAGAATGCAATTTGTGTCACTTTCTAATTAAAGGAAAATTTCTTTTTGTACGGCGTCCCCGAGGGAGGCCCACCTTGCAGGAATAATTACCTGCAGTGTGACTGTTTGTTTTCCTGTTTTTGCTGATGCTGCTGGTGTTACTGCTTCTAGGACTGTTTGCTCGACTTCTGATGAGTCTGCTTTATTTACCCTGTTTTTAGTTGGCGCTACGGTTGAACTCTGCCGATATTGGCAGCGGACAATGGCAAACAAATTCTGTAATTTATCCCAATGCAAACAGACCTAAAAACATTCTATGGTATATGCATATGTACGATCATATATAATTGCAGTTCGCCGTCACTCAAGCAGGGAATATTATGGAAAGTCTCCCCATTTCCAAAAAGTGTAAATATAAAAGTTTATAAATGGGCTAGGCAATTAGCCATCTGGAGGTTTATTCATAGACAAACAAGGTCAATCCTTACTTGAACTCGTTAGAGTACAAATTATAGCTATAAAAAGAAATGAGGAATTATACTTTTATTCAGATTCAACGACGTTATTCTATCAAAATCTGGTAATGTTTCTAAGTCTTATGTAATCTGAAAATAACCTGTGCTATCGCTGTCCTTCCATCAGAAAATTAAAGATAATTGTCTTGCTTTAACCGTTTCAACAAAAGTGTTTATATTTAAACGGTGTCAAATATTGAGTATTTCAAATATGGCAAAATTACAACATTAATAATATCAAATTTTTGGGGAAATTATTCTCAAGCCATCTAATCTTAAAAATCTGCCCCGATATTGTCATATCATACTTCTTTTAACGCTTCTAAAGGACATCTTCTGTATCGAGATTGGAAATAAGAATTTTTATTTCAAATTGCCGAGTTTTAAGTTTAAAAATTGGAGAAATTAAAATTACACTATTTTGTAAAAAATATTTCTATATTTCACTATTTTGTGTAAAAATATTTCTATGAATATAATTCATATTAATTTCATATTTTTCCTCCACTTTTATACAGGAATGCAATTTAAAAATTATACTAAATAATTTGTAACAAATTTTCGCAAAGAGATAAAATATACAATTAAAATATTTGCTCAAAATACTTTGGTAATTATTTATAAAAATAAAAGAATTCATAGGAAGAATCATTTTAACAAATGGGAGAATAATAGTGGATACCATCTATGGTTCAGTATAGGCCCCAGTTTTTCAATAAAGACAAAATAACAAGCAAATAATCAATTTTCACACAATCTTGTTCGATATAATTCAAATTTATAAGAAAAAGTCTGAGAAATGAACGTATAATAAAAATTCTTTGTAATTATTTAAGAAACTTCAACTTGATCGATGCAAAAACAGCATGGAGCACTCTTACAATAATTCACACAGTTGTATGTAATCAAATAAATTGTAAGGATAAGGCGAAATGAGGTAACACTTTACCATGAATACACGCCATGCACTTAAAAGGATTCAGCCCCAAGGATGATAATTTCATTACGCATGAATGATAAAACCCATTATATAAAATAATTGACCAGAAAATACTTTTACAGATTAATGTTAAAAGGTTTTCGATTTTTGTATAAAATATATTCTCGTCCTCATGCTTCCAAAAATAATCCAAAAATGACATAATTTCGTATTGGAAAGTATTTTTAAATTATTAAATTATCAGTAAGAATTTCTGTGTTACTTCTACAATTCATTAATTTAAATATTTTACTTAGATAGTCTTGTGATTATTGACCTTGGTAAATCAAAAAATCTAATTATGTCAGAATATTTCTTAAGTTATACACGAATAATTTTGAAAATATTATTTTTATATATTTCTTCTAAAAGTCTGTATCTAAGTCTACTTTGATATTCAGCAAAAATTTTGAAGTGTTTTTTTTACAAAATAATAGTTTAAATTTTCATAGTCACTTAGCATAGCAAATCTGCTTGATCCTCCTTAACGATGGCTGTAAAATAGTTTTGTATTTAGTAATCTTTGTTAGTTAGGATTAAAAGAAAATAAAGTAGTCTTCTGCTCTCAAATTCAGGTTTTGTAACAGATCATTAACCTGCAATAGCTTAATCCCCCGTAAGAATCGACTATTATACTAAATGATATTAAAACACTACCTAGTCGTACTTTATCGAACTCTTTGAGAATAGTCTTAAAATTAAGATAATGCCATAAATTGAACGTCACAAATTATTTTATTCCTTAATTCGAATCACTCAATCATGGCACTCGTCGGCTACCCAAACATCAGAGGCCATTATTTCAAATTACCCCTGGCGGGCATATGGCTGCCCACTCAATTCAATTTATGACTGAGGACAACAGCCTATGTAAATGTCAGGGCATTTAAAGGAGAAATATTTACGACTTAGCCAGCACTTGAGCAATAAGGGCATTAGCCTTACTTGATATGATTGTCCGGTAATTACGACAATTGTCATGTCTGCCAGGTAAAACGCCTCCCAATTAGTCTGCCGATTTTAACGCACACACCGCATTTGCTATCGATCACCACTACAAATCGTGTTACTAAAAAAGTAAAGGTTTTATGTACAGGTTCTGAAAAACAGGATTATCTTTAATAACAGGATGTATATTGTAGGCTTTGTAATACACAAATAATTCAATATTGAAAATAATCACTCAAAATCTCGTTCTATTTTCGTTGAATGAAAGAAACAGATGTTAAATAAACTTTAGCCAAAATTTACTACTATTCTATAATAAAACTTAATAACTTTATACAAAATTTACCCTACTAAACCAATGTATGAAATCCATAAAGTTCAGTGGTATCTATCTCCACCAATGTTTTAAAAATTGAGTCTATCTATCCCAGCATATAATTGTGCAGTGCTCGGCAATTATTTTGGATAACCCACATAAATTTCCCTGCCCTTTCATCTTCTTTCTATTGGTTTCAAGTCGCGTTCCAAGACTTCGGATAAGTAGATTTAGAAATTTTTTAATCTTCGTTGGAAAACAGAAAAGGGAGGGCAAAACTGGTCCAACAAACTTTCTTGATTTTTGTTCGAATCATTAGAGATAAGGATCAACTTGGCTTTAAATCGTTCCACTCTGGATTATAGAAGGAAACCCCCAAAGAGATCCACAGAATACCATTGTAGCTGTGGAATCCAGAGCCATTCCTAGATGCTGCTAGTTGGGAAAGTCCTTCAATCGCAATTGTAAAAAATTAAGCGAGCAGAAAAAAGTCAACGAGAATGGCTGAATCCTTTTGTCTAAGTGGACAACAATGTTTAAGAAAGATAAAGGATAATTTATTTTTGCTGAAATTTCGGATGGCAAAAGGCTTCAAGTTATTCGCTTGGAAGTAATAAAACATTTTTGAAATTGTTTCGGATAAAGATAAGCGGCTGCGTTCGAAGAGCTAAAAGTTACTCTTAATGGAGTACTTAATTCCCAGCAAAAAGGTAATCCTCGGAGAAAAAACTATAGGACACTCCCTTAGCGTGAAATGCTATTGATTTTGCTCCCGTGCACACAAAGTGCAACTGCTATGCGGACGTGCAGTCTCAACTTATCTGATGACTTGGAGATTCAACTCGAGCGTTATGCAACCAATTCACTGTTTTTGCACTCTTAATGTGCTCTTCTTCCCAGCGCAAGTTTTAATAACAAAAAGCCGGGATAAAGATGGAAACCCCCTGAATTTGTGGTGTGGAATAGTTTACTACTTTTATTTACTTTGAATACACTTTTTTAGTGTTGCAGAAGACAAAGGTGGAGCGGGTGTCTGCTGTATCGCCATGCTTGAAAGAAGTGAAAAGTTTTCCTCAAAATTGTTCCACTAACGCAAAGGTGGCAGGGCAGCTTTTCAAATAATATGCTTAAAGGAATTATAAGTCCATATAAGTGCATGGGAAATAATAACCTTGACAACTATGCTCGAATGTGTCGAGAAACAGAATATTCTAACATAAATCCAAAGAGTTTAATGTAACCTACAAATGTATAATGAAATATTAACGAAATTGCATTCGTATATTTTAATGATTGCTTTATGATGTTGTGTACTGAAATTAAAAATGCTAAAATTTCTATAGTATTTCATTCTATTTGCTTGTCACTTAATCATATCATAATTCAACTTAGCATATAGCAAGAAATATTTTTACATTTAGCTTTCTATTTCGAACAGGAAATATTATAACTTGTTCTGCAGAGAAGACTACGTTGTTTACTGTACTTTAATCACTAAACTGAATTAACTGAAGGATATTTGAAAATATTTTAGACTTCTGGATCAAATTACGAGCACAAATGGAACCAGCATAGGAAGAAGACTGTTGCGAAATAAAAGGAAGGTATTACGTTTTACCGCAGACAATACACTTCATTTTTGCCTATACAGGTACTAACACTGCAGCGGGTGTAAATTCTGTACGTTAAAAATCTATTTCTTGGAAACTATAGCTATTGGACACCAATAGAAGCCAAAAAATTTTTTTTCTGTCTGTCCTGTTGTGCACGTATCACTCAAAAAATATTGAACGGATTTTAATGAAACTTAGCGTAGAATTATTGAATGCTACGGGTTAGTCCTTAGGATGTCTTTGTTTGTATCGTACACAAATCCACAAGTTTTAATCGATTTCGATGAAACTTTGCGTGGGCACTCTTAAGTATAATCTAACCTTCATCCTCTTCACCGAATTTCACCCCCTCGAAATCTGCAAGCTCAGTAAAAGTTCAAAAATATCGTAAAATTCCGGAGACAGGTCCCTTGATCTACCGAAATTGTGCAAGTGCCCAAGGTTGTGTCAAAATGCTCATGTTCAAAGTTATTGAAGAAACTATTCTTACGAGAAACTCACGGAAGGAAAGGTTTTCACAGCACGGAGACTTTCATTTTTTTCCTTAATTTTGTCTTCCCGGGATGATCAAGTGTCGATGGAGAGGAAATTGAATATACATCAATAAACAGAGTTGTCGACTTAAACGTTGAATTGGAATTGTGGAATTTTCAAATTCATTAACAGCTCCAGGTCTGCCCACACACCACCATTAACTTAAAAGTTGGGGTGCCCATAGTTTCACTACGGAAACTGGGCAATAGCACAGGTTTGAAAATAACGTCTCTTCGGTGCGAACGATTGTAGGGAATTTTTATTCAAACAACACAAACCATGAAATCCTTCAGATACAAAGAGATTCCATAGAAAAAACTACGCAACTTGAGAAATTCTCAGGCCCAAAGCCTTCATTATGAAACTATATTTAATAGAAATTATCGAAATATTGGCAATTATTGTAAAATTCAATAAGAAAATCCGTTTTTAAAGAAATCAACTTCCACAATTCGAATGTTATTATCTAAAATAAACCACAGTATTAAAATTGAGGCAGACAAGTTTTAAAATGATCCGCTTATTAAGAAAATCTCAGATAATGTACTTTTAATATCAGTTTTCTTTAAATTTAGGGTATTCCCAATCGATTACTAGATATCTTCGTAAACTATTCGAGCCAACATTTTTTTACGATATCTTTTTAAATGCCCTGGCCTCCACTAAGTTAAAATGATTAATGATTACATGACCATAGGAAAAGGGAATTTGCAACTTCCCAAGTCGAAATAATACTCTCTTTTAATTGGAACACGTGTGCATGCAAAGCCACTTACTTTCGAAATATTCAAATTCCCCAGCCGAAAAGCACTGCAAGCACCAGCCTACTACTAATTATTTTTCTCTATATTTCAAATTAAATCAAACTTCGAGCTCTCGCAATCAAATGAATGTTTTATACTAGATCGCATTGTTTTGCTTTTAGAAAATGAAAACCAAAACATGAAATTTAATCCTAATTCGGTCTGAACAACGAAAATCCGTGGTCTTATAGAAGAATTTTATTCTGCTTGTGTTTTTTGTACGACTGTGTTTGAAACTTGATCACATTCACAGTGTGTGTAAGCAGAGGGTGAGATAAAAAAAAGTGAAATTCGTACAAAAGATTTCCACCTTAGTGATATTTAAAACGCTCCCCCCGAAGAAAAACAGTGAATTTGCTAATGCAATAAGCGACACTGCCAATTAGGAATATAAACCATGTTTTGAAGCACTCCAATTAGACTTATTTTGCCCTTTCCTTCAGGCATTGTTAATTTTCCATGGCGACTATAAGTTGTAAGGATCTGGAAAACTCGTGCCCGGTGCACAAATAAGATGCTGCTGTATCAAGTCGCGAGCCTCGGATGATACGAAAATACTCAACCTTGGCGTATTTAAATATTTGCAATGTTTGTTCAAAGCTTGAAGCTGTATAAAAATATATCTTTATATTTGCCGCGAGTGGGGCCGCCTCCGGTGCCACAGTCGCGCCATTACCGTTGCCGCATCCGCGCTATTACCATAGCATTCTACCCAGAACGGAAATGTCCCAGTCGGCGGGCGCACATATTTTCTCGTTTCCTATCTTCGCTTTGCTTTAGAAAATTCTGTTAACAATGGCGAACATCGGAGCAAACAGAGGACGAAGCAATCTTTAATGAGCACAAGCATATGAGGACATTCCTCCATTGTGTCGCTATAGTGCTCTGTATAGGCACAAAAGGGTTACGGAGAGTTCCTTGCAAAAAAGGTCAGCCTCCGAGCGGAATGTTTTCGGAACATGCATTGTTCTCTACTACAAAAAATTTTTTAATAGGGATAATGAGCTTTTAAAGGTAATTATACGTTTTGACTCCTTTTAATTTTTGTTTTTGCCCTCGTCGGCCCGGGTGAATTTCTGGCCGTAATATTTCACACTTTATGAATAGACTTTCCATATTAAGAATGGTTAGTCGACCGGTGGCGCAGACCACGGGCAGGTAGACGATACGGAATTATAAATTTTACTTATTTTAATTTAACAGGAGTTAAGTCGAAATTGGATTTGTTTTAGATCATTTTTCTGTGCAAAGTGACTTTTAGACGAATATTTCCATTTTGGTGGGTGCACCATTGTAAGGACTCAAATAATATAAAATGATTTATTTAAAGCAGTTTTCTTCTTTTTATGATGATACAATAGTTTGATTTGAGTTTATTAATTGCTCTCACTTGACACACAATACTTTCTTACAAGTATGAATGTATCACTAAGAAAATATTTTATTTCACTTCATTAATTTTGAATTAAATTATTATATAAATGCATCTTTAAAACACTATTTTCGTCCCGATTAGGGGGTAAAACTTCAATATCATTTCATATTAAACAAATTCAATATAGTGGATTTTAGGTAACTTGCTCGTTGTTACTTCAATAAACTAAGTCCAAACGATATCATAGGTTTGCTCTAGAAGTTCTGAACAAACTAACAATCTATCTAGAACTCGCATGATAAATAAAGTAGAAAAAGGTCTTTAAATCCTATAAATTGTATTATCGAAATGAATCGAATAAGCGTTAAATTTTTATTATGCGGTTAGAATCACAAATAGTTAAATTTATAGCCTAGCTTTTGGTCACCAATTTATTCACTGTCTATTAAAAAACCTTTCATCTGAAATTTTTATGACGTAATTGAATAACAAAACCGACAAAGAGGCAAGCAAACAGACAGACAGAAGAAAATAAATAGCTTTTATTATGAGTTCTTCTATAAAAAATCTTACAATGAAGGTTTTGTAAAACCTTAATAATAGTAATTTCGGCGTAATAAATTATCAAAACGAGGAACGGATAGACAAGCTGACAAAAATTTAAAGTTTATATTGTAAACTAAACCGATGTTGTAATTTTTGCATGATGCAAGTATAAACTCCCCTAAACTTCATTTCGCCCATGAATTCTACTTTATCACAGTATAAAGGGAGAAAATGAATCGTAGTATTTACTTAAAAAGCAATATGCTTGCATTTGTAACCCTAGAATTTCTAATTTAAATTCACGTGTCGCAGTCTCATCCAAGCGAAATCTGCAGTAGCCATAAAATCCTTAAATAAAAAATAGTATCTTATATTGAAAATTTTCGATTTTTTTACATTTTACTAACATTTATTTTATTTTTAATAAAAGTTAAATTTTTTTTTGTTCATCTGCCAACTGCTCTGGAAATTTATACGAAAAGAAAGTTTCTGGAAGTTAAGATCTTATTTTATAATGCCTTACTATAAAATCAATCAATCGGTCTCTATTTTTATGATTATTTATGTTTAATTCCAAATTTTCCATTGCATATTCTATCACTTAAACTCGTGACATAGAAAGAATTATCAAAAGTGCGAGTTATACGCGCGCTTCGACGATTCTAGCACCAGAATAAATAATCGTTGCATATTCCACTGAAGTGATATTAAATGCTAAAGTTTATATAAATCTACGTTTTAAACTAGATCCGTATAATATTGCTCTATTGGTTATACCGGGGTCTAAAGTTAGAAGCCACTGGAATATCAAGGGTTAAATTTGTTATTAATCTTTTTGTCTCATATTGCATGTCACGTAGCTGAAAAATTTCGAATACAAAGATTAAACTTTCCTATAGTTTTAATTAAAACATATTTGAAATACCATGACGAGAATAAATTTCTCACAAATTGCATCTACCCTCCTAAGGTACAGAATATTTCTAGAGTCACCCGTTCAATTTGGTTAATATATAATACTTTTCATGTCGCCATAAGGAACTCCATCTGCCTAAATTCGTTATAGTTTTTTCTCTAATCTATACGCATCCTTATATACGACACAATTTTCAAAATGTTTTCTTAAATTTGATTTCGCACATTAAAAAATGTTTCTACCTATCTTCTATGTAACTTTTCGCAAAAGTATTTTCCATATTTAAATAAAATAATTTTATTTATTGGAAGTCTGAATTTTGTCCACTCCCCTAAAAAAAAATGCAGACAAAATTAACTTCGAGTGACTGAATCCTAGGCTGCAGTTTGCTAACAAAACCTACAATAATCTTAAATTTCAGACTGATAAATGGACATGTGACTTTCACTGTAAAGGTCGCATTCTTTTCTACTTACGCATCCCTAAAACACATATTTACCTATGTTAACATCATGTCGGTTAATATTCTACATTGTTTTATTCCTTTTAAACCCAATTACGAATTTCGAGAACTTTGGTTCTAAAAACTTTAAACTTCTTCGCACGAGTCATCAAAGTATCTCAAAAATCTTCGATTCACTTAAAATTTCATAGACACATTCAGAGTCCATTATATTAAAAAGAGCCATTAAATGTTTTAGTCTTCATTATCGTATTTAATCAGCTCAATGCATCTCAATAGGGTATTTCGGCACTTTGATTAAAGCCAAAATAAACACCTCTAGGATTTGGGAAGCTTCTAACGATCAATGCATATCTTCATGACTGTGGCAGTCTTCAGGGTGTGGTTATATCGCAATTAAAAGCCACATGCTCGTAGCAAACCTCCGTGTTGAATTTATGTCTAACAAGCTCCGTTCATGCCAGGCAGATGTATCGTAAGGTGGGTAATTATATCCACGAAAATTAAAGTTTAATATCAGTCGTATCAGCCGCGCAACAGACCTTCACGCGAGATTCACCACTCCTGTCGCGCGACTCCTTGTTCCTTAGGGCTTATATTTCAGCTCTGTTTACTTTTGTCAGACTGTAAAAACTGTAATTATTCGATTTTATAGCTCACGGAATCGGAACGCCCTGCACGGCTAGATAAATAAAAACGCGAGCAGCACCGTTTTATGAGCATAGCTTAAATTAAAATTTCGCTTTATTTATGGACATCTCCGCGTCCTCCAATAAATTCGTGTGCGAGCTTACATGCCATCACAATGTTTGATTTCCTGTTTGTCGTGCTCATATTCCGTCCGTAGCCTTAAAATATGCATGCGGGTGGAGGAAAGAGCTGAAATATTTCAGAGAATATCTCAAATTAAAAGGGAATTTTTGAAATCTTCAAGAAAATTTCTAGAGAATTTTACCCCCGGCGAGAGGGTCATGAGACATTCGAGTGCAAACAAGTGGAAGCTTGTAGCATTCCTCAGCGATTTTTGGAAGTACCTGACATCGATTAAAATGCTTTTGAATAAATTTGAATTATTGTTGATTATCATTGTATTCATTACATGAATCGCCGAATTTTAACAAATAATTTAAAGCTTTTGCAATTTTTATTTAAACGGTTTAAAACGTCTACAATTTTAGCAAATTTAACAGGTAGAAAAATGTCTCCTAGGCGTTAATGAAGTTATACTACAAAATCCATAAATAATTTCACACTTCTCAGTTTCATGGTATATTAGACAAGTATATAAACATACCTTTGTTTTTAGGTACATGCTGTGAATATATTTTATTTAATCCTGAAAAAATTTCTACAAACCAGCAGCTGAAGAGTCACACGTTTTTATAAATTACATACCAAATCATGGGCACGTGTGGCTTCAATTGCTGCCTTTATTTCACGACAAATTTTTGAATTGATTCATTGTGCTGTGTCTACACTGTTAGTAAATTACTTAAAATGATGATTACTATACATTCTAATATATCAAGATGATGCATGTCATCATTACTGCTATTATAGCTACTGCAACTACTACGCTATAATAATAAAATAAATAAGTATATATTTCAAAATCAAAAATAATAAAATAATTCAAAAGCTGTATTTTTTTTTTGTCGGCATACATTTGAATGGTTTTCAAAAATATTTTCAATATTCAGAAACACTCCCATTAAAATTTTAATTAGGTATACGATTTTCATATTGCAGTATGTACGATATCTCAGAGATGCGATAATATGCGCTTCGTTTAGTGAAATAAAGTTTCTTACATTTCCTACTTCGTACTAGATTTTTCGAAATTATACACAGTTCAGATTTTCAAAGCTCTTGAATATTTTGAATTTAGAGAATCGAATAATGAATATAACGTCATAATCCGAAATGTCCACATACTAAACCCTGTAAAAATGATATCAATTTTAATATTTCTTTTTTTAGGTTTTGATTTATATCCCATTCAAAATTCAAAAATGTTGATGACGGTTTTTAAATCATTTTAGAATTATATGGTATATTTTTTTGAAAAGAAAAAAACCTCAAGACAACTATTTATTGCTTATTTTTATTCTTATATCTCTTGTAGTTTAAGATATATTTTTTATATTTATTTTTATTCATTGGCAATTTGTTATGCCATGTTTAGTTTTACTAAACCACTGAAATGGAAAATGCCTAAATACCAATCATCTTATAATCTGCACTCTGTGCCATTCCTACCGAATTAATGGCTCTTTGAAACAATGATTACATTCAATCTTTCTCAAATAAAATAAGAGGAAAGCAAACTACTTTTACCTCGAAAATCGAATCAGGTCGAAATGCAATTAGCAAAATTAGGAGTCATAAATGCAGCTCTCAAGTGGTTCCTAATATTGGGTTTTCCGGAAAACTCCTGCCTACGTATTTGCCGAAATGCTTTTACATAATTAGAGACGAAGTCTATTAAAAGTGGATTGTGTTGACTTACATACACTTTACATATCTACAATAGCACGTCGTAGCAAAAATTGAACATTACAAGGAAAGTTCCCCTCCCGAAAGCGAAAGAAGATGCACTTCCCAAAATTGAACGCCATGCCGCCTTCCTCGAGCACAATGGATTGCGCCTTTGACAGCGAGCAGTTTTTGCTCTGCCCTAGAAGCCAATAATTTCTAGGGGAACAGTCTGCTAGGTGTCTACGTCGGCCATCTCGTCCTGCGAGCAGAGCCATTGGCGTACCAAGCAATGTTGAAATTAAGTATTGGAAAGTTTTAACTTAGTTCGCCAACTTATTCTTTCGCAAGAAGGGCTCGTCTTCGAACTGGCCTCCATACTCCGCGGATTTTCAACACTGCGTTGCTACATAATAGACAAGGATTTTCTGCCAGTTGATCTCAAGAGGAGCACATTAATTCATGTTTTTGCTCCCCCTCCATCCCCTGACCCTCAATGATTTTCATTCGGATTCTAAGGCCCAGAGTGCTCAAATTTTACTTTTGAATGGCATCCAGGAGGAAAATATAAAGTTCGGGAAGTCGTTAAAGTCGTTAAGATTCCAAAAATGTGCGAGAACTTCAATTGCCTAGGTGCAAGTCGTCTGTGGTTTTTACTCTTTTGATTGTCAAAATGTTATTAAAATTTGTCTTGAACGTCTGCCAGAATATTCAATAAAACTTTGCCGGTATGTGGTCATTACGGCCACTGCCAAGTTATTAATTCGACCTTACCTCTTGCCAGCGAAGTCTCGAGGTGCTTAATTTATGAGGAGACCTCTTGTATTATTAGGGGATTATTCCCACGTAGTTCGTGCTCCAAAGAGCACTTTCACGGCAATAAATATTTTGTCGCCTTCTTTTAGCCCATGCTAGAGCCAAGTTGTGTTCGCCATATCCCACTCGGGATTAATGGCCACCTTCGACGAAAATTGCTCTAGAAATTGAGATAAGCACTTATTTTAATTCCACGGTCTGTTTGATTGAAACCGAATTATAATTACGTAAGTATATCAACCATCAATGTAAGAAAGGATGGGCCTATAAACTGGCTTGGAAATTCAATACGAACCTACGCATTTAGAAATAATTGAAGGAAGGTCATACTGTTAATGAATTTCCTAAAAAATTTAGTGCTAGAAGCAGTCAATAGAATCGTCATTAGTAAGATATCAATAAGAAGGTTAGAAGAGGTTCAATTTATTGCCCTAAAATTCATTTTAGAAAAATTTTGCTCGTCTCTTCACTAATTGGAGCCGGGTCTTAAATTTTCACAAGTTTTCATTAACTAAGGTTAATCTATGCATTTTCACTTCTTCAGACTTACCTCAAGACAGTCAATTTGGCTGTTTGCTCTTTATGCCTTGTGTACATCTATTACTATCGTCTACTTTATTAATTTGAGGATTCTACGTCATACTTATGAAAAAAAAATTTTCTATATTACTACTAAAACTGCTATTGAACGATTTTGTTTTTAATTAGACCTACGAGCTGTTCGCAAATCGAACGTCCGTTTTAGAAATAAAATGATATTAAGGGTGCAATAATCTTCGTTCAAGAAAGTTCCATTCCATTCAATAAAAACTTTAAAAACGTATGTTTTCTAAAAGTGCACTAATTTCTCTAAAGGCAACTTTATTCTTTTCCGCGTATGCTCCTAATAGAAAAAAGCATTTTAATAAGATTTATTAATAAGTATAATTTCCTGATAATGACACTTTCTTCTTTATGTTGAGTTGAATTTTTCCCAAATTTTTAATTTTCTCTTCTAATTTTACTTGTGTTGTTTCGCACAACTCGTTAAATAAAATGTTTCTTAATATGGTCCTCGTATATTGATGTGGAAATTGTCAATCATATAACTTTTTAGCCCTGTAGAATCGAATCCTAGTCTTCATAGCTTTTATCAAGAAAATATAATATTACTATTTAAATTTACAAAGGATATGAAAGCTAAATTAGCTTAGAAGTACATAGTTGTACTTTTTTATGGTGTCTATCCTACTTTAAATAAGACTCTGTTTCTCGGAGGTCGTCCTGGGAAATACTCAAAAATATAGTCAACATTTTCCGGAATAAATCTAATTACGTGGCAAGATTTAAGGCTTGCACCTCTGGTCTGCCCGGACCTTATAGAATTGCAAATTACAGATGCCGCCACTGTGGAGCCCTACCACCTTTAATCCAAATCAACACGTTCAATAAATACGACTAACGAGGAAGACACCATTAGAAGGCGACATGTAAATTCCAGATAAGTTCCTATAATTTTCCTTAATCAAATATTCCCGGCGAGGAGGGGTTCGATTACAGAGGCGAACGGCTGCTGAGAAAAAGCCGGAATACCGGGGCGCAGAAAAAGAATCCTGTGGAAGCGCGGGAATCGGGACGACGGTGGCAGAACCCGGTCGGTATGCCTCAATCACAATGAATGACATGGCGGCGTATGTATATTTCACCGTTTACTTTTAAGATCTATGGGATCCTTTTAACAGGATAAAAGCGTGACTAAAATACTTATGCACGTTGATTTGCATTCCCTCGGTCTGAGGTAAATGTGTGCAGTTAAATCACAAAATGGCCTTTTGTGCCAATCGTAAAACTACATCACCTCGTGCACACACCCACACACCCCTACACATCCATCCGGGTATCCTTCTGGGCCCCGTGAATATGGGGCGTCTACGGATGGGAGTGTTGGCGGAGCCCGACCCCGCCGGTGTATTTGTCTTATAAATATATTCATGCTATGTGCATCTGCATAAAAGGTTATTTTTGCCGGTCGTTTTTTATTGGAGCTTATAGAGACATGGACAACTTACTCAAAATTCATGGATATCGACTTTTGTCCTTTTATACAGTAATCAGCTAATACGCTTCGAGGGCGTGACTGCCGGTGTCCCGGCCTGGGAATTCCGAAAGGCTGACGTGGGGTGGAAACTCTTTTGACTACTTTAATATCAAAGGCACTTCCTGCAAATGGGCAGGCGCTCTTGATTCCCACTTGATTTCAACAACGGCCGTTTTATAATGATATCCTTTTTTGTCGTTGCAGAGACTGCAGAGTTGTAAGGGACCCGCAAACATTAAAATCAAAGGGATATGGTTTTGTGTCGTTTGTAAAAAAATCGGTGAGTACAACCACTATTATGATATCATACTGCTGTACATGTGTAGGACCAAAACACTACCTGACATTTCGCGATCGTTCTGGAAGTACCATTGAAGATTGCAGTGTCGCTGCATGCATACTTAACTATTTTGATATCTTGTTCATTTTCCTGTTTAGTTTCTCTATCGTAAAGAAAGTTGAATTAAACGTACTTAAATTATTTATAGAGCAATGCTTACAGAGACTTACAAATTCATAGAATATTACCAAACTTTGATGTTCTGTTGCTACAAATAAGTGTACATACACTCAAAGAAAATATCCCTCTGAAATGTCTGCCAATGCCGCAGTTTTAAAGGATTATATGAAAAATAAAATTGGTATGTTGGTCATGCTTTTTAAGAAATCAACATAAGTATTCAAAAATTCAAAGAGGTACATTCTTCGTCCAATTTGCCGAAATTCTCATGAATTAGTTTTTAAAAACATTTTTTAAATTCACGTATATAAAAAGGTAAGTTATTGACGAGCTTTTAATTTTTTATATATACATATAATCCCAAAAATCTTGATAAATTCCAACATATTTAAATTTTAATTGATTTATCGCAATCGTAAACATGGAAATAAATTTTTTATAATTCCTTGTTGACAAAACTAAAAGACATTTTTCCAATACAAAAATTATTTCTCGAAGTTCGCTATGAGTGTCAATTAAAAAACTAAGGAAAACAATTTCAAATTTCAACTTCTGTATAATTTTTTTGTTTAATTTTTCTAATCATATCCAGAAACTTATTTTTGTACATTTAGTTTAGTTTATTATTTATTAATGACTTTTTAACGCCTTCCGTAACACTCATACAGTAGAAAAATAAAATAACATTACGTGTGTATTTTAACTCTCTACTTTTTTATTGAAGTCCAGAATTTATGCATTACCCACATTTTGTGATTAACCTAAATATAACATACAATAGCATAATTTATAATTCGATATATGAAATTTGGACAAACAATTTAATCTAGCCTTTTTTCACGTTGCATCGATTTGAAACTTTCCACTAAATTTAATTCAAAATTAGTTAAAAAATGTAATAAGTAGCATTTACATTAATGGCTTATTTTTTTCGCTGCTAAAAATGTTAAATTCACTCTTTTCTTTTTTGGGTATCGGCCAAAATGCAATAAACTCAGTACTTATATAACTACGTAATAAAACATTTTTATGTTAATAATTTAAAATCTACAAAAGCTCAAGAAACGTTAACTTTTGGAATAATTGTTTCCGCGTAAATAAAGTTTATAATGTTCTTTATTGCTGATGTTAAGAACAGCATATTTAACATAACACATCATAACGAATTTAGTTATTTCCTCTCAAAGCATTTCGTTCGTGAAAAATGGCATATTTTTACAAGTGCTAAAAAATGTAAATTTATATAAAGTTGTGTTATGCTTTTCAGATGCTGTTTTTCTGCCTATAAATTATATTTCCATGAAAACAAAATATTTTCGCTCACTAAAGGTTTTCAGAAGGGCATTTAGTAAGAGACTTGGAGCTTTGGTGAAAAACGTCCCCGTCCGCAGAGCACAACAGCGGCTCGGGGCTATGAATGCACATTCACCTATTAATAAATTTTTCGAATGCACTCACCGTAACGTATCAGCGAAATGTTTACATTGGATGTCATCCACGTTTAAAGCAATCATTTTTTGAATGTTGAGCGTAAACAATTTTTTTATGTGAGCGAACGTTAATTTCTTGGAAGGCATGAATTGGGTGGGCTGCTATTTAACACGCTCCTAAATATTAATTTCGTCCGGGACATTGTTGGATTTATTCCTGGTAAATTTAAACGTCACATTTGCGTAACTTTCGCAATAAATTAAAAAATTTGCTGTCCCCCAGATGTGGGCATTCAACTTCAGGGTGAGTTTTTTTTTTTTTAAATAAAACCGTCCGCAAAACACCCCCAGAAGCCACAGAGAAAGTGTTGCGAATAAAATTATATTTCATTTGAGTGAAAACATGACCACTTGATTTATGAGAATCATTTCACAGATTCTTTTTTATACTTTCCTCCTCGTTTTTCAACCTTATTGATTTTCACTCTCGTCGCGGGGTAGTTTTAGCCCCCAGCCCCGTGAATGGCTCGTATAACCGATAAGGAAAAATTGCTGCGGTTTCTCCGTCTTTTGCTATGGTTCAACTCTCCAAGTTTTTTTTTTTTCGTTTTGTTTAATTTTGTTTTCTTTTTTCATTAAAGCGCAAAAAAATGGGGAGTAGAAGCGTTTTGATTTACAATGAACATCAAATAATTACCCTGCATTTTGTATTTGCGCTATAAATGAAAAATTAGGCCAAGCACGAAAGTTGTGAACAACAATTTTTCTACTCAGTTGGCTTGAAAAATAGACTGAAGAAAAATGTACTTTAATCAAGTGGAGTCCTGTAAAAGTTACATGACCTCATTTTAGAGTAATATCGTCTATCTTAATTATTTTATAAGTGGGATCGAAGTGCTAAATTCGTACGTATTTGTGTAACATAAAAAAAACGTGAAAATGTTAACTTCCACTTTAAAAATTTCAATAATCAAAGTGTTGTAAAAAGACATAAAACAGTGTTCATTAATCGTAAGCTCAAGAAATCTAAGACCAAAATATATTCAGGTACTGGAATCACTATCAAAATATCATACTACGTTAATTTGGAGGTGTCTGTCTAGCTAGCTTGGTTAAAATGTAATCAAGTTTTCCTTATCAAAAAATTAAAACGTCTTACTAATTATTACCTGTAAATACGAAAATTGTTTAGCTTAGGTATTTGTTTAAAATCTCTTTTATGTTATTTAAGGTTGCAGTGAATTTGTTTGAAACCTTGCACCATGCTTATCCATGCTCAGTTTTCATACTTGTCCTAATCACATTTTGTCCGCTGTTAGTCATATCCAATTCGTGTTTTAATTTCAAATCACAGTCATTGTAATTTGACGTCATATAAAAACATAATGCGATATAAGCAATTTGCGTGCTTTTACAAAGCAATTTTAAATCTAAACACCAGTCATTTTTGTACTTCGTTACAACATTTTTAGTTTTATTAAATGTAAAAGGAAGAAATAAAGCACTGCTCTGAAGGAACTCGCTAGTCTCAGTGGCCAGTAACTACATACAAAAACAAGCCAAGTAACCATGTCATCTCTAGGAACCATCCTAGACTACAGACTAATGCAACACTGTCTCCAGTAAATGCAAACTGATACTTAAAGACTGCCAAATGACCGCCGTTGACGTCATTTAGTGTATCCTCCAAACGTGTGCTATCAAATATAAAAAGAGAAAGTATCAGAATCAGTACCAGAATTATCAGTTAATTTAAATTAATTTGTGCTTATGCTAGGAGTAACTAACTAGTGCTTTTTAACTCCTTGTTGTGAACTGAATCAATCCAAGAAAACAGCTAAAGGTGCTCCTGGCTGGCCCATCTGTTTTACGGGTAACAAGGCCTACTAAAATTCATAAAAAAGAAAATTCCATTTGTTCGATTATATTTGATCCGAAAATAACTTTTATTTGACTTTTGTATGCAATCCACAAATTTTAGGACAGCGGTAAGGAAAGGCTATTTCGAGACCATCAGTATCCAATCCACCACATTTTTTATTGCAAAGCCACATACAGCGCTTTTTCTCATCTCGTACTTAAGTATCCGCATGGTGGATATCTCTCAGTGAATTTTCTGGCACATAAAATTTTCGCAAAATTTTTGGAAAGCCCTTAAGATCCCAGGATAGCAATAAATGGAGAAAATGCTTTTTGAGAAGCCAAATAAAGCACCAATAATTGGAAAATTATACCCTTTATAAAACAGAAAATATGCATGAGGATGCATCGGCCTTTTTGGAAAATCCTCTTCACAATGGTGAATAAAAAGAGCAATCAAACTGCGGCGGAGCTCTGTGGAATATCAGACGTAGTCGCCACTAAAATCATTTGCACGGTGATAAAAAACTCTAAACATAGTGCACATGCAAGGTCTGTTCGGTGTATATTGCATTTAGAGTGAAGGAAGAGCAGCCATAACACCTCACGAAGAAACATCATCGCAGCAGAACCGGCACCGGCAATAAAAACTGCATTCAAAGGAGAGGATGGCTACAAGGAGTGCATATGAAGTAAGGAAGGACATCATCCGTGCAACCACCGTTATTGTGTGCATCGTTATAAATAAATTATTACCTCATCTTCAGCATGCAATGACCTACATCTAGTTCTCTTTAGAGTTACGACAAAAGGGGTCTAGATATGTGCATAGCTTCCCTCTAACCGTCGCAACCATTTCAGACAGGACGTCTACCGGAGTAGTATCCCCCAGCTAGGTATGATTCCTGGCTTCGACCGCAGTTCCCCGTGTGTTGTTATTTGAGGAGCTCTATGTTCCTACAGTTGTTCTTGCCCCGTTTAAAACATCTCCCTAAATAAGCGATATATATCACGTTTTTATCGAATGGGAATAATTTCGTGCATTTGTTCACATTATTGGCTTTTACATACAATGCAGACGAAGTTGGAGCCCGGCAGGGATACATCTTCTACACTCCCGAGCAACGATATCCGACCATTAATCTCGTATTACTCGGAGGGTTTATAAATTCTGGTCTACAACAGGTATTCCGACGGAAACTTTCTATCATTACTGTTTGCATCCCTGAATGGATACATTTGTACAGCGGCATTTCACTGGTATACCAAAGTTGCTCCTCTTTTGGGAAAATGTTGCGGGAACCCATTTTTTAAGTGTAAAATCGACAACTAGGTTAACAATAGGAATATCGAAACATATGTATTTCGTATTTAGCTTATAAAACATGGATAATTTTCGATGGAATGTTAAACAGTCCTTTAAATTCGAATTAGTAATGTGGTTATTCTAACTAACCAGCTTTTAAAGAAAAAAAAACTATGCAATGTAATTATAATAAAGGTAGAGTATCTCCTCCTGCCGTCTAAACTAAAGAAATCCTAGGAGATCTCAGAGCAAATGAAAAAGCTAGTTTCTAAATTTAGATGAAATACACTACAAACCGGATTTATAGTTTAAATATATTGATCGATTATATCAAAGCCACCCACCATTCGAAAAACTTATTGCTATAATTATCCTGTTTCAAAACTCTTGAAAATACTACTAAAATAAATAAAATCGCGTGAAAAATCCTATTTGAACACACATCAAACGATTCTAGCATTATTCTGATTCTTATTTAGATATGCAGGCAATTTTAACTTGTTTACTTACTTTTGGTCAAAGGAAATTCGGATCAAACTCACACTTGACGGACTATTTTTATATGAAAATAAAAATAATGCTATTGAAAGTAATCCTTCTGAAATAGTAGCCTTACACCTCTGTATTATTTTTTTGCTCTTATTTGCCATGTGACTTTTACAAAACGATGAACATTTCATTCGTAAATACTAACGAAATACGAGATAAATTAATTCTAATTAATTTATAACAATACTCAACGTAAATTTCATTTACAACGTTATAATGATTAGGATATCATGCAGATACCTTAAGAATATATTTCAGAAAATCTATTTGAAGTTTTATGGGTCACCTTCGTAAGATGGAGAGCTTCGTTAGCGCTTGTTTTCAAATCGATTAAAAACATAACTTCTTTTTTTCCAAATTCCCTTTTTGTCTTTTTGAGCCCAAATATTTTAAACTTAACAAAAATTGCGATTAATGTAAATAATTCTAATAAATTGAAAAAATCTATGCGATCTATGCGAAATTTTTATGTTCGCACACCTCTTTACATCATAAGTTTTTGAAAAACGTATAACTAACATTGACATTAATAGGGAAGAAAGTGAGTGTTTCCAAAATCTGTGAATTAATTAAACGGATTTTTCAGAACCTTTAGGATATATAAAATTATAAAAAGTAGTTCTGCAGCGAACTTTTGCAACGTTAAGCTGAAAAGAAAAAGAACGATCATTTTGCTACAAAACAGTGAAACAGCATGGCTAGAAATTCCTAAGAAATTAATTTTAAATTAAATGGAAAAGTTTTCTGGTCTCACATCTTCATCACGTGGGTAAAAAGGCAAAATAAGGTCCAAAAGACCACCACTTACATGTTGTCTCGCGTATCCCTTGCACGAATGATAAAATTTGCCCTGCGATGAACAGATGTCCGTAGCTAGGGTCATTCAAGATCATTTCACTAAACGCCGAGGTTGGGTAGTCAGGTAGGGTAGACAGGTGAATCATGTTAAAGGGCAGGACTTGACGTATCGTTTTTAACCAACCACAGGTGGTTTGTTCAGACCTTTGCGACCTTGTTTATTTGGCACATGTCACAGTTTTAGATAGAGGTCCTGCTCTGCTTTCTCTTTGCATATTACAGTGCCAATCAAATTTAAAGCTGGCACTTTCTCCTTGCACTCTTTTCTGTACTGTTAGGTAGTCTAGTCTAGACATTTATCATTAAAGAAACCAGATATTATATTGCTGTAATTAAGCCTAATCTGAATTTTCGAAACGATGTTAACAAGGAATTTGAATTTTAAAGCTACGTCGTTTTGTTAGTATCATACATCAAATCATTAGTAAAAAAAAAATATATATTCAATATACCTCGACATCGTTTCAAAGTTAATTGACATCAAATAATATTTAATCTTTACACTGGTGAAAATTATTTACATACATCAGGATTTTTGTAATTTGACTATGAAGATTTTATTAAAAAAATACTAAACAGCATAATAAATTTTGAGAACTAAGAATTTATTTCTGCATATGTACATAAATAACAAATTCAGGAAAGGAAATTCTAGGAAAAATAGATTTAAGTTAAGTTAATGCTCTAAGTCGTAAATAAACTTTAAATATTTCATTTTCTCCTTTATTTAAGAATGTGGCCTTATATAAAAGACACATTAACTGATAGTCGCCTGATTTGTAACATTTTAAGAAATTTTAATGAAATTCTTCTATTAATAAAAAAAATCGATTTACATGATGATTTTATTTATAACAATCGTAAATTCCAATTTCATTCCCGATTTATTTTTCAGTACTTGTAAATTATTTTCTTGATTTGTTATTGCCTCCTAGTGCATCAGTATGAATAGTCTTTTTTTATATACCATTTATGGCTGCGTTTACATTTTATTTCTTTACTATGGACTTTATATTATATTCATTTATTTAAGCTGTGTAAATATTTTGTACGTTTGTACAGCTTAGACTATGTTTTTAGTCTTAAGAAATCATCACGAGTATAAGTACGGATCTATTTTTAAATATTCATTTCCATTCGAAAAATTATTATATAAATTATTAATATTAAATCTTCCAAAGTTTAGCAACATCAAAACACTGTACAAGATTTCATTGTAAAAGAAATAAGATAATTTACGGGGAATTGTCCAAATATTATAAAGCAGATTATTCCTTTCTGGCCAACAGATAAAATCTGAACTGTTCTGATGGCTTCACGTAAAACCCTCGAAATCTTGTCCCCAATGAAAATATGTTGTAATACCAAAAAAAAAAATCTTCCATTAACAAATCCCCCATTTAAATACTTAACTTCCTCGCTTGGTCGGAATAAATGGAGGAAACAACAATATCCCCGAACTTGTCTGGGGAAAAAATATAATTCCTCCTGGAACGGTGACCAGGGATGCTGAAATATCTAAAAGAGAAAGTCTAGTGGTCTCCCCTTCAGAGGTGCTTAAGAATTTCCACAATACACCGATATCGTGCTCGAATCCATTTTTGTACAAATTCCACTCGAGAGCTTGGCTGATTTGACAGACGGGCAAAAAAGGAAAAAGCGGCAGAGAACCAAATCCGCACAAAACAAAATCCCGACAATAGTAGCTTTCATTGTCATCAAATTTTTCAGCTAGAAAATTCTTTTGACGGTCAACCGAAAGCCAGCGAACCATAAAGTATTCGAAATGTGCCCGCGAGTAGATGGCGGGGAACCGGGAGACAGATTCCTTGAAATTCCAGTCGTCTCCCGCCCGCCATAAGGACCGCAATTTGGCACCATAATGCGCGTCTAATTTTCATAAAAAATATATATTTCTGGGCGACTGAAAATTTCCCATATCCCGGAAGGTAGTTCGTGCGCATCAAACGTGATTCACGAAACGATTGTGTCTTCATCCCGTGCCCTCGCAAATAATGCCGCTGTTCTAACAACTCCCGGGAAGAATGTATCAAAGCGCCGTCATCCCCGGGAATTTAACTCATCTAACAACTCCGGGCCGGCACACATCCCGACTGCCTCGCACGGGTCGTGTCAATGTGCGCAAATAAATTTGTCATGTTTGTCTGGTTGTGGCACCGGCGAATATGGTCATGATTCCAAGTGTGTGCCGAAAGGAAACATTTTGGGGCCTGCATACAAAAAGAAGGAGCCGGCGAATTCCGCTGAAGGAGAAAATGAAATCCTTCCTCCCCACGTCGGTTTGCCGGGTTTCCTTGAGCTGCCCTGATTTGCTTTCTGATATATTTATTTTCTACGAATACTCTGTTTATTCGATTTATGGGCAACCCTTAGCCGGGTCGCTGTGTGAGTCTGTATATCTTAAAGCAACTGATTTGCCACTTGAATAATTTCGACTATGGCCGTGCTGTGTTCTTTTCCACTTGGCTGGGAAGGTCTTTTTGTGCATTGACTTGGAATCACTTTTTTCCCCGGAGAGCAAATCGCCCTTCGGATCTTTCGGATACTTCGAGCGCTTTTCAGTACCGACCCCGATCCCAGATCCACGACCCCACCGCCCGCACTCAAATCAACGAAAGTAACTTTATTAATATTTCCACCCGCACACCGTTCGCGGCGATCGCTCCTGCGGCTCGGCTCATTCGCTAATCCATTAATGTTAATGATTTTGTGTGATTTCTTCTCGCTTCCGAATAATTGCGTCGGGAATGCGGGCGTGTGATAAAGCTTTGATTAGCTCTGATGAATTCATGGTGAGTGCTTTGATGTAGCTGACCTGCTGTTCACTACGCAGGTTACGGCCATCCCTATGGATATGGTTATTATGCATGTGGCCCAGGGATGCTGGGACCGACGACCTTGAACTACATTACGCAATTTACCTCTACGGTGAGGTTGCCTCAACTTATCCGTCCCAGGTACAACATTTTACGTCAGAGGTATATAACATATAGAAATGAAGGTTTTATAGGGATTTAAGAAGGCAATTCGTAATCTGCAGATCTTTAAAGCTAAAATCTTTGGATTGTTTTAGATAAAACTTTTTAAAAAATTTGCATAGAATTTTAGATATTTCGATTATTATACTCGTATAAAGAACATCAACACATAGACTAAATTATGTAAGGTATGAAATAAAAGACATAATTTACAGACACAGGGATATGCTTTTTTAATATTCCAAATTGTAGATTATTAAGTAACGATTAACAAGTGATTTTAAGGAGATTTCCTCCATAGCTTGACATAAAAATAATTCAAAATGCTATATCTGGCCAGTTTAAAGATTGTGTCAACACTATAAATAATCATAAAAACGCGATATATGACTTAAGTGAACCTGAAGAAATTAAAGTTCAACTATATAAGAACACAAACAATTTGAGAATTTTACAGATTTTAGATTATATAAAGCATGTATTTTATTAGCGTTATTAGCGTTAACCATTAAATTTCTATATTTGTGTTTGAGAAATTTGAAACGTTTAAAATTCCATACAAACTTAAGTACTATGTGATTCTTTCTTGACCGTTTTTATATAATAGAATATTGATACAAAGTGTTTAAGTTTTTCCGATATTATTACACAAGTTTAATTTACGACGTTTCTCAAAATAGTCTGGGAACGGGTCTTGGGAAACCTGTGACCCCATTCGGCACTGAGATTGACCAAACGTTCTCCTGGCACCATACATCATGGCAGCCCTCTGATTAATAGTAGGACTAGCTGAGTTGATTCGATCCATTTATTTTTCGCAAAATATCTAAAAATAAAGTCAGGATATTGCCCTATTACCAGGACAAGCGTTTATCCTACAGCTTTAATTAGCAATTCAGCTAAGCGTCCACTCACGCCACATACTGAATTTCCAGCCATGACTCCATGCTGTGTCGCATGTAACGTGTCACGAAATCCCATTATAGAAAGTATCAATCCGGGCAGCATGAAAAACTGCGGCAATTTCAATCAATACGTGCATTTATTATGACAAAAAAAATCGTTATCTATTGTCTAAAAATATAGCTTAAAATGAATTTTTCGATTTTTTGCCTTTTTCCAGGAAGCCGAAAGTGCAATCACAGCGATGAATGGACAATGGCTGGGGTCACGATCGATACGAACGAATTGGGCAACTAGGAAACCACCGGCAACAAAAGCTGAATGTATGTACATTGCATAAATTATGAGATTTTCTGTTTTCGCCTGCCGTAAATGCATGTTTCGACAATAGGGATCAATAGCATGAAATATTCCCACCTTTTGATAGCCGGTGCAGGGCTCCCATCCGTGCCTCTAACTCTGACTTCGGCAATATTTGCTTGTGTGTTTTTTCGGACGATCAACTTTTATAATTTTTTGATTATTGTTCATCTTGAACAAAGGCTAATAAATAACCCGAGTGAATTGCATTGTAATCTGTAACAATTTCGGGAATGGCCGAACGATATATCATCTTACGAACGTTCTGCGGGTCAATTCAGAAAGGAGCCAAATTTCCAGGGGAAATGCACTTGCATAGCCAAAGGAGGTGCTGAATACATGTGCATATTTCGGTTGGTTTTTGAGACGGGTCGTTTGGCATTTCCTTTTAATGCTTGAATTTGATTTTGAGCTACACAACCTTAAAACTTTTGAACAATTTATGGCACACATTTAAACTATTTTAGGATTCGAACTATATTCGATGTATTTCGCTTCTTGGTACAAGAATGCTTCCAAAATTATACCACATCACTGCACTATTCAAATACAAAATACCTTTGCTCATTCAATTCATTCACTCTGTAAATTTTGAATTTTTTTTGGGCCAGTTTTATTTAAACCAATCTTAAAGTAAGTTTTATATCAGAAACATCGAAAAATTACGGAAAAATGTTAATTTTTATTTGGCTTTAGATATGTATCCAATTGTATACAATCGCAAAGTGTCTCAGTTCTAAAGATCGTAAGTGATATATGAGCAGTTTAATTTGAAAGTGGTATACAGATGTTCATTTTTTAAGAACTTTCTATTTCACACATTTTTAGCTTCTACTTATCAAAAAAGATCAAATTAATATGAAATGATAATTTTAAAAAACAAAATGAGCTTATACCACTTTCAAATTAAATTAAAGCTCGTATGAAAGTCACACAGATCAAGTCAACAGGTAGCTTGACCAAGATCCTAAGGTCCAAGCTGGCGACCTCGGATCTTTCAACCAAGAAGTTTATTGATCTCTTGAAGTAGACATCTCTTAGCAGAATGGTTAAACAATGATTCGCAGGAACAAAACTCTTTAAACAATAACAAAACTTACCATTTCCAAAAAACACTTTCTCATATTTAATAGAATTATTTAAACTTAATTATAATAGACGTTTTCAAATATGCCAACATTTTTCGTGGTGATTTTTGGGAAAGATAATTCTAAAATCCACGTTTTTCTGCATCCTGCTCCAACTAGCCCCCTAAAGAATGAGAGTCGGAGGTGAACTGAAGCAAAATAATTACTAAAGTAATTTTTCTGAATTCATAACAACCCACATTGGCCGCAGAAAAGTAATTCAGGGGAAACGGAGCCGAAAAACAAGCGTTTGACACCGTAAGCAAATTAACACATAACTCGTGATTTCTTAACAAAAGTTGTGCGATGTGCAAGTGTACAAAACACCCGGCTCCCGGTTACTCCTGGTTTCTGGTGGTGGCTGACAGGATTATTAAAAGCGAAAAGAATGGGAAATGAAAAAAGCGTTCTTTTGTATATAATGATACGTGCACAGTGCACAATGACTTCATGGTTTGTCTACCCCTTTTAGCGTTGAAGGCGAGATTTAACAACTCAACAAAGCAAATCTGCTTTATTCTGGGAGCTTAACACTCGTGTCGTATGAAACCTCCTATTTATTTTGCAACTATTCCATTGTGGTTGACTTACTGCGAAAACACGCCGAGGGGTCTTTGTATATGCGCGCTACTTCGAGTGGTGCATTTTAGCTCATTTCATTTCTTCCAGTACAGAGGGCCTTAAGCAATAATTCTCTCGGCATAAGGTCGAATTAGCACTGCAGAATTGTTGCAACCGGTTTTGTCTTATTGCGCCATTGTGGATGTACTTACTGGGTCTGGATTGGCAGATATGGCGTTCAAATGGATGCGTTCCGACTGTGCACATGAAAGCGTCACATTTATTTGATTCGTAGATTTGTCTACGAATGAATGAACGCTTACAAGCCAAAGTAATCCAAAGCGTACGTTATCCATTACCACAGAACTTGGAATACCACGTACATTACATTCCGACTCACTATCAGCCCAAAAGGGAGCAGGGAGCCTGTATTTTTCATTATTTTCACTACATAATCAAATAAATAAAAGTACAGGTAGCCCACATTACACGTCACTCTTATAACATAGTTTCACGTGTTATAACACTGTTTCGCTCTAACACGGTTCAAGGATTGGAAAAAACACGGTTTCATACCAACACGACTTGAGGCTTAGTGGAATCCCTGCACATACTAAAGAGAGTTCAGATAGAGGACCGTCAAAAAGAAAACGCCCTCGGTTAATGGTACTTAGTGATATGACAAAAAATTCGACTTTTGTGGCTTTAGTTAGAATCAAGTTGAATCAGTTGTTTTAGTTCTTTGTTTGATATAATACGGATTCGTACAACACTGCATTTTTCGCACTAATGCTCATGGTGGGATTTCAACACCAATCTTCATATGGGTCGCTGCAGATCAAAATGACCCAAGTTCCGATTTTGGTGTCAGTTTCTTAAAAGTTCTGAAAACAGGAGCTCTTCTCATCCTTATCTTAACGTTGATTTTCAGAGCTTCCAGACTTCTGCGTTCAAATAATCGGGTCCTTTTGAACCTTGGCCAACGAAGAAGTTTTAGGCTTGCTCAAGGCTGCTTGTTTTCTTGAAACTTTATTTTTCTATGATCTCTTAAGGATATGTCCATGAAAAAAGATCGGAGGGTGGGAAATTGTAGAAATTATGATGCCAAAGTGGCTATTAATTTTTAGATTTTAAATAATTTCATAAAAAATGTATTTAGATAATTAATTTATCAAAATACTCCCATTAATTCTTTATTCTTTATGTTTACAGATTATAAACAAGATTTTATCGGAAATCATTAAAAAATATGAAAGTGTGCATATTTATGCTTGATTTTTGAGTACAAAGGACTAAAGCCACCGTACTACTTTTCAAATTCCATCGTTTTTATTTTTAGCGAATTACCAAACTCAAAGAATGTATAGTTACTTCAGTAATTCTAAAGGCTGCATAACCTTTGAGTAGTAAACAAACGTACATAGGTAGCTTCTAACGTTGTTGACTAAATCTCTATATAAACCCTCGAAAATATCATGCCGTCCGAATCACAGTATCTAACAAAAAGTGTTACATGCAAACTGGTACTAGTCTATTTATACTTTTATGTTTTGATTATTTGCCGTATTCTGAGGCAATTGAAAGAAGAATCTTAGCCACAGCACCATCAGGGATCCCAGGTTGGGAGAGAATGCTTTCAGAATTATCTTGGCCTCCATTTGCTTGCCGTGTTATAAAATGAGGTGCAGGTACTTCTCAACTTTACGACAGACAAAGCCCTCTGGAGAATGCTGGTGGAACGCCTTAATTATAAACGTGCTGATAATAAAGAGTTTGTTATTGCCAGTGAACAAAGGAGATAGCGCTTTCGTAAGCACCTGGGGCGAAAATTACGTCTAATCCTTGCACTCGCAGCCGCTTGTTCCTGGCAATTGTTTCGGGCTAACGTTTGCATTTGGGCATCCTCCGGCTGATTCACCAGAGTTGCATATTAAAATGCTTAAGAATTTAGTCTTGTGTAATAATCCCGCAAATTCAATTAAGAACCTTTCTAAATTTCGGTACGGCCCCGGTCTGTCCTGGTCCGCTCGATGCCCGGGGCCGGTGCTCTGAATGTTTAAAATTCTTTACGCTCGTTTCCGTTCGCTCGTTAGGTCCCGCAGGAGCGCTCCTCAAATACCATTTCATTCCGTTTTACTTGCAGTGAATTCAAAGCCCCTGACATTTGACGAGGTATATAACCAGAGCAGCCCGACTAATTGTACTGTGTATTGTGGCGGAATTAACGGAGCACTGTCTGGGACATTAACAGAGGAAATTTTGCAAAAAACATTTTCACCTTTCGGCACCATCCAGGAGATAAGGGTATTCAAGGATAAAGGGTACGCCTTTGTTAGGTAAGTAGAGCTCCACGAATTTATGGCGGGTGCATTGTTGGATCTGTACCTCCTGTCCGGTGAAGGAGCGACGGAGGCATGCACGGCACGTTTTGCACCGTGTTGGTAAATAAGAACAATTCTCCTCCTGTCTTGGAAATGGAGGCATTTTTCCGTATGCCATCTGCATCCAAGGCCCGAGATGTTGTGGGAGTCGCGATCCAAGAACGGGAGCCGGTCGGGAAGGGCACAGGCATATGCACACGTGCACGTACTACAGCGGCTTTCATTGAGCAGATTTATTTGAGTAATAGTGTATGAAATTTATAGATTCTCGACAAAGGAGGCGGCCACTCATGCGATTGTTGCCATTCACAACTCCGAAATTAATGCACAGCCAGTGAAGTGCTCGTGGGGAAAAGAAAGTGGCGACCCGAATAATGCCCCATCGATTGCCAGTCAAGCGTTAAGCCAGGCGGGCTTCCCGTTCGGGACGGCGTATGGACAACAAGTAGCCGGCTACTGGTATCCACCCGCGCCGACATATCCGACCGCCCCGGCCCCCTCGACCCCCCTGCAAGGACAATTCCTACAAGGCATGCAGGGCTATGCATACGGTCAATTTGCTGGATATCAACAGGGCTACATGGGGTAAGTAGCAATTTAGCATTTTTCTAGATCTACTTGCTAAGCCTTCGGGATGAATGAGCATTCTTTCGGCTATCTTTGTTCTGTCAATTGTGCACCTTTTACCTTAATCTTTCTAGGATGGGCGTACAGATTCCCGGGGCCTGGCAGAGTGTACCAGCCCAGGCCCAGATATCTGCAGCCGCACAGCAGATAGCGCAAGGGGTAGGTAGCGCACTACCACAAGCTGCCGGGGTCGTCGCATATCCCATGCAGCAATTCCAAGTGAGTCCGCAGGTAAGTGACTCTCAAGTGGCCATCAACAATATAAAAAAAATTTAGTTTTTTGTTGACTCTTCACATTGATCCATCATGCTCGAATGTTGACGAACAATAAAGCACACAATAAAAAAATTTGCTAGCAAAATAAAAGAAAAAGAAAAATTAATAAAACACAACATTAAATTTCTTTTATAAATTCTATAGAGAATTTTAAGCCTTAAATACCTACCTCTTCAGTTGAAAACCACAAAGTGTAGTTTCCTTAGTTGTTTAGTTTCAAAGTTGTTTTTACAATTTTGTCAATATTGGTGTAGTTCAAGTTCAAAGAAGGTGTCTTTTGAGAAGGTTGCGTTTAATTATCAAATAAGAAAGACGAGAAAGTATATTTGAACCCAAGTTACGAAAACTAAAGTAGTTTTGAACACTTGGATCAAAAATTTCAAAGTTCAGATTGTATATATGTAGATAAAAGAATTTTTATAAATTTATCTCCCATTCCAAAAGTGGAATTCATTCTCGACAACTTCTTATTTTTCACTTTGCAGTAAATTAGCTTACTACAAAAGTTACTGCAAAAAAAGTTATACAAGTCTTACAATAATTTTTCTTTATTATTAGGATACCAATATGCGTCCTAACTCCGAATATTCCAATAGCTTTATTTCGGGTTTCAAAAAACGAATGCTAAAGGGTTTACAAATCCATATAAATTGGAGACATATAATAACAAATTCGTAAATTAAAACATCTAAATCCTAGGAAATCTGGTTTAACCTTTCTATACAATCATAAAAATCCAAAATTTTATATCTTATATCTTTTCGAAAACCTGATTATACCTCAAATTATAAAAACTGTTGATAATCACGCAATTCTATCGTATCTTCAAAAGAAGATATATCTTAAAATTCGCACCTAGTGCCATAATTGTTTTTCTACTTTTAGGATGGCTACGAACATATTAAAAGGCATTACCTAATAATTGACTCAAGGATACGAGAAAACAAAACTTTTCGTGCAACAACTTTCTACAATAGGATTTAATTAAAATTTTGTTTCCAAATGAAAAAATTGTGTAAGATTTAATTCTCCTTCAATAAAGATTTGGTAATCTATGCCATATACCAAAATGGAACATTCCTATACCTGCTATAAGTAATGAGACAAGACTTTGCGAAATGTTACTACAATGTACAAATCTGTACGGACTACATTCAAGTTCATCTCAGATTGAATTGACGAAGAGCCTTTCCTAAATAAGAAAATGAAATGGAAGGTCTTGAGAACGATAAACACTTTGAATTGATTTGAAATAAAATTCAATTTTAATGTGTTCCATTATTTATCTAAGGACTTCGTATAAAATAGTGGAATCAATAGTTTCCTTTGCCTTCCTCTCTTTGATTGGCTTCGAGTCACTATCTGTATGGCGATTAAGTCGTCTACGTTAGAAATCACCACTGGTTGTTTCAACATCTACAGAACTAGCATTAGAAATTCGCGAAGTCTTAATGACTTTGTGTAAATCGGATGCACAGCTGAACGAATTCGTACTAGAGCTGTCCGGCGTTTCAAAGCACGGAACGGACGAGGCCGTGGTCTATTTGAAGATTCACATGTCTGTGTCCAATGTCCTTAGCTCTTCCATCCGCCTATTTACCTCATTTATTTGTCATCTAGCTCAATGCCCCAGGTCTGGCCCCGATTGCATCTGTATAACGAATTGATTTTATTTATTCTATTGTGCTGCGGAAATTTAGCCCCGATATTTGTGCCAGTGACATTGAAATTTTTGTCGTATTCTACTTTTTCGCCGGTAATTAGTCATGAAAGTGGCGCATTGCGGTGGACACAATTTAACGAAGTCCATTCGATGATCCTTAAAAGAATATTCAATTGAATCCATTACAAGGAGAAGGATGAAAATTCTATCACCACGCTTTGTTACTAAGATTTTCCAAAGTCTTTAAATAAATATTCAATACTATAAAAAAATTATATATTATATTATAAAGTACTTAAATGAAGATAGGAAGTTACAATGGTCAATAATTGTGTTAGAGTTTTAAATACAAATATAGTTGAGATTATAAAGACGGGTTTAAATAAACAAAAATTTAACTCATATAATTAGAATTAAAAATGACAAAATTTGATTTCTAAGCCAAAAAAATTAAGAGTTTACAAAGTAAAGTAATCCAAATTAATCGTCTAACAATTTAAAAATTCAAAAAGTGATCCCTATCTTAAAAGCTAAGGGTTCCTAAACTTATTTGGCCTATCACTCCCTTTCAGCGACGAAAATTACTCAACGCCAGTTGGGAATCTATCTTGTTTAGGGGCACAAACAGAAAGATACAGTGACAAATTTGCACTTTTTTGTTGTCTATATTTCTAGCTTCCTTCAACAAGGAGGTTTCTATCGCCTGCGTGGATTTGTTCTAGCCCTAGGGTCGATACGGTTCCTGCTACAAAGTAACACATCCGATTCGATACGTACATACATTCGAATTATACAGTAAAGGAAACAAATATATGTTCAGAGCAATGTAGTTAACGGTTTCTATTCTAATACTACTCTTTTGTAACAGAGAATACACCTAACCTTCGATTTACACGGCATTCGAATAGCACGATTTCGGTTTAACATGGCTGAAGAAGAGCGGAAGAACTTCCATTTACACGGCACTTGCATTTCACTTTAACGCGGTCAGGTTAGTCAAACATTTAAAGAAAACTCTATAGAAATAAAAGAAGGTTCTGTGCATTTTTTTTACAAAAAATAAATAATACTGTTTCATATATATTTCAAATTAATTACATGTGTATGTACTTCTTTTCAATGTGAATAGTGGACCTGAATTGCACGATGTAAATTTACGCGGCATTTTCAGAGAACCAATCTACCGTGTAAATCGAGGATTAGATGTATATCAATTCAACTTAGGAATAAAAGAGCTATAGTATTTTTGTTTTTGTCAGGAGTATACCTTTTCTTAGTTTTTGAAGAATTCGCCATACCTTAAAGATCCTTCAAATTGGCATTGAAATCAAATATCAATAAATAAGTAGATATTTATCGAACCGCCGAAGGTATAGAACCATTATCAGTGAGCTTTCCTACATTTTTTAATAAATTCAACCCTGGAATGTTATATCCAAGTAGAAGTACAATTATTTATTTACTTTTAAAACAGAAAAAATTCGATGTTTTGTTATCAGATATTTCCTTCATGTTCTTTTTATATTTTTGTGGTAATTTCCCGTGTAAACATTCATTTAAAATACACAAAATTTGTAATATTATATTAAAATGGGATGCCGAGTTTTAAGAAAATAATCGTAATATTCAAATTTCTTTCGAATTTTTATCTACTTATATAAATTTATAAAAGCAAAACACTTTGCTTAAGTATAACTTTTAAATTAAATTAGAGAACTTTCAGAATCTTTCTTGAAGCCTAAAATAGAAAAGTGTTGAAACCGGAATTGAATTAAACTGAACCATTGTGCAGACAGTTCTATAAATAAGCATTTAATAAATGAAATTAAATAAATGGAAAATTGTTTCCACTTCAATTTTCTGAATATGTGTTAATTGGTAATAGTGGACTAAAGAGTACAAAGAGTGAAAAGTTTCATTTTCTCAACAATTTCCTCGCAACCGAGGCGTCGTCTATGCAGATAATTTTTTGGGGCGTAAAGCCTGCAAAATATCCGAACAAACATTAAAAGTTTGCGGGAGGCCACACAATTCCGCTAGCAGTCCACTAATTACATTAAAGTTTCAAACTTTCTCGGTATCTAATTTTGTTCGTCCCAGTAATTCTTCTCATTAATTGACCTGGCTTCGCCGCCACCGCCACCATTGGTGGCGACTACCCTAGCATTCCCTGGACCACGACGATATTATGATCCGAGTGAGGACGAGGCAAAACTCACTTAACCCTCATCAAACAATAAAACAGTTTTGAGCCGATAAAATAAAATTCATTAAGCGATTTCAATGATTTTTATCTCATTTACAGCTGGCTGAAGATGAATGGCTAGCGCCCAGCTTACTGGTGTAGCTCCCCTGATGGCCACCCCCTGCATGCGGATGTCCTCCAGCAACAACGAGCGACTTTCGGAGTGTGGCATTGTACAAACAATCCATTTAGCTAGATATTTTATAAAAGTAAAGGGATTACACGAGTATATATATACACACAGACACAGTACATAACAGAAGAATTATGTATAATGTATACATACTAGAGGCAGACAGACTAGCGAGTAAGTGAGCATAAATCAATTTATGTAAAAATGCAACACGTAGAAGCCTACAGCTATATATACAAACATGGCAAATAGACTAGAAGCTAGAAGACTAGATAATGTATTAGCGAATTAAAGCAGCAACGGGCTTGAGGAAAGTTCGACTTAGAACGCTAGATTAAGTCTAGACGAGCTTATTTGTTTTCGACGTGGATGCGTTCATGTGTAAACAGTAAACACATTCGGACGACGAACGCTTTCGCAGTTAGATCCTGTCGCTCTAGGTGAGTACATTACTACCTTTAATAGTTTCTTACACTAAAAACAAGTGTTACTCAAAATTTGTTAAGGCTAAAAATTAGTAGTTGCACAGAAACCGTTTTAATATCGCGTAACTACTTTTCTAAATCGATTTTTGCATTATATGGACGAAGATAAATTGTGTAGAGCAACTTTGACGACCTTGTCGTATAAGATCATCAAGAAACAAACTATTATATTAGAATCGCTTTTTGTTTTTATGAAAATCATATTAAAAATCGTTGGTTGTGAAACAGTAGAATAAAGAAACATTCACTGGTAACTTTCCAAGTGATTCGAATTGTAACATCCATAGTATACTTCTTTTGTATACCCACGACAAAGAGCACATGCGATGCACGTAATTAAATGTGCATCTTCACACATAATAATAAAAATACTACGTGTTGTAAATTTTTAATAACATTTGGTTTTGTGCTATATAAAACAAAACAAAACGAAAAAAAATTATATAACTGAAAATAATTCAGAAGAAAGACAGCAGAGTTCAGTAAATTGTTTCTAGTCTATCAACCTTTGAGTAAGAAAGTAATACATACCTGCATTATTTTTTTTTTTAACCCATAATGGTACAAGATCCATTGGTCAATATTTCAGAATGTGTCTAGAAAAGAATAGTGAATATCCAAGGATTTTATGTTTCTGTGTTCCCTTTCATCTTCATAAGCTTTGTTTTCATATCTTCAGTAAATATTAATCTTTTTTTAGTACATCGAAAGCAATAATTGCAGATTTTGTTTAATTAAAAATTTCATAAACTATGTCTTTTAAATTTTGTTTAAGATTCCTTAAAAATAGATTTTCCGTCATAATAAATGGTTAAGAATTCATATATTTTACATACTGCATCCTCAGTAGTGTCCAATCCAAGTGTAAACTCAATATTTTAAAATGGCAGCGTTTCTTCGGTGCTGTATTCCCAAAAACGCTCTCCTCTTCGTGTATTTTACAAAGGCCTAACTTTAATTTTTCTTAAGTTCATTTGAAGTGTCCACAAAATATTTTCAAATCATTCAAAATACACGATCACAACCCGTAATTATCTAAACTGTATTTATGCGTAAAATTTTCTAATGATCATATATGTCTTCTTTGCTGTCTAAAACCTCCCTGCCTAAGTTCTAACAAAGTTTGGATTGGAAACTATAAAATACAAAACTAATTTTAGTTCGTGCGCTGTCGCAATTGGCTTTATTAATTTTAACTTATCCAAAGGCATACCTGTAAATCGACACATTTGATAATTACACAAACCAACTAAGTTGTTCTTTCATATGAGAATAAAAATTATTTTTTATATTGGAAAATTCTTTTCTGTACTTGTTTTGACTAGAACTCTGCAAAGTCTGAATTGATAAACAAAAATCTTAACCATTTTGCCATTGTTAAACTCACCAGGCCGACAAGGATGGTTCGATAAAAAGTCAATACGGAAGCGTTTCGTCAACATTGCTTTGACCGTTTGTATAAATTTAGAGAAAAAAAAATATAAAACGTATAAATGTTTCTTAATGTTAGGTTATATAAATAGCCAAATTCTTCTCAAAGGAGAAATTATAAGGAAGAAAAAACCATTTCATACAAACTTTGGTGCAAGTAAATGAAATTTTAAAATATTTCAGTTTTCTTTGTTTACTGTTTTTGTTTTTTAGAAAAAGAAAAACTACAGAAAGTTAGATAATACTTTGTGTGATTAAAAACCTTAATGATATTAAAGTTAGCAAAAGATGAATTGTTCTGCAAAATGAATGACCATTGCATTAAGGATAAGACACATAGTGAAAATTTGTAAATTAAAATTAAAAAATGAAAACAAGATGAAGAAGCAAAATAAGTAAATCATTAAGCAACGTTAAATCAATTAAATGTGACAAAGAATAGGAAATTAAAACATAGGTAAAATGACATGAGTCAAATTAAATTAGTATTTGCTGAATGAAACGAAATATTTTTAACAAAAAATAAAATAAAATATAATAAAATAAAGAAAGAAAATAGAAAAAGAAATATTTTAGATAAATTATTTAACGTAAAATGTGAACTTAAGTGAAATTAAGCTTAACGAGTTGCAGAAAAACATTTAAATGTTTTGAATTTTTGTTATGCAAATGTTTTCAAACCATGCAAACATTACCAATGATATGATAGTAAAGTAAGCAAACATTAAGTAAATGAAGACTAATCATAAGTAAATATAATCATATTATGAATTAAACGGCTTCTTGGTGGTACCGATTGAGCGGAACATTAGGTCAAATGATCGAAATTTGTGAATGAACAGGTTTTAGGGAATATGTATGCTGAAATTCAGCCTTTAACTAAAAATTCATAAGAATGTTAATTGGGCACGGTGACCATTACGGATGACAAACGTAAATGGCCACCTGAAAATTATATTGTGATATTGATCTAATAAAACAATGAATAAATGCTAAGAAATATGGCATAACATAAAATTAACTAAAGCTTTGATTCGAAACAAAATTCATTCCCAAAAACACGAACTAATCAAAAATCAAAATCAAAATTTGATTTAAGCGCAAATCTCTCTAAATCAAAAAGGAGCCAAAGGTGTTATGGCAAACGATTAACAGGAAAACAACTTAATTTGGGCATATTGTTGCAGATATACACGTAGATACATCCCCTTAATTCGCAATAGTCACGATGTAGCAATAAATTTGCATTTGTGCGTAGGAAGCCATTTTCAATTTCATTATGTTTTCTAAATTATGTGAGATATGCTACAGCGCCGCTTTCATAAAACATTAATTTCGTTAAAACTTTAATTGGTAGGATTTGTTACAAAACATTTTCCAATGTTTTACTGAAGTATTGCAACGGTTTACCGTAAACAATTATGGATCAAAAGGCACTACAAATCAAAATATTAACATTAAACAGATAATACATATAATGACGTAATTTTAAAAAACAAATAGGCCAGTTTATAAGATTACTACAAACCAAAAAAAAAACAGCAAGTATACCCAAAATAAAAATAAAAAAAAATAAAAAAAAAATCGTGAAACCAAAACCAAAGCTTAGAGTTAAAAATTTAGTGAATAGAATTATGAAAGCCAGAAAAATATTATATAGAAATTTGTAAAAAAGTGAATCTATAAATAATGACATCAAAGAACAAGTGTATAAATATAACGAACAGACACATAGGGGTATAAGTAAATTGTACGAAATTATATATAATGAGGATATATATATGAAGTAAGAAACAGTGAAATTTGCACAGAAACACTTAGCAGCACAAATGATATGAAATTATAAAATGTTGAAAAACAGACAAAACAAAAATATATATTATGAAGGAAATGTCAAACAATGATAAATCATAGAATGCATTAAAATATTTTAAAGTGAAAAAATAAAGGATGATAAAAGTATAAATGTTTTTCAATACCACTCGCTATCTTATCATTTTTCTTGATTATCATGTTCAAGTATTTATCTGTTTATTTTTCTTATTGATTTAAACTAGAATGAAGCTCAAATACTCCAAATATGTGGTATATTATTACAATGTGATTTAAAATTCCTACACAATTTTATTCAATACTTATTTGTTGTCATACATTTGAAAAAACAAATAAATCTGCCATGTTTGGAGTTGTTACAGAACTCATACTATTACTACTACTAAAACCTCTGGCCTGCTTTTAGGGCTCATAAACAAATATGGATTGACCTCAAGGACAAAGTTTGCTACACACGCAGCTTACTATGGATTAGAATAATTGCGTTGTCAAGAAATTCTGATACGTTCTTAGGATTACATTGCAGGAATTTACCCACACTCCCCGTACTCCCATTGCAACTTGCATTTAAAGCTTGTTGGAACTTTACATTTACCTATACTCAGAATATTATTCTTCGAGACTACAACTGCATTTTTCATATCCCAAATGAAATTCATAGAGAAACTTGTGCCTGTCAACTCAGGTAACATTTTGAGATGTGTAATGGTTCACTTTTCATTTGCATTGTTCAGGAGCTACTCTCCAAAGGTCCAAGTTCTTCTTAAGTGTAAAACCGTCTGCAACAATTTTCTAAGTAAAATAGGAACAACCAACTAAAACTGTCTTCATTCTGCAAGAAATTGCAATTATATTTGGACTGATAGAAGGTACCTGAAAGTGTAATAATTTATTTGTTTTTGGAAGAATTGTCCATCCAAGAACTTAGCAAATTAAAATTTCTAAACTTTTAACACAAATAAGGTAACTACGTAACTATGTGTTGATTTTAGTATAAGTACTAGCGTTGAGTTGAAAATAAATAATTAATCAGTCGAGCAAACTAAAATATCTTGGATGTTGCAAATTTTCTCCTTTATGTTTACACGAGGTCATTCATTTTTAATTGCTTACAGTTTACCTAACCACAGGTAGGTAATAGAGGTGATTTTAAGAATTGCAAAATAGACTAAATATTTCATAAAAGAATGGGAATTTTGTGGTAGAAGACGAAGCTTAAATTTTTTACAAAATAAATCTTAATTATTGCAGCTCCTTTTTTTTCAATACCGTGGCCAAACAAGGTGTACGTGTGAAAATTTGCCTTTAAAAAACATCCTCAACGATATCTATGGGATAATAAAATCCTATGATAGTCCTGAGAGAAGTTCTCAATAAATTAGTCCATTATATTTAGTTCTGTTTGAGTAATATTTTCCAAAACTTAGTTTTACACAAGAAAAACACTTAAAGATTTTAACCCAGTACATTATCCATTCATTTGGCTATTAAAGACTGTAATTCCTTAAATTTTGCTAACTTTATGCTAAGATTGCCTAATATAAGCTTTTTGAAATTGCATGTCGAGTTGATATTATTTACCATTATTTTGGGCATTTTATAGGAAAACACGCAAAATTGCAGAAAGCAGTAAACTTCAGCAAAAGTAGAAAAGAAAAACACTATTTTGACTCAATTCTTAATTGCTAACATGAGATTCAAGAAATTTTTAGTATAGTAATTAATAATTAGTATCTTGCGATTTAATTAGCTCTCAAGACAGATAATGTCTTCATGATTTCTTTCTTGATTGAATTTTTGAATCCTTTAAAATTAAGGTTTACTATTAGTAAATCCGATTGCCTAGAACCAGCGGGCAAAAGTTCACAATATCATTTATTGATCAGTATGTGATGGCCGTCAGAAATTTAATACCTATATGGGATCTATTAACCAGCAGCAAGATTTCAGCCTTTTGTTCTACTGCAATAAACAACAATAGAATGTAATTTAAAACTGCTCTTGTCCCCTTGGCCACATTGAACTGAAATAAAGCTATTTTTTAAATAAAACTGATCTTTTAAATCCACTCCTGATATTTTCAAATTAAGTTTGCAAATGTCACGCTAAAAGCGGTAGCGGAAACGACAGTTTTGATGAAGTGGATAGCTGCTGTTTTTTTAAATCTTAATAATAATAAATTGTCGGAACCCTATACGGGAATGTCCTCTGATAGATAAATGTCTGCGACCGTGGTGAAAGCGCCTCTGCGACAAACAAAATGATTTAAATTCTAGATTTATTCGGACGCATAATCCTAAATCATGAATTATGTCCAGCCGGGTACACACCATAAAGCGACTACAGATATTTACTATAGACGGCACCAGCGCTAAGTGCGAATTTACTAGTTAAATATTCTGACACACAATTTATAAATGTTTCAAGGATTTTGAATTTTTATTCAAATTTATTACATCTTATGAAGAGTACTAATTTTGCTGGAACGGATAATGCGCTGCTGCTGGCCATCCCATTCGTCCCTCGACTAAGTGAGGTGCAGTGATTGCCAATGTTCAAATATTCCTTAAGCAAACGACAATGGTGTGCACTTTAACGCCTTCTAAAACTGATTCCCTTCGATATCTTATAGTATACACATACACCGCTTTCGTAGTCAATTTAAGTATAATCTTTAAAGCTTAGTTAATATACTTTTGTCGAAATCATATTAAAAAATGGAAGGTCATTACATTGAGCAAGAATAGATTAAAACACCCCAGTAAAGCTCTTAAAATTCTGTTTTTCTTTTTTTTTAAATATCTGTTAAGTAGTAATAGCAAGTCTGCAAGGTCTTACAACTGAAAGTATGATTTTCATTTTATTCTTGTCTTTGTATAAAGTTGAAAGGCAAACGAGAATCTGTTTGTAACAAAATTTCGGATTGCATTTTTCTGCCTTCAGTTTTGTGAATAAACTACATCAAAATTTAAAAGACTACCCAGATTGTACTTAAGTATACTGTGATAAAATATTGATAAAGTCGGTCCGGTTGGTCTTTTCTTTACTCTCAATGTGCAGACTTGCACTTAAAAATTTATACAAACAAATCTTGGTATACTTAATAAAACACAGTCTTTACTCTTAAATTTAGCACAGACGCCTGATAATGCCTGAACTCAAGTGTACTATCATGGAATTAAAGGTTGGACTTGTCTTCCACGAGGAATTATTGTACAAGTCGTTCCTTCTAGTGCACAAAGACAAAGCAGAACTTGCCTTCCTCTAAATAGCTTTAAAAGCAAGTAATCGATCTTGTACATTGCTGTCTGAGAGCTGCTGTAGTCTGTGCAGAGTGAGTTTTCTAGCATCATTGATGGAAGGAAAGTGAAAACAATTGCGAGTGGTGCAGCAACAATAACCGGTTAAATTAAGCCAATTTCGGCGTGAGTGTCCTCATGAACAATTATATCTGCTAGTCGCCACTCTAGCATATCTGGAGTACTGTAAATTTTCCCCTTTGGTCGCGTCGAAAAATGTTATTTTATATTCACCCTGAAAACTGCGCTGCACTATACTCGTGCAGACAATAGTCCCGGACGCAAAGATCCAAATGGCCCGCGGAAATCTCCTGAGGTAGAGATGCTGACAAAAACGCTAATGGTGTGCAAGTGGCATGGGAGATGTTATCAAAAAGTTCCAAATCAATAATAAATCCCCAATTGACAGAATAATATTCCGGAATGCAAATCAAATGCATATCTCGTTATCAGAAATAACTACAGAACATATTCCCACGATTGGCAGGATCGCTGACGTCTGCACCACCTCTGGATCCCATGCCAATGTCCCGCATGGATAGGTGTGGAACAATTTAAATTTTTAATTTTATACCGAGGCTTATGGCACCAATTGAATTTTCTATGTCGAGTGGATGATGAGTAAGCCACCATTGTAAAGCAAGGGTGCAGTGGTTCGGGCGTGCAGGGACAGGGCGCCGACAGCAGCCGCGGGCTCATGATATCCCATCGCTGTGCCCACTAATGGAATGTAATTTTACTCCAAATATCAAGCGACGTGTACGTCTATCTGATTGGGTAGCGCCTGGCTGCCTCTTCCTAGATAAAGCCAGGTATGAGCGCCTGCCGTTACAGCCGTTCGTGCACATAGGCTGATGATGCCCTGATTTCACCAATCGTTACCTATGGCTGTTATGGGCTATCAAATCAGTTTTGATTGCCACGGAAGGAGTGCTTTGTGGGTGGCACAGAACGCCATCAAGAAGAATACCTGGAGAGCGTTTCCGTTTCGTGATAATAAACCGTAAAATATTTCGAAAATCTTATAACGGATTCCGGCGCTTAGTCCCTATGCCAAGGGCCACGCCTATTACTCTGCACTCGCAGGGTCGTCGTTATATCGAATCGCTCCATGATTTGATAATCAATTTGTCTTAAGAGCACTCAGAGCGGAACCGAGATGGGCCATCAGAGCGGGACTGTCGAGAAGCTGCATGCGGATCAGGCCGCGATTCTAGGGATGGTATCGTGAACAGAATTGTCAAAATTGATTTTCAATTTTCATAAAATTTTAATGCCCATCTACTTAAATCGGCTTCGCCAAATGAAAATCATTTGCAGCGATTTCGCTTTTTGCTGAATCTCAGACTGGCAGCGGCCCAGCGACCAGTAGCCGTGACGGCCCCTAGTGGATCCAGATCGAATTTGAATTATTAGTTCTGGTGGAAAACACCAAAAGTTTTTATGTTGTTTCCTCAGCCCTAGAACATCTTCCGTGCTGACAATAAAACTTAGCCATAAAAGCGACCCTCGAGGATGATCTCATAGGTTTACTTGTCGTTGAAAAGTAAATGGGAAAAGTGTATAGAGGAAATGGATCCATCTATTCGGTTTTGCATGTTTAAACTTTGATCCCCCGGGATCCAGCTGTAAGATGAATACTTAAATTGAGTTTTGAAGTTGTATCTTAAAAGTAGCGCTCCGCTCAAATATGTCAGCAAGTCATGAATTTAAAAACAGGCGATATAAATAGGGAATCTTTTGTTTGTTTTCCTGCCGTTCCCTCCACCATCTGGAGTACAAACTGCGGAAATAGAATGGAATACCTTAATTTCGACACGTGTGCTCGTCAATTTACAATCATCACTCATGAGGACCAACTTTTTGATGTAATTGAATATTTGCAGTCTTTGGGCTCATTTGCGTTGATTTTGTTTTGATATTTTTAAAATTTCACAAGTAGCATGCTCGAACCTTTTGCTTTTAATTATTGTGGACCGATTACTTTAGAAAGCTTTTAATATTTCTGTATTCAACGGATGCTTCAACCTATGCTTGTTTTAAAAGCATAAAAATTTTCCAAATATTTGAATAAGAAATTTTTTTCTTTTTTGTGAAAAATATTCACTCTATACTATGAACCCTGTAGACGAATTGTTGGAAATACTTATAATGACTTCAGATATTTCTATTTCTTAATTTTTCTTCATTAGTACTTTTCTAAAACCGAATTTAAAGTAAAATTAAATTTGGTATAAATTCTCAAAATTTTATTTGTTTGAAGACGTGCTAACTACGAATTACATTAGACGTCCAAATTCTTACACGCTAGATTTTCCAATATAATTCACTTTGTAATTTTAAAAACATTCGCATGAACAATTTGATCGTTGTTAACAACCGACTGTAGAAACGTTTAAAATGCTCATCCCTATAAGTTCCATTTCCAAATCGACTTCTTAGCCTCACAGGACTTCTTTAAAGGAACTAGAAAAATCCTCCTTATGCACTCAGCCACTGGAAATACTTCTCAGAAAACACACACCATCCTGCACCTTAGGCTGGATGGTATTGATAATTAAAATGTGATTAATAGAACTGTTGTCCACTTAAATCGCCGGCATTGTCTTGAATCTCCTACGGCCGGATTAAGTGGCTCCTTTGTCCGTCTGCAGCGAGTGGATAGCGCTCCAGTTAACACCCTTAACAAGAATTCCCGTCGGCATAGGAGGAAGCGAAAACAAATAAATAAATCAGAGTGTTAATTATCCAACCACAGCCGATTAATTCCCTCAAGTTGTTTCCATTTGCCCCTCCGTCTGACCTGCTCTAGTAAGTTGAGAGGAAGCGAGGTACAACTTGTAAATATTTTATCGTTCAGCTGGAATTAACTATTTTCGTGGAATTTTGCTCCTTTTGTTTGCTTTGTCCGGCACAGGGCATTCCCTGCTCCTTGAAAGAGGAGAGGGAGCCCGGCGACCGGGCGAAATGGATCTCGGATAAGGAGAAAAAATTGCCCTTACATATCTCTGGTCTCGGGTTACATGTATCTTGCGGTTAGTGCTGATAGCTTTTTTTAATTGTGTTCGCTTCTCCGCTGGGATTTCTTGATGAGAATTTCTTTCTGAGATCAATATCAAAATTAATGGCCCATGATTTCTGTCCCTGTTTGTGCCGAGCCATTTTTTAAGCAATGGCAGCAAATATCGTCATAAATCACTGCGGGCTTTCTGTAATTTTATTTAATGGCCCCGCAATTAGTAGGCTATTTAATATAAATTATTATGTTTATCGAGAATTTCGAGCGAGTACTAAATTCCCCAGCCACTCCATGTGAACACGTGCGATCAGTTGAAGACGATATGTTCTGGAGATCTGAACCCGATTTAAATCGCAAACTTGGTCTTTTGTTAAGCATTTCGTCCTTCGGAAATTTCGACTCCCAGCTTATCGAAAGGACATTTTCCTGTTCAGGGAACAGAAAAAGATGCCTCAGCCTGGGTTTAAGTTACCGAAAGGAACGATTCTTATTACGGGAAAACGACCTCCGTTGAGCCTAGAGACGTAGCAGTCAGGATTTATTAATCTCTGGAAGATGTCATCGAACAGCTTCTGTCATTGCTCCATTATTTAAATCTTGTAAATGCGTGTTTTCATTTGCCTGCCATAATCCTCTATAGAAGTTCGATGTTCAGCTCCACTCCATCGGTATACATCTCCAGCTTCTCTCTCACTTGTTGAACTATGTGGAGACTAAACTCCGAGTTATTGGCTTTGTTAATTAATGCGCAGAGTGAAATGATGATTTTCCGATTTCCGAATAAACTCTGAACATCTTAAGCCGAACTTGATGAGGGGTTTTAAATTGGAATTAAGAAAGTATCGATTTATCTAGAGATGAACTTTCATGGATGAATGCTTAACTAGTTGTAAGCATATTTGTCTAGCACCAGGTGAACATCGGTTATGGAATGGATTTTAAAGAAGACCTTTGAAATTTAATTACGCTTTAAATGTGCTCTTGTGAGAGTTCAAACCTTGAGGAAAAGTAAAAAAGAAACTGAAACTTAAAGCACTCCACTTTATTTTAAGGTTTCATTGAAGGATTCTGATACACGGACAATTTAAGACGGAAAACAAATCCACCTAACAAATACAAATTCTAAAATATTATTTTTTTCATTAATTCTATAATAACTAGTTTAAAATATAATCATGAAATTTAAAAAAAAAAAAATTACATGTAGATTACAAATACAAATTTTTGTTTTGTATTAAGAAATCGAGATGAGAAGTAATAATTTAATTATATTAATATTTCGTATGGTCTTTTAATTTTAGAACTCGTGCTTAATTTTATTTAGTATTCTTTGTGAACTGCCGGTGAAGTTGAAGCCGCTAAAAAATGTATTCTGTGCTTGCACATATTACGTGCAATTTTTAACACGTCAGTCATTTGTGTCCTTCTTTCTGATTGGCTATATTCAATCATCCTCTTCCACTTATTCCTTTCTCGAATGGCCTTCCTTCTGGCATGAGATGAAAATTTTATAAATGATCTACGTCAAAACGTACAACGAACTATTTTTTTCTCAATCCTCGGATACTATCACCATTCTTCTGCAATTCTTTTATATTATCTCGCGAAAGAGTTGAAATATATTTGGGAAACATTCCCAGGGGTGTCTATCCATAGACATGCATTTTGTGAAACACGTACCGCTGTAAATCGAGGCGAGAACACGTTCCTAATTTTTTAAGGCATACAAAGCGCTGGTCTGTGCAGCCCAAACCCTTAATGGGAATATGAGCGCAGTAATTGAATTTTTTTTTCCGGGGGCATTCCTAAAATGCTACAATGAAAACACATTTTGCTGCGGCCAGTATTCTTCATTTCCACTGCAGTGAAAAATGTCAGCCCGGATGTCAACAGCTCTTTTCTCCGGCTAGAAGTTGCTGCACAAAGCTCAGTGGTCTTCCACCAGAGGTGTCTGCCCAGAATGTTTTTCTCAACTTCTAGACCGGACATATTTACGACCGAAGTCCACATATTAAGGACATAAATCATTTACGATATGCGCATATATTCGCTCACAGTCGCATAAAGCTGAACTCAAGCTTGTAATAGAAGGATTGATGCAACATTTTGAAATATTGCAATGCGTTTTTCATCCGTCCTTGCAGCCGGGAGTCTTTGCACCCTCGGGCTGGGGCCCTGCCGTTGAATACGTGACTTTTTCGCATGTTTTATGGCCGTTCGTCTCTTCCGATATCTCTGCATATTAAGGCCGCCCTGGAAGGATACCGAGAGTGAATGTTGCGGGCTACATGCTTATTTTTCTCATATTAAAATGCAAGAATTATTAATTGCTTCGGAAGATATGTGTGCCCTCCTTGTAACGGCATAAATCCACACTGACCTCAGAGGGTTCGGGGTGCACCGAAGAGCGATAATATGCAGATGTCAGAGGCTTGTTAGCCTAGCGTGATGTGTGGTTTACGTTAAAATCCAGGTGAAAAATGCTTAATTCGCTTTATCGCATTTCACCGTTCGGCCAATGCGTGCTAATGAATTGCATACTTCGCAAACATTCATATTTAACATGGAACACACCTGTGTCGCGATTTTTAAGTCACTTCATTTGCATTGCAAGCATACACAACACATTCCATCCCGAACGTAACTAGATCCTTAGAAAAACCGTGCAGGTAAGTCATGATACCGAAAACAGTCACACCACACGTAAATTACATACAAAGAATATCATGAGCAGTTTTAAAGATGTAAATTCAAATATTCCGAATAGGGCTGTGAGTAGCAGATTTTTAATTTCTCTAAAGCCAAGCTTTAATGTTTTAATGTTTGCTTAATCAGAATGCCTTGATTAATTGTTTTTATAAAAGAGACCTTTTGTAATATAATACAAGTGATCTAAGCATTTATTTAAGCTGTTCAATGAGCTTACTTCTTTCTTAATTATAATTTTGAAGAACAAAAGAATATTGTTGAAGAAGTCAAAAAGGGTTTACCTTTGTAATTTTGAGTGCAGCAGTCATAGATACCTTTTTATATCTTTTTGTTCATATTTTAGATTATGTATATAAAGAAAGACACGTTAATTTTTCCATCGGAGTTTACAAAACAAAAAAATTATAAAAAAGCTTTTAATTTGTATAGATTTTCCGTTTTTATTTTAGGAATAAATAAATTAACTTTAAAAATCTCAAATATAAGGTCAAATTAATTAATAAAAAGTATTTAAATAACTTCGAATTCCATTTTTAAAGGGTTCTCCCTAAATAATAAAATCAATATTTAAGTAAATATAATTTTACATTGAAATTAACCCCTTTTTGAGAGCAATCTATTTAAATCTAAATAAAGAAAAACTGTTTTGTGTCAATTTCACACTTTTCAAAATAAAAGAAAAATAATCGTAGAAAATAGAACTCATAAAAACTACACATGCATACAAAACTTATAATTGCATGCAAGTACTACACGAATAAGGTTGTTATTTTTTCGCTGAAAATATCCGAAAACATTAGAAAAATAACAATTTTTTGTAAAATTGAAATATTTAAATTCATGCAAATACCTTTCTTGGTAAGAAAATTTTTGTTTCTGTAGAAACTTTGGGTTGATGGGAAGGATGAATGGAATACCCAAAGCAGGTACTACGTAGAACCTTCTCAAATAGCGACGTCAAAAATATATCTCTTGAATTTAGGCTTAATACAATTTTAATTAAATTTAAATTTTCTGAATTGACTAAGCTTTTAGAACAATTTGAAAAGAAGCTGGATAGCATCCAGTAATATGCTCTAGTAGGAAAAAACAAAATAAATCATCCATTTTTTAGTTACGTTGCGCTTTCTTAAAAATGGCGTTTTTTGAAATTTTAGACCGTAATAGAACCACTAAGGAATCTTTTCTAAATTCTTAAATAAAGTTTCGTGACTGAGAGACTTAAGATCCTTTAATTTTGTTCGATATTTCTTGTATTGCTGTTAATAGCATAATATAAAAGCGTAATATTTTCCCATAGAGCAACTGATAGTACTACCTCAATTTTATGTATGCTTTCTGATATTAAGAACATTTTTTTTCACCATTGAACCTTTTTCCCCATGCTGTGCCAGATATGAAAAGCATTCATTTCTTGAAATAGAGGGTGGATTTTGTTATTTCGTCTATTCTCCTTTATGGAGAAACCAGCAGATGGTCTCCAGCATCCCCCGGAGGAAGAAGTGTAAATCGTACCAGTTTCTCCGGGCGTCCTGGTAGACTAATTTTTCAAGTGCACTAGCGGCAGACCTAAGGAGCTTGTGATGTTGGTAAAAGCACAAAAACTGCATTTCTATGTAGTTCCGCTTCTTATCTATAATTCTAAAGTTTACCGAAATTGTAGCGGTGGCGCGGGAACGTACCGACTCGCTCTTTGTTTGTTTTGAGCCCCATATGCGCTACCTGAGCAAAACAGCTTGCGACCTTAATTGAAACTCCAGAGCTTTTTTCCATTAAGGCGAACGGAGCACAATTTACACCTGACTCATTTCAAATGTTGACAAAATCTTATGGGGAAGCAGTTCGTAACCTCACGTTCCCCCGGCATGTAGGAATGAACGAAAATGTCTTAAAAGCAATTTCCCACATATGTTTGCATTGCAGCCAGCAAAGCAATTTATAAGTACTACAAGACACAAGGAAGCCTAGGAGAATGCATTCGGCATTTCGGTAATAAAACTTTCTCGCCGGGTTCCTGCCCGCCGCCGGAGCTATCAGAATTGTTGTTCGGCAGATTATGTATCCGAGTGTGTCCGGGACGGCAGGCAACGAATGAACACATGAACAAATTACGCAGAAAACTATTATCGTTAAATGCATATGTGACCCGGTGCAGCAATTTGAGGATGCCGGGGCTAAGTGCAGTTCGCATAGCTCGGCATTACCTCCCCGAGGTGAATTCTCCAGTGTGGCAATATTCACACTAATTGCTATTTGAGAATTGCTAACGTGCAGGGGCTATAAATTTTTACCCATTTTCATTTAATATAAAAGTACACAGTGACGTTAGTTATGCGCGCATACCGATCCTCCTGTCCCCTAATGAGACCACCTACCTGAATTATGAACCGGAGCGATGATTTAATGGAATAGGGCCTATTTTACAACTACCTACACGAAATTAGCAACAGAAAATGTTTTACATTTCCAAAGTAGTCGCAATTGGCGTTCGAGGCCTAATTAACTAGCTCTAGAATATTTTAACTAATGCAACATTACTTATTATGCCCGCAACAAGAAAAAATAATTATTTTCCAAATTGAACCATCACAAATATGATTTATCGATAACGATTCCGAGAAGCGAAAATAATTGTTGCAGTCAAAAATAAGCTAATAATTAAGAGCTTATATAATTCATATGCGAATTCGATAAACACACTTGAAAACAAAGATTTTTAGCGAATATTTAACATTTCTTCCGGAGCAAATCAAGTAATACTCACTAATTTTCGCGGATCCAAGTACTTTTCGAGTTAGAGCATTTCTAATAATTTTTCTAAGTAGGAAACCTTTACTAGGGCGGACAAACCGTAGAATTGGAAAACTTAAACCGATCTATGTCGCACCTAGCAATTAAAGTTCCATAAAAGCCCACTCAGTAATTCTAACGCGATAAAGTCATAAACAGATAACTTGTATTTTACAATTTAATGATACTTTTAAATAAACAGCACGCTTCAAGGTATACAGCTTAGATCGAACTGAATTTTTTAGAAAGTGCTACGATTTTGTAATTGATGGACTTAGTTTATGAAGATTTATTTCGTTAAGACTTAAAGAGTTGCACAATTTTAAAATGTATTTTGTATCAACCTTAATGTTTTATTTGAAATCTTCATATGTCTACTGCGTTTTTCAATAACGAGTTTAAATTCTTGCTTAAGTTGTTGATACGATATTTTTGAAAATATCATTTCAAAATGTATTCATTTAAATTCTAGTGTAGAATTAAGTGTATAACTAAGTACAATTTTAAATCCTTAATCCTTCCTTTGAGATTGACCATTGGGTTAACAAAAAATAGAGGTGTAAAATTCCCATGTAGAGCTAGTGCTCTATGCACGGGAAAATTCCAGTTCAAGTTCCTATACTTAATTATTAATGACGCTCGGGGACATATTCCACAAATTACAAGCCAGCCGAATTTCCGAAATGTAAAGGCGAAGCGCAAACTCCTGCTGGAACAAGAAGTGTCATCGGCGGTGAGGGAAAAACACGGAAATGTGCTGAGGGTGGCTGCTTTCTTTCTACAGAGATTTGAATGGAAACCAATAAACGGAAGGATGATCACAGTAAATCCTTTCAAACAATTTAATTCACTCCGTACTTGAAGCGGAATCCAAATGTGAACACATTTGCATACATCAGCCAACACGGACCCCGGAATCGCATATTTCACTAGTTTGACCGAGGACGTGTAAAGCCTTATAAGCCCGAAGATCGAATTTCTGGGTTTCTTTATCCCGATGTCTGCCGGGTGCCTGCGAAATGGCGAAATGCTTAAAAAGTGGAAATATGGTAAAAAGTTCTGCATAGTCAAGTACAATAATTTAGCTCTGGACATAGTTTCTCGGGCCCGTGGGAATAAATCGAAAATTTCAATAATCCCAATTGCACAGAGAATGAGCACGGAGTGCATGGAGGCCCCGGGTAAAATAATCAATTTATCCAAAGCGTATCTACAAAAATCTGAGTCCAGAGGGGAAGACGTGGTCATATCCCAAGTAGGCCATATATAAAAGCCACAGAAATAAATTTTGGTCCTCAATGTCTCTATGGCCGTCTATGCCGCAGCAGGTTTTCACCGCACAGTTGGGAATGTCCAGGGCAACGGAGGAGACGGGCACTAGGAGCAGGGCAGCTGCATTTATAGACCTAAAATCTTTGTGCCTGCATATGCATTTACGTGCTCATATCCATATGAATATGTCCCCAATAAACTTGTATACACAACTGCTTGCGTTGTCACATGTTGCCCAATATTTATGTGTGGCTTTTCAGATTTTAGGGGAGTAATTTTGCTGGGCTGACTGATATGCATATGCTTTACATCAATTGCCTGTCTCCGCTTGATCTTACCCACAAATTCTTGTAATGGAGCCACACATCACGGGGCGGGGAAGATGGAACGATTCTTGGATCAATGAAAGCCCATTCGGGGCTTAAATGGGCGAACTATAAAGCCTTCATTTCCTGGCACTGCGATCTAAATAAATCGAGCCTGTTGTCAATGAATACTCCTGTTACTTATTTTCTATTGCAGATTGCCGGCTTCCTTCCGTGCGCTCATTGCCTTTATTAGGCCTTTTTATCGGCAGTCGGTCAGCGGCAAGTCGTAAAATAAATGCCTCCAACTACGGGTAATTATCCTTTCGTTTCCTGAAAGTGATGCAAACATCCGCGTGCGAATGTTGCTCATTGTGCGAGGTCACAGGAAGACGTGCGTTCTAAATGTGGTGTTTTGCCTTTTATGGCCTTTTTATATTTAGATTCATTCGACCGATTTCATACGTTACGAAACGACATATATAAAAAACGATTTTTAACTATACTTTACTTTTATCCAAAAATCTTTAAGGCTCATTCTCATGCCACGCATTAGTTTCAAAACATAGATTTAACTTTCAATATTTTAAAAACAAACGAAACAAATAGTCAACAGCCATGGGAACCTAGTCTAAAAATTCTTGAAAACTCTAAAAAAATGTCGCCGCAATAGATGCCATTTATATTATATATAGTATTTGCTATATGTGGTAAATACTGCATATCTGAATAGTTTCATAGTAAAACTATCTTCTACAATTAACAGACAAAATCTACTCGTCAGTTTGTACTCTAATATTCTATCAAAAAATGAAAATAGTATAATAAGTGTCATTGGGATATTCGAAAAATATTCCCTAGTTTTACCTTGGATGTCTAAAAGATCTTGAGAATTAATTAAATTTCACCTATTCATTTTGAACTTTTAAATTAATACAACAAATTGACCAATAATAATTTAAAAAAAAAAAAACCTAAAAATATTTTTTATACTCATAGGGTTTTGTGCAGTGTTATGTTTTCGTTTATAAAGCGTAAAAAGGCAATTAGCTTATATTTTTAAAAAACAATGATAATTTTAGCGACAAAATAGTAAAATATTGTACTCGTATTATATAAAATAATTCATTGTATTAGGAAACTATTGGCCGACGTTTTCTTTCTTTTAGGATTTATTAAAGTTTTTCTTTTATGGTTTAGCTTTAGTCTGACCTTGTTCAATTTAATGAAACAGTAACTCCGAGTATAGGATCCTTTCTAATTACTTCACAATTCGAAATGAGCCCTAAAAACTTTCTAAAAATTTACCACCCATTGTTTGATTAAAATGTCAATCCGAAACTCGAAAATAGTTTTACTTAAATTACTTGTCCAAAATGAAGATTACATACACGAAAAAGGAACTTTAGTACATATCATTTTCAGCCACCAAGGCAATTATATTAATATAATAAAACAATAATATTTTTATCAATATCAGTGTACCTGAACACCATTCTTTATCAGTTTCAACAAAAACATTTAAAATTGATATTGTCCTTTCATCCCAGCAATTTCACTATTACTTTTACAATGTCTATTTGCTATCAGAAAACCACATAACGTTTGATATTAAAAAATATTTTTAAACAAAGTTTTTTCTCAATGTAATTTTTTTTTATATATACAAAACTGTTTGCATTCAATTCCCATATCGTGTTTATTTACTTCTGTTATTAAAGCAATAGTTGTTTTTGCCTGTATTTTCATTTTGCATGTATAGTTCATTAAACTAAATTTTCAAGTCTTTATTTATTTATTTATTTATTTAAATAACTTCTAACATAGCCTTTTAATATAAAAATCCAAATTTCTATTTACAATAAAATTGATATTCAATGTAAACCACTGTCCATTTCTTCACGTTTCGAAAGGAGCAAATTCTCCAAAGAGCTACATTTTGCAAGTAGTACAACATTAAACTTCTCTAAAATATTAACTTGATTCTAAATGCGATATCTTGCCTTTCTTTTTTGCCCGCATTTTTTGATATGGATTGCCATTTACACTAGTTTTCAAAAATTCCTTAATCACATCATATGAGTTCGTAAATAGCAGTCTTATAAAATTTATACGAAAAAGTCAGAGCTAGATTTGTCTCGCTAGAATCGCGAGACAACTTAAGTCCACCGGATTGAAAACGCACGCTTTACCCTGAGCATTTTTATGCGGCGCGGCGCCTCAGCGTTGCGGAATTAAGCCCGTAAGCATTTTCTAAAAGTTGAATACCACATAATCCATAATACATTTCGACGATTGCGTTCCAGGAGCTAGCCGCGAAGAAGCTAAATAAGCGTTCAATCGCCAGTAGGATTTCCCGGCGGATTCCCAAACAAGTCCGGGACAAAGAGCGGTAACAGATTCCCGTCCGGTGCACCGGATTCGAGTCACGTAGCCACTCTTCTTTCCTGTTTCGTATTTTAACTAGGAACGTCCTTGCATACCGGTCCGGGTAAAATTGCATAGCACTGGAGCATCTCATAAAATTTTTGGAATTTCTCTAAAAACAAACCACAGCCACTAGTCTGTGTAATTCCTTCCGACAAAAATCACTTTCTGGACGAATTTACTTTAGTCACGTGCACCCATTCCGGGGATAAAATTTCCAAAATAAAAGGAAACATGGCTGGCAACTTATGGGCGCCCGTTCGATCCGGGTCTTGCTGCTCGATGCGGCGCGGCTATAAAACACTACAAAAAGCATTAACTACCTGCCAACGAGGAACGGGCTTAAAAGCTTCCCGACTGACACGGACGGAGGTGGTTCTAACTGATAAAAATTGTCCCGATAAATACTTTTAAATGCCACCGGGACGACCTCAACTGCAGCGAGCCAGCCTTTTCATTGTTCGGTAATGTATTATTGACCGCTAATAAATAATGGGCGGGGAGGGGGCAAGCAGTGGGCCGCGACCCTCCCCCTTTACATATGTGACTTTTATGGCAATCGCTACAAGACTAATAGCCGATCGCCATAAATCGCTGATCTGCACCCCCTATCAAACGACGCAAGGTGAAAGTTTTTCGGCTCCTGTAATCAGTCCGGGAAATTAATGCACCAATTTGCAGCTATTCCTGCTCTTTCCGACACGAAACGGGTCCATGGGTCTGGGCCGATGTAAATAATTCAGCGGATTTCTCTTCGGTCAAATGGAAAAATCGGGACTAACTCCTCTGTGCCCGTTCAGTGGAAAGAAATTTTAAATTTTGGGACATCGTATCCTTTCATTTTGCTTGCATGGCCAAATGTTCCCGAAAGGAGGCGTCTTTAAAGCTTACTAAGGTCATTGCCATTTGCAGCCTACTAAAACTAGATCCACCTTCAAAGTCTGTAAATTCTAACTTCTGTCTGGCCACCTAGCGGTCAAAACCGCCTTCAAAACCGTCTGTATCAATTTCAACGAACCTATTCAAAATTACTACAACCTCACCTTACCGATTAGCGCACCAGCCTCGGGTTTTGGCGACAGAAGTAATTATAACTCGGGTAATTTTAAAGTTTTATATAGCCTTTTGGAAAGAGAAGATCTTCCCCTTAAAAATGATACCACTTTCTTAATTTTTTTAATTAATTATTGTGATCTAAATTTGCCTTGGAAAAATGACATGCGCCTCCGTCCGTTGGTCTGTACGCAAGAGGACACGCTAAAGGTCGCAATTCTTGACCGATTTTGGTGATTCTTCCTTTTATCGATTTTAGGACTATCAGAATAGAAGTCTATTGATTTTTAGTTTAATTTCTGTAAACCCCTCTCTGCCACTTTTCTATGTTCTATAACAACGGTGGCGTGGCGCAGTCGGCAAAGCCTCCGACTTTCACAATGCATTTTACTTTATTTTGAAGTAATCTACTTAAAAACTTGATCTCAATAATGCTAAAAGACTTTAAAAGGCTGAAGAAAACTACCATTAAATCTGGAAGAGCCAGGAGATATGTTGTTTCAGCGTGCAGTTCATTCCGAGAAACTTGTCTAAGGATTTCGGTCGTATCTTTCATGTCATATTTAAGGCAGTACAGAGCGAGCGTAACAAAGACGATTTATAATCAACTTTAAAACAAAGTGGTCATAAACCTTTTGGCAGCATTTGACTGATATTTGGTGGAATTTTATCATTATCTGAGGTGAAACTGCATACTCTAGTGACTACTTTCCATCCTCACCAGTCTATAAATTTCTAATAATTTGGTCATGACACATTTCTGAAGCAGAACGTAGCCTAATTTTCAGAAGTTTTCGGATTAATTCTCATTTTTATAGTGAAAGTTTTTAAGCACAATGAATCCTTGTTATCCGAAACCCAAGCAGAATATAATATTTTAATATACAGTGATCAAAATGAATGCCACTGTCTTCCATTTAAAACAAAAACATTAAAATCAACTTCATCACCTCTAAATTTTTGGAAAACCGTTCGAAATAATTCATTTAGAGAAATTTCTGCTCAAAAAAATTTTGTAAATCGTGTAAAGTAAATCATTTCTTATTTTTAATTTCAAGCAATCCGACAATCTCGACTCTTAATAAACTGATCGCTTTACACTTAAGAAATATTCAATTTAATTAGATTCAAAATTAGAATCTAGAAAATGAAATCCAAATCCACGCTTGTTTAAAGTAGTGCATTATATTTCTAAACGTGAGGATTAAAATTGTTAATAAGATATTTAAAAAATTATATTTAGCTCTCATGGCTAAAACTGTGCATGTAGCTTTTGGCCATAGAAATGTTTTCATGAATTTTTTTAACTATTCTTGGTGACTTTCCCAAAACCAATAGCAAATGACAACTTTATTAAGTATAGCCTTATATGACGTAATAGGATACCTGAATTGAAAAAAACGACGGAAGTAGGACTGAGTATTCTCAATGGACTTTAAGAGAAAGTATCAAAAATATTGGTTTTTAAATAGCATAGCATCACAAACATTCAAAGGACCCCTTTGTGTACCACTTCGATGTAACTACAGAATTTCCTTTCACCTTTTGTTCCCGATAAGTGTGAGTGCACCTGTTGTAACATAAAAGAAATGTCCGTACCTTTTCAATGTGCACATGATGCAAAAAATTACATATGTACATCGTATGCGTAGAAATTGCAGACACAATGTTCGACCAATGTCTTGTTGGTAGCTTCTTGACACTTTCGTTGGATCGAGGGAGCCGCCTCAGGACTGCTAGGACACTTTTGAATTAATACCGAGCATTGGCTTGCGAATTGCGAAATTTATTTAGATTTTATTTAATTGTAACGTCATAAATCGTGAAAATAATACGATTCGGGGATGATCCGTGTTCTGACGTTTCAAATAAATCCTCATTTATGGTGTTTCGTTGTGTAGTTTCCTTAATATTGGTACAAAATCGCTTTGAGCACTTAGCGTAATAATACATAAGAAATGTTCAACCGTAAGACTAATTTTAAGATATTTGAGATCAAAGAAAATCTTGGAGTAAGATTGGTCCAATTTACGCTTCCAATTTAAAAGTTATTTAACCGATAAAAATTTGAAAAATTATAAATGGCCTACACTTGTCATTATTTATTCCATAGTCGGGGTTTTTTTAAATTAAAAAAGATAAAGAAAAGTTACACAACAATGAAAAGTAATTCATTTAACGCTCATTTAAAATACGCATGAGAACAATGGACTGCACCATAAGAATACCTACATATGTAATTTTATTCTTCTGTATGTGAATATAACGTGCCTGGTCTATAATTCACTAAACAATACCTTTGCATTCTCTAGTTTAGATAATTCGAATTTCTCAATGACCCTTTGCCACAATTGGGTCGGATTACCGAAAAATTAGTGAAGCGCTAGCTTTGGGATGAAATTTGAACCAAAATGTTGCTTTTACTCAAGATTTCGAATATTCTGACCTTACAGAAGGCGTTCAACGTGAATTGCATTCCTTGCTGAACAGATACGGAATCCTTCCATGTCGACAAATAGTGGCCGCGGACAGTAATTGATTAACAATCTGACTTTGTTTCACATGTAATTTCCAGTCCATTAATTAATTTGACTAAAGGCAGAGAGCAGCGCCATATTGCCTCCGAAATGGTGGTGACTGTGCAAAAGGTGCAATCAATATTTATCTTGACGGCGAAATGGCTGGGCCGCCATTAAACACGAGGCATTTTTTGATTATTGCCGCTGACAAACTTTTTCCTCTCCGCCTAATCGCCAAAAAGCACTGTGAGCAATTTCGTAGTGTTCCGGAGAAATTCGCAATGCCCACAGTTGCCGGGTTACCTGTTATTGAAATTCACAGGATATTTTCGTCGGGACTTGGCCGTTAATGCACGGGAGGTGTGCCCCGCAGGCACGAGACTACGACGGCAGCGGCACGGGAGATGTTCATTTCGTGCAATTCGGCAGCACAGGACCGCTTGCCGGGCTGTCCCGTCAGACTAATTTTAACGAGATATCATTCGGTGAAGAAAGGGCGGAAACTTGATTCCATTTGAACTCGTTTTCTTTCCATTAGTACCATTGGTGCGTGGGTCACGCCACACTAATTTGCATTCTTTCAGCCAGAACTCCATCAAAAAAGGAAGTGCTCGCACACCTCCAGACGCGATCTGCATAAGAAAATGTGTTGCATTAATGGCGCAGTATGAATATTAATGAGATATAATATGGGGGACATAAATATTCCATTATTGCGACTTCGGGATAGACTCGGGATTTCCCCCTCCGTCCGCCGTCGTCCGGCAACCACCGGCAACCATCAGCAACCACTAGCAGCAATGTGGGTCGGGCTGCGCAATCGAGCGTCCGAAACAAGCATCGGAATCCTACAGGGAAGGACCTAGCCTGGGGCTAATACAGTGAATATTTCCATTCCACTCAATTAGAGAAACGGTTATCAAAAGTGCTTTGATTCTAGACAGGGCGACACCATGTTAATATACAGTCAGTGACGTCGGTGCTGTATCGATCCCGGATTCAGAAAGCTGTTCGGGCATAGCGTAAAATTCGTCTTGACCTATTCAAGAAAACTTTTCCTCAAATCCACATTCGAATTCGATAAAAACAGAACACTTGTAAAATCATTCTGTCTGCTCATAGTCTGCCATGCTATTCTACAGTAGAAGCCATTTTGAACGGATTGATTTAGAAATTTAAATGTTTGCTTAGTTATGGTATGTTTCCATCTAAAGCCACTTTCATAGAGTTGAAAAATAGCATTTGGAAAAAACGTGTTTAAAGACAGAAAAGAAAAATAATAAATCCGTTGCCGTATGATTTGCCTACGTTTAATAATTTCAAGAATGTTTTAGATGCACAAATTATGTGGTATCTTGTAGCTTGTTTTTTTTAAAAAATAACTTGCAATAAGCTATTTTTATTACTTTTCTAATTTTACACATTACGGTAGAGCAATTAATAAAAATTTTAGACTTACCAAAAACGAGAATCAACTTTGCAAACCTTTTTTATCTTCGAAATTTTAAGGCGGTCCATGAAAACCAACATCTTCTTTTAAAGTTTATCTGTGATATGGTAATCGTTTTTTTTTCGAAGCAACCTTTTTTAAAGTTAGTCACCGCTATAACTCTGACAGTAATAATTAAAAAGCAAATGTCTCAAAAAATCTCGTAATCGGAAACTGAATATTTTGATTGTCTCGAACACCCAAAACACAAAAATTTTGAAACCAAAGCCATACTTACACTTTCAAGCAGAGGCTTTTGTTCAAATATGAAAAAGCTGCACCTAGCAACAACGATTCTACTTTAAAATGAATTAGACCTGTGATTCCGAAAACAAATTTTTCGAGAAGTCTTCACTTGATTACTAATAATTTTACAAAATTACATAAAAACTATTTCAAAATATGAAAAATAACATTTTCAATTTACGACTCTTTTCTATTTAGAAAAGTTCCTTTAAAAAACGCACAAAACGATCTTTTCTTTTTCTATCCAATTTGTGTTATAAATTATTGTGGAATTATACTAAAAAATTTCGAATTTCCAAAATATTCAAAATAATAAATTTGAAAGTCGATTTTGTGACGGGAATTAAATATATTTAGGAAAAAATAAAGAAGGCTGAAAATTGAAATGTTTACTCCATTTTCGTGATTATAAATGCAATATTTAAGTCAAACAAAGTAATATTTCACCAATGGACAAATATTGCATAATCAGCCGTGGAAAAATAATAAAAGCAACAAAAGCTGGTTTTGAAGCGTTCCTTGTCCCGCATTTAGATGCGCATTGGACCGCGGATCCGCAATTAATATCGGGAAGTAATTTAGCATTTATTTGCACAACTATCAAATGGATGTGTACTTTAGTGTCGCAATGAATAATCCTGGCAATTCCATTACGAATGCATTGAAATCGTGACAACAATTAATACCGGGACATCAGCGGGCCGATGCGGGAATGCGGACGAAATATTTCAACAATAGATGGAAGTGTTCCGGTTCCATAACTTGCAGGCCCAAAAACGGTAATTAACATTTTCAAATAATCCCCCTGTTTTGCAGAAATGATGATGGCTCCCGCCAACTCTCCGTTCCCCATTCCCGGTACCAGTGAGTCTGTAAATAATGCAAAGTAATAAATAAAGAAATTTTGAGGCGAAGTTAACAAAGACAGCGGCCATGCGGCCAGAGGGTCACGGGTGAAGGTGGCTGTCGGTAATTGGTCCTGGCAAAATGTTTTGTTTTGCACGAATAGTCGTCACTAATCGTGTTAGGCTGTCGTTCTTCGATTCAGGCCCTCCTCCCCGCCCGCTACCATTTCTGTAGCCAACCAAGCGATGGCGGATACTTTGATGGAGGATTCTATCTGCTAAATAAACGACAGTCTTCCCGAGGGAATAATAACATCGACCTTAACCGGGCTAGTGGGAATCTGGGGGTGGCGGGCGGACCGGATGGATGATAGTCAGGAAACGTTAGAAATTTTATTCAATGTCGCTAACTTCTACCATCGCACATATCCCGGAGGAACGCACTCAGCATTGCATTTGCATTTTTCATTTCGGGACGTGAAACTTTTCTGGATATGCACTGCTAGTGTACAGCGAGCCGCCCATTCTGCCTCCCCCGACAGCAACTGGCGAATTAAAGGCTCCAGTTAAAGCAATACAAAATTAATGTGTCTGCAATGGAGAAAGGGGACGGGGAGGAGTTAGTTAAGCACTGCAGGGAGACTGATCGGATCGGGACGATACCCATCCATTATAAACACCTCCTCGTTCTTGGCTTCCTGTTCCATCTAAAGTGTCAGGGATTTTTCCTGGCGTTGTTGCACCACTGCCGACAGAAGCTTTGGACTTTCCGCAAGAGCGCTCCAGGTGTCGCCTATCAGCGCGGGTCGCGGGGGGCGGAGTGCGTTCATCGGGGTGATTTCTTGAAAACTTTGCTCTTGAGACGCAAATATTTGTCCTGACTCTTTGCCGAGCGTGATAGTTGCACTTCCTGCAATTTATATGCGATGCTCGTTGCCGGAGCTCCATTTACAAGTGTGAACGCGTCCTCAAAATGCAAGGTTGGCTCTAGAGTGCTCGGGATTGTTTTTTTCTCTCATAAAAGGAATTGGAAACACATTACGTTGTCGGTGAGAGCTGCCGGCTTTCTTTAGCGGCTCATTGTACACAGGTAGATGTGCATATTGAATTTCTTTATGACTTCTATTTCGTTTGTATTCCATTCTCGCTTTCAGTAAGCTAAGCGTCTTAAGGCCAATTTGCTCTGATAGGCAATTTCTTTTAAACCCTTTTCCCGGAACCTTGGTTTAATTACAGACACTTCTCAAAAGCGGGTACATATTTACACTGATTCATCAAAGTAGAAAGAACTTTATAGTAGTATATTGGGTTCTTCGGGAATACAAAAGAAAACAAAAAAAAAACTTATTTGAATACCAGGAATAATACATCGCGTTATGAAACCCCATGCTAACTAATAAATGCAATAATACTATAAAATTCAAATGAAGAAAAAAGGCATACTTCTTATCAAACCTGGAACGCTCTAAAAATTGAATATTAGATTTACTTTCAATAAGAAAGTACTTTCCATTTCTGTTGTAAAACAGCAAAATACTGAACTAAATTAATTCCTTTTTTTCAAGAATTTTGTTTAGAATGCTCATTTTTAAGCAGCACCGAAAAATAACATATTTTATGTCAACGGATGGAGTTTTAGAAGTTTTCATCCTAGAGGTTGTATGTGGTTAATAAAATTTACTTTTCGATCGATTTAAAAAGTGTCAAAAGCAGTTTCGCAATTGTGTCTATTCTGATCCATTAGGTATATAAGTTTATTTACAAGTATTTTATATCCGAGAAGTTTTCGAATTATACCATCTGAATATAGAGAATCGAAATGAAAAAAGTCTATCGAAAACAGAGAGTCCAATTCCTATAGCGATACAAAAACATGTTTTCATGTTTGTTTTGTCGGTTTTTTTTAAATAAAAAGATAGCAAATTCTATTCTAAGCACATTATGGTCCATTGAATACGAAGATCCTTGGTCAATTCTAATATCTTGCTTCAGATTTAATTTTTTTTATTGGCAAATGATGATACACAAATGCCAACAATTTAGGAAATATTAATAGGCGATAAATTAAAAAATAATTGTAATGAACTTATCGAAGCTTCAATCAAAAACCATATTATTACTATTCAAGTTGAAAAGGTTTAGATCTCCTCAACCCATCAAAGCAAAATAAGTCCTCGAGGAAGGCTTGAAGGAAATTACCCTTCTCGTATAGCTTTGTAGATTGAATAAGGAGCAAACCTATAAAAAGTTGGCGAACCCTGCGCCCGCGTAAATGCATAAAAAGCACTCCCCAAATGAAGTCGGCGGCTTTGCCCGTTACATCATGACTTTTAATTTAATTCCACCGTCTGCTGTTTAAAATTCATTTAAAAAATTTTCGCGGTTACGCAGGAAATTCTTCAAGAATTAAAGCAGAATTATTAATAACCAATTTTCAGCAATGTTTTGGGGAAGACAGGTGTATATTCATTTCCCCCATTACGCTAATACTCGCCCGGTACCCGCTTGTCAAGGCTCCTTGCTCGCCCTATACCGGGAAGGGAAACCGTGTTCCTCAGCAAGAACCCCTGTTATTTTCATTCCATTCAAGTGAATTCAGCTGCCACGGATCGTTTTGTAATTCGGATCTACAACAACCCACCTTTTCACCTAAATTGCTTCTGAAAGCTCCAAGAATGGGTAAAAAATCTCGGCGAATTTTTCCTCTCGCAAAAAATGTAAATTGGTTGCTTCCCTTACCCAGGTTGTCGTCAGGTCGTCCTCCTCTGACACATCATCTTAAGGGTACTTAACTCCTGTAAGCGCCTTGCAACACATGAGCTTAACGTACTCACCCGCGTTATTGATCACAGTCCATTACATGGCTCACACGTGTAGCTATTGCTCGTTATCATATCCACACGCTTGGAGGGGCTCCAGCAAAGATGTTCAGGGACACTAGGATCAGACAGGAGTCGGGCCTATAATTGTCGAAAGAGCCCGCCACCCACCACCTGGCCTCCTGGGTCGCTCCACCCCCTGTCCCTAGCCTCTGACTACAGCCTCTGCTGTTTATTAAAAATGAGTCTGTCGGGTCTGGTCTGGAGGAGCCCATAGAAGCCCGATACCTGCAGCGGAGCGATAGGCAGTATTTTTCCGATTTCCCACCATTTTAAAGGGAAAAATAGAACTTCTTAATGGCGAAGCCCCAAGATTTATTCCTGTAGGATTAGACACGATAATGCGATAAAAGTTGTGTTTAGAGCAATTTACATCCTCTCGCAATTATAAATCCCCAGCAAAGTTGGACCCAGCAATCTTTTCCCAAATTAACGGCACGCCGGATGGAAAACAATGTCCAACTTTAAGAATATGAAAACAAAACTTTATCTGATTGGGGCGAGTTTTAACTTTGAACCCCCGAATACCTTTGCCACCCCCACTCTTACACCGGTGCACGACGGTTTACGGGCAATGGTTGAACTCATTTCACCGGTAGCGAACGTAATGATGCGATTTTCATGAATAAAATAAAGAAACAACTGTATTTATGTAAATGAAGCAAAATTGATCAAGACGGAAACATCACGTAGAACAGCATACCTTGCAATTCAGATGTGTCTACTTCTGCCAGGCACATCAGCCATAGCCTTATTCCTAGGCTAACAGAGATATTAACGAGCTAGAGCGCTCTGCTTCTGCCCGGGCTAGTCCCCCGGGGAACTCTTAAAGCAAGCCCACACATGGACTCCATCCCCGGACGGTTCAGAACAAAGAGCAACTGATTCAAATAAACTCATACATGCTATGCAAATTTCATTTCACGGGCTCTGCAGGCATTTTACGCCATTTTGTTTCGCACTGCGAAAGCCACGTCTTAATCTTGAGCCAGCTCAGGCACCCACGGCTTTTGTAAAACTTAAGTTATCCTTGCCGTCAGCGGAGCTGGTCCTTCTTATCTGGCTTAAAGTTTAATATCTCAGATATAACCCCATATGACCCCAAATTTCTAGAAAATATCTTTTGAAATGTAATAAATACTTTTCAAGAATCTCATTTGCGATTGCATAGTCTAATCTAAAGCTAATGTTATAAAAATAACTATTTTATTGCCAATAGACTTCGATGTTGTTTAACTTTACATTTAAGAAATGTATCCCAAAAAAGTGCTGAAGCTTTTTATTTCTCTCACAAACTACTGAAGGTACCAACATAAAGTTTAGCATAGTTATAAAACTTATTTGATTGCTCCCATCTCCTTCGGGTGTCAGCAATACAAAAAAATTTTATCTTTTGTAAAAGGAGCCAACTACTTAAAAGAAGACTCCACCGAGTGGGATATCGTTTAAAAGTATTCCTTTCTTATCCTTTAAAATACTATTTCTTTTTATCTTTGATTTCGCCATCGCTTTGAAGAAGATTTTGACCAAAATGTTCGAAAAAAAAAATATATAAAAAAAAATATATAAAAAAAAAATTTGTCTTCGGACATCTGTAGTTTCCAAGAATAATTACCAAGAAACTTAATCATACTTTTAACAAAATTATTTCTACTACATCTTTTATATGTTTTATTTTTTCAGCTATCATTCAAAGTGATAAGGGTTTATTCCTAAATTATTAAAAATAGCAAGTTTCGCATTGTAAATTATTCACTTATAATTGTTTTATAAATTTCATAGGATTAATGGAGACAACCCAATAAATAGATTTTATTGTAAATACATTAATAATTAAACTTTGATACACAAATATATTTATTTTTCGTAAACCCGTAAAACACGTAAAAGCAAAATATTCCGACAAATTACTTCGCGATAAATATGAAAAATTTAAGAGTACAGGTTCATTTTTTTAGTAAAGTTTCCCAATTTCAAAAAAATATAGCATTGTTCTTAGTTATAATGAATAAATCAGCTAAACACAATTAGTTCAGTTCCAATTATACAAAACCAAAGCGTAGATACAATTAATCTCTATTAATTTGTTATTCCAAAAAATTAAATCATTTTTTTCTATTATTGTATTTATTAATTTTATTTTTGTAACTTATTAAATTATTATTTTCAGTTTGTTTTATCAATTACTGGATTTCCCAAAAATAATTTATTTAACAATCAAACATTTACGATTTAATTAATTTCACAGAATATAATTGTGAAACGATTTTGTCATTAGATATTAAAGTGTCTGAAAAATTGATTGATGTAGCACATAAAAATTCTAACACGAAATATTTTCAAAAATCTCTTCGAACAATTCGAACAGTGTTGACTCCTTGCACGTCGATAAAGTGGAATTTTAATGAAAAGGAGTTTCGTCGCGTATGTTACGGCTAAACTACTTGAGAGCGCGCTCGACGCGGTGAATTTATGGTATAGAATCCATCTAATGTAAAAAATGATCCCAAGTTGCGCTTTTCCCGAATTTACGAGCCAACGCTGACTGCCAGTTATCAATTGGCGGCACGGCGGACATTGTGAGCATACAAAGGGCTTCATAAAGTGCCGTCACATCACCAGATTTTATTACGATAAAAGCAAGCTGTTCGGAGATAAAAGCATTCCGCTGTGGCACATATTATTTGCCATATTCGCCATATAGTGCAAAAGAGCGAGGTATCAATTACGACCCTGCGTTTATGGCGTGAAATTTTTATGAGATATAAGTTTAGGTCACCATACACTCAATTTCTAGGGATGTGTTTAGGATGTCAAAATGTGATGAAATGAATATCAACAGTTTCCCTCCAATGAGCCACATCCATCATCGTTTCCCAAATTTATTGGGGTTCACTTCCCTTCATATTCATTTATTTATAAGAAATGGTTGTATTGATCCATGCCAATTGCTTCCTACCAGTTGTCAACAGCGGCAGCTTTGGGGCAGAACTGACACGATGTTTGCGTGCTTCACGTCTAAGATGTTTTACATGCAACTATAGTGCCTTCGGGAATTCCCTAAATTCGCGTCAGTTATCATCTCTTCAAGGTGGAATAGCTCCAAACGGACGGGTTACTTTAAAAATTTATATACTAAAAAATATATAGCAGAGCAAAACTACGGAAAGTATTTATAACTATGACATCCTTAATGCTGAAAACACTTGTCTATTTGCAAAACTGTTAGGGTCGAATGAACGAATCCATAAGTGGGCATGTAAATAAACAGACAGACAGATATTGTAATAGGTCTCTAAAATTAGAAATGATGCTATAAATAAAAATAACGTTCATATTTAAGAAAATGAAATGGACTACTTATAAATATAATAAATGAGTAATTACAACGAATATTCCTTAAATCTTATTAAAATGTATTTACTTTTTTTATTTTTTAAAGAACCAAGTTTTGCAGACGAACAAATAAAGACATATATCACAAATATTATTAAAAGGGCCTTCAGAAATTAGACTTATTAAATTTTATTAATATTTTAATAGAAAAATATTTAAATATGAAATTAGCAATAGCAAAAATGTTTCGTAAATCATAAGGTATCACTTTTTTCTTTTGCTTTCATGGACTAGAAAATAAAAAACCTCGTAGATCGTATCACAAAAATTAATTATCTAAACCTTTTCTTTATTTGACTATAGCATTTTTAATCGAAAAAAATTATGACTATATATAGAAAAATATTTGAACTGTTCATGTTGATTTAAAAAACAGCATATTTTATAAAAGCAACATTAAGGGGCAGGGCGTAAATACAGGCTAACTTTCATGATTAAAAAGTGTTTATTTTAAATCCTAATCACAAGAAATGGGTGAATTGAACGGTATGATTTCTTTACCGGTTAAACAAAGTGAAAGTATGTAAAAAGAGACAAACTATTTTGTTAAGTAAATCGAATAGCACTTTATAATGGAATATCTAGTTATATTTGTTCATACCGAGGATAGGTTTAAGACAATCAAAATATCACCTCGATAAAAGGTCTAATTATATTACAAACTGAATGAAATCTACAAGCATATAGAATAAAACTGCACACAATACATCGACACTAAAAATATGAAATATTTATGAAAATAAATTGTATATTCTAGAAAAAATGTACAGTCTTATGCACTATTCCCCAAAATACGAAGTTATTTGTTTATTTGTTTGATATTGACAGGTGTAGTGTCTAATAAAACTAAAAGACTGGACATTTTATTTTTCTTTAATACGAGCTTGCTAGTTCGAAACGTGAAAATCCTGATATATAGACGTGTTGTTTGGATCTTCATAACATACACTAAATCAAAATCTATATATGAAAGATATTTTCTTATTTCCACACTTAAATTTCCGTGTCGGGGTAGCTGGATGTGCTCCAAATTATAGGAAATGATGTTTAACACTTATGGGAGAATGGTGTGACTGCACCTGCTTAATTAAAATGAGCGCAAAATTGGAAATACATGAATTGCAGTGGATAGTGTTCATTAAAAGCGATGGACTTGCTTCGAAATCCTTCCTGGGATAGAAACAATGCCAGAAACTCTGCGCTCAGCGGGTAATTAATAACTCCTTCGAGGAATGAAGCTGGACGCCACACCGTGCCGCACCGGTAGTAATACACACCCACCGGTGAGAGAGGAACTGCAAAGCGGTGCAAACAAAGCGGACGTATATTTTATCGCAATGGGAATAAAAAGTGGCCCAGAACGCGCTATCAAATAAAACAAAGAACACTAATTTAACATCACTCACGGCCATTTTCCCGTGAGAGGCCGGAATAAAAGTGCTGAATGGCAAAAGGCCGTGTTGGTGGCGCGGAGGCGGGACGTTCGACGGGACCGAGGCGGGCCTTTGCAATTATCGTTAAACTGTTTATACCCTTATTTCATTTAACTGAAAAAAGTACCTGCAGTTAGGTGTTAATACCCCTTTTCACGCGGCAGAAGGATTCTCTTTGTGACGCGTACTTAGTCAACCGGGCTTAGGTGGGGGCGGCCTGCACCACTGCGCTTGCATTTTGAAAAATAAATTACGACACATTTCCAGAGGCGCTTTGCCCGTAACAAGGCACGGGAACGGCGCTCCAGTCTTAGTTTCAATAATTTTCAAGTACATTGCTGCAGCACACCTTCGCCGGTAGGGCACCTCCAGCCTCCGATCTCCGACCCCCATGTGAATCGCGTTAAATTGAATCGTTCGAGGAAATTGCACTTCCGCCCCTTCCGTGTTTTTAAAGGACCCCATATGAGACATCTGAGGTAACAATTTAATTTCTTTCGAAGTTTCAAGCACCGAGATCACCCCACGTCCCCCCAGCGGTATGAAGTGGGATAAATTATTTCAATAACGACGTGCTTCCTGCGCGGGGTTAATTGGGGAGTAAACAATCGTCGAATCCCGAATCCCAAACCCTCCTCCAACGCACACACACAATTAATGGACGGTCTGTTCCAGCTGCTCATGTTCCCAATGAAATTATCATACACGCCGCGTGCGACGAACTGATTCGCAAAAATTACCAAAGGATGCGAAGGCCGCGATTCACTCCCAGTCACAGTAAAATGCAACGCATCCCGGGGACGAGGGTCTTCATAAATTCACTCATTTTGTAATCGCGGCATCGCGCCGCAGAGCATCCCGAATGAGCCGGGGCAATTTAATAGTAATTAGAAAAAATTGAACGGCCTATTTGAAACGCAATTAATCACCAGTGCAGAGCAATTATTGTGATTTAAGCAGTTGCAGCAATTTCCCAAAAATTTATTATTCTCCCGAATTATAATTTATGAAAAGCCGCACCTCCGGACCACCTACACAATTCCATCGATACAGGGCTCAATACTAGCCGGTCTGAAATTATTTTGATGAGGTGGAAGGAGCATTAATCAGCGTTCCATATGAGGAACATAAAACTCTGCATTGCTATACTTCATACTCCTAATTAGAAATTGATTCTTTTAAAATATGGAGCTCATATGCAATGCAACCCAGTATGGTAATAAACCAACTGATCCAACACAATGACATCACGTTACGATTTGTATAAATTCAATACAGAGCTATTTAATAACATAATATTTAAATGTATTCAATTTATGCGTGTTACAACAAAAATTTCGTACTATTATAGACCATAAAGTTCAAGGTTAAATACTCGTACTTTCTTTCACAGTTTGTAATTTTATGATCTTCACAGAGCGTAAATATGAGTATTCACTTAATAATGTATTTTATTTCCTTCACTATAGCTTCAATCTGAGCCAAAGAAGTTTACTGAAATTCCAATGTCCGTTTGTCTGTCTGTAGCCACCGAAACTTTTCAGGAATTAGTTGAATTACCGTCCACAACTCTAGAATTATTGTAAAGCTTGTATGCCCAACTGTAACCTATTGTTTGTAGCTTGAAGTAAGTTTTCTCAAAATGTTAGAGGTTTTAAGACCAATACTCCCAAAATGTTCTTTTAAATCCTGACATGTTTGGTTTTGGATGAAAGAGTTCGGTTTGCAGGCTCTAACCGAATTTACTTATTGATTTGAAGGATATTTCTAAACATGTTGATTCAAGACACTATCCGCGCCTTTATTCTAAAACCAAATATAAACAATCTGAAAAAAATAAATACGGAATAATTTCAACACTAATGTGGTTCCATTTTAATGGATTTAATTAAGGCTGCCCTGTGTCCAGTAACTACTTCTAATACTAACTAATTAATGAAATAATTTAAATGATTAGCAAAAGTATTGAAAAACGGGCTGTCTTCAATTGAAGAAAGGATCTGAACATTCATCAAAAAAATTTTCTATTTAAGAACTTATAGAAATGTTTAAAAATCAAAATTTTTTTAAAAATGGCTTGATGAACTATAAATAATTGGTTTTCGGAAAACGTCTGGCAGTTTGTAAACCCTTAAAATTGCATCTTTGCACCAAGCTGGAAGCCCTAGTTCATTACATTTTAGAAATTAATAGATATTAAATTAATTTTACGCAATAGTTCAGCGAAATTTGCACATATTCGGCCGCTTGCTACTGACTCGAATTTTAACTCCAGATTTTAGCCATATATTTCCAAAATGTCGATCTTCAGATGTGCAATATCATTCAGTGTTGAAAGGCTAACATTAAGGTCTAATCTACACTTAGCCGAGTACATTAGAAGGATGAAAAACCATTCGGTTTGGTTAATTTTTCAAGAGCCACATATAGAGAAAATGTATATAAGGCGGGTTAATCGCCTGAATTAGAAATGGAGTAGTTCGGCAGGCCTTGTGCCCTATCCAAAGACTGTAATTAAAGTAGTTAATTGCGTTCCCCTGCAGCGTTCAGTATACTTCTTTTTCAGCCATGATCCGAGAGATTAGAGGTTTTTATCGCAACTATTATTTCTTAGTATCATGAGCTGGAGGCAGCCCGGCACGAAATAATTGCTCATCTGGCGCAAAATAGAATTAATGGTCCTCCCCAGCGTACCGTAGCGCACAGTTAGGACTGTAAATATTTTGTCCCAGATGGTACCTTTGATCTATTCAAATCAAATTAGCGGAAAAATGGGAGATTCTTATCACAATAAAATTTAATTAAAATCGGACAACAAAAGGTGTACAATAGCGTTAGCGGTGTCGATGGCATCAACGGAGACCTCACCAAGCGCTAATAAATGCACCGCATTACGCCCGAAATCGCTCCTATAAAATACAGCGACTCTTCAAGGGAGCTGTTTCTCAAACAGACGGGACATATCCCTTACATTTAATTAATTTCATCAATGACTGCATTTTGCTTATTTATAACTTAATTTTCTCACGTTATTCGAATTTTTTATTGACCTGCTTCTGGGTGTCAATTCCACACATCGTAGCTGGGAAGGGATGGTGACACGCCCGGTGTCGGTAACTCTTTCAAAGGACCTCCGGAGGAAGTTATTCAAACAGCAATTTTCCATGAATGAAATGCAGGACGGAGCCATTGTGTCGGGATCATGTTCAATTACCCACTCAATCAATTTGCCCCGGCTTCGAATAAGGGTAGTTGGGCCATTTTACCTTAGACATTGCTTTTCATTATAATTCGAACGTTTTTTTTATCATTTATCTTTTCAGTTATTTATCAATAGTGCGGCGCTCCACCAACAGACTCTTGCTGAAGACGACGACGGCCAAAAGGGATGGGGTCAGGAGCGTGAATCCTTCCAATCTGTGCAGATGACGGGCATTGATACAAAATTCCCTACAAGGGTCTTCTGCTGACAATTTAAAAGCTACGGGAATTGAAAAAAGGTACCTTCTCTAAGGATAAACTATATATCTGAAATTTTGTTCGTTCTTTCTACCTTTGCACCTTTTTGATTCTTTACCCTGCTCTGGTGAAATCCAAGCCAATCTTGTTAGCTTCGTTGACACACTGATTTGATTTGTTTAAGACCACCTTTCCTCGTTATCCCATAAGTCATCCTTTTATTTATTAACTTGTAAAAGTGTCGACTGATAAGAAATTCCATCGTGCTGTTTAATTATCTAAATAAATCTCAATACACGTCAGAAAAACTCGTGCACGATGATAGGAATCACTTCCTCTTCAATTGCCCTCATATGAAGCCATGTGTGGAGAGAACAGAGCCGCTTCCCAGAGGGTGAAACAGTTCAATTACAAATTTTTGATCTCCCTTTTAAAGCGCCTAAATTGGCTTTTGACGCAGTAAAGTGTCAAAGGAAAAATTGGAAATTAACGTTTTTGCGAGTACAAAAAAAAACACGAATTTCCTCTTGAGAGGTTTTTCCTCGTAGTGAAGTGATAAAAAGTGATAAAAGGATAACTGATAGTATCTGCCAATTCAAGTGAATACATCGGATGAATGGACGTATTCCCATTTAACTACGAAAATTACATCCCGGCCAACAGACGGGACCAGGATTCCGCCGTTATCATGATAGATGGATGTTTCACCACCCAATGAGAATCACTTAAAAAAAGGGTTACGGTCGCCTGACAGTAATTCGCAGCCTAAAATTCAATTAACTTTTTCCCAAAGGAGACTTTGGTGCTTTTTCACAACTTTTGGCTTGTTCAAATTTGCCCTTTTTTCTCGTTGACCTTTTGGACATCCACACGCCTGGAAAGGCTGCAAAGCCAAAACAAAAGTATTGTATTAATTCAGAGGCTGTTTCACAGCATGGAAATACATCAATTGGCTCTTAAGAATGCGAAATTCTAGCTCAGATTAGCCTCTTTCCCGCTTGCGTATAATTCCAAAAAATTAGATCCATTTTATAATTTAAACGGGCACTTGCCCAAACGGGCAAATATTCTCAAATTAAAAATAATCATTCCTTTAATGTCTATATGAAATTATCAATATCAATGCAATTTATTACATACATTCGATTCAGAAGTTTTATAAAAGAGAACAACAGCCATTTTGGGACCAATGTTTGTAAGAACAAACAATGATTCGCCTACCAGAACATATTTTTATAGGCACAAAGTTCTAATAGGAACGAGTAATTCAAAACCATCTTATCCTTAAAAAGAAATGTCAGTAAAAGATAAAAGCAGAATGAAAAAATGTTTTATAAAATAAATATACTAATAAATAAGTCTGTTTTTTACGTAACCTGCATTTTATATAATTTTGCTTTTATTCCCACTTTAAATATCTCAAAAAACGAAACTTTTAGTTGTAGTTTTTAAAATTGAAGACGGATTTTTATGGGAAATTAAAACTTAAATCTATTTTAATAAGTAAAAACACTTTTGAGACAGATTTTTACATTTCCTAAAATTTTTGGCCCTGCAAAAAAACTAATAATCTTTTTCATGAAAATGCACCCTAATTTACACGGTAGATTGATTTCTCAAAAATGCCGTATAAATTGAAGTCGTACAATTCTAGGTCATGCAATAATTTTTACATTTGCTTGACCATGTTAAACTGAAGTACGAGTGCCGTGTAAATAGAAGTTCTTTTCCAAAATCGTGCAATTTGATGAATTCCGTGTAAATCGAGGACTAAGTGTAGCGATCGATAAATTTTTGATAATAGGTACAACATCCGATTTTGAATCACACACCAGAATAAGAATAGACCCTTAAACTCTAGGGGACGCATAAACCAAAACGTAATAATTCGCCTTAAAAATAACTAAATTATTTTAAATTGAGAATGAATATCTCCAAGCATTCCGAAAATTATTTGGTAGATATTTGAAATAAATAAATTAATTTTGCTAATATAAAGAAATCCCTTCGAAGAAAATAATAATTGTCTCAAAAATTTTATTAAACATGATTAGAATTTATGGAATCAGTGTTATTTTAATTTCTACTTAAAACAAACTAGCAAATTATATTTTAAGAGAGTTTAAATCTTTCAAAAATGTTTAAGTATAGACGGACTTATGAAAATGTCCTATTGTGTAATTTCGTAATCGTTTTATTTAAGCCAGCAATTGGAGGAGCAGGGGGGACATTATGTGTGTGTGTTATTGTTGAATCTCGAATTAAAAGCCAGTAAATTCATGCGCACAGAGAAAGAACACTTAGTCACGTTCCTTAATATCCTGAGTGAATTTCATAACATGCGAATTCGTGGGCCGCCGTATGCAACGCTTTGAGCCAGCTGCGTTTTTTATTTAAAAAATTCGTCGGTACGCCTATTTATGTGAGTGTACATGTCGGCGGCTTTCAATACAAACAGTCCATTTAATTATCATATAAAGTGAACAAAAGTTCCAGCGGTTATTTGTTGATTTAACTAAAATGAGAAAAATTGTAAAACACCACTTCGGCACTATTGTAAATTTTAACCACTGGCCTGTGTGCATTCCTACCATCGTTAATTGGGCTTTTTCATCTGTTTCTGAAAAATAAATTGGTCCCTGTACAGCGGCAAAAGCGCAATTAAACACTTCCAGGAACGAGACGAATAAAAAATTAATAAATAAAGCATGTCAATGATAATTAATACGGATAGCATTTTAATTAAAGGCCTTATCAATTGATGAGCTCATGGCATTCTTCGAATCCTTATATAATTGCTTAACATTTTGAAGCAAACACTTTGATAATATATCGAAATTTTTTCATGCTAAATTTAACAACCAAAAAAATGTAACCCTGACCCGAAACGATAAAATTCAGGAACACTTAAAGGGAAAAAGCGACACAACAAGGAAAGGAATAAAGATTTATCCCTAAGAATTGCATGCCGTTTAAAGGAAGCCGATTTTTTCAAAAAGATTTCTCAAAAATTTTTTGGAACACTGATGTTGCCATTTTTGAACCTTGGTTTTGATATTTGACCCTGTATCTGTATCTATTACTATCACTTTGGAAAAGTTATCAGGTTTGTAATAAATGCACCAGTAAAAGAGAAAACATAAAACGAAACTAATAAAGGAAGTATCAAAGTATTATATTTAATTAAAAATAGGGTGTATTGTACAGTTTTATTCTAACTATAAGTTTTTCTTTCGCATCATTTGAACTGTAATTTCGAATTCGTTGCAAAGTCCAATAACAATTTTCCTTAGAGCGTACGAAAGACATAAACACAAATATTTTTAATTTATTTCCTACGGAAGACGCTTTTGTTTATCCTAGATCGCGACTTAACGCAATTTAAAAATTTCCATCGCCTGAAAAACAATTAAGTAATTTTGTGATAAATATGTTCGAATTTCGCGTTATCATTTTGCGGGGCTGTTCTTAAAACATGACAGGGCTCTTATAATAAAAAATCAGTAAAGTGTCCCTCTTACTGTGATTAAAAAGGATCTAATGAAAATTCTGGAGGTGGCACGATGGCAGAATTTTCCGCTGGACGCCTGTAGGTAATGGAATATTCGAATTTACTGGGAACGTGTCGCAATTTAATTCTTAAGGCTGTTCAGAGAGCACCGCCAATAGCGCCCGAAATTTTATTTGGAAAAATTGGAGCGACCATTACGGAATGATTAATGGCACCGAAGCTATTAAACAGATGAAAGACGATCCATTTTCATGACACCGGAGAGAAGCTTAGGTAAATACAGCGCGTCTTCTAGCATACAACTCCTTAAATTTTTAATGTGCATCCAAGAAGGAGTAGCGATGCCTTCAAATTTATTGTTTTGGTGGTAGCCAGGTGTGTGGGTGGAAACCTTAAAAAACAGTTCCTTAATGCTCCCCGAAATTTAAAGAAGCTTGCAGTCTCAAATGCCCTGCTCTGATACACATCCCGGGCTGGAAGATGCTGCAGCCGCCGGTACTCTCGACGGCGGGACTACTAATAGTCCTTCGGAGGAGTCAGACGCCGTACGCTGCCAGCGCTTTGAAATTCAAATCTAACATTATCCGAGTGATTCATAACGCTCGGAAACGATCTCCGTCACATCCCTTTTCGGCAATCACAAAGGAAACGACGTGTGGAAGTCTGAGATGCATTCTCCTCATTTCCGCAGTCGTTTAGGGCTTCTTCTTCTCCGCCGTCCCCGTCGTCGGTACTCCGCCACCGGTCTCTCTGGCTGAAATATTAAGCTATTCGGGATATCCAGGAACCGCAGCCGTGCCGCACATATAATTGCCAGGATGTCGCAGACTTTGCAAAATTACTGAGCAGTCTAACAAATGATTCCTCATCCTTTTAATCCATCTCCCGAATTTCTCGACCGCCGTTGACACACCCCCGTCCCCAACTCTAAGCACACGACGATGACTCTGCAGTGGACTAAGATCGCAGCAAGTTGGAAAAAAATTTTCTAATAATGGGAGCCAAATTGTAGGTTTCATGGCGGTCAAGTCAGTTAATTATCTGGGTAAGGAAATTGTAACATACTCCCAACAAGGGAGTCCACCTACTCTCGTCGTTGTCCCACTCTCTGCGGATGGTCCTTAAAGTAGGGCTACGTTGCCCGGCTGGCCCGGAGTGGCGCAGAAAAACGTTTGCGGGCCATCAGGGGACGGAAGGAAATAATAATTCCCTGGAAGTTGCATGCTGAAATTGTTGTGTTTCCGTCAAGGAATTGCTCCAGTTTATTCTTTTGATAATATTTCTGCTGATTTATCCTGAAATATTGGCGAGATTGGGTGATAAATGGAGCACAGGTGTGTTTTTAAGACGCTTTTCTCTTTTATTCCAACCGTACGATTGCAACTCGCTGTTGTTCTTGGCGAAAAATTGTTTCTCGAGGAAATGAAATGGCATTTCGGCTCAGTGTTAATATTTTATGTCTCATGAAATCCAGTCACATTAGACCACGGACAACTGTTAATGAATTTGTAAGAAGGTGGGAAGTACAAGCGTCTTTTAAATATACCAATTTAATTCTCGCATCGTGAACTCATTATAAATTATCACTATTTTTTATACTTTTGAACTACAATAGTAGCATTTCTTTAAAAAAATTTAATATTAATTATTAACTCATTCAGTAGTCAAAATTTCGTGTTTCTTTATACGTAACTATTAAAATTCAATACTCCATAAGGTTTCTTGCATTATTTTCTTAAAGCGACTTATAAATTAATTAATAACTTCTCCATAGTTCTTTTATCGCTTTAAAATTTGTCTTATTATTATTATTATTATTATATAATTTTATGCTAGGTTCATTTTATTTGTTAAAGTGTTCAGGGCCTTTTGCAGAAATCCTAAGAAATAGCGTTTTTTAAAGGAATTGTAAAGAACTTTATTTATTTAAAGTTTATTATTTAAGAGTTAATTTACAATTAGCCGCAAAAATTATTAATTTTTACATGTTGCAATTTCTCTTAACTCTTAGTTCTTCAAAGTTGACACTATGAAGGGATTTTTATCACTTAACATTATTTAACAAAATCAAAAGAATCAATTTGAGGGAAATACACTGGCAACGGTATAGCATTTTTTTTAAACGACCTCGATTAGCACGATTTTCAATTATTAATTAATTTATTTCCAAAGGCAACAGCTTATAAGACATGTGCGAAAAAAAGTTCAACATTGTATGAAAATTTCCTTTTCCTTAATACGTGAATGTGTAACGTCGCAGTATTCCGATCTCTATTATGTCCTTTACTTCATCAACAAGAAATGTCCGCGCGTAATGAATGGTGATCTAATTTGCGTGCTAGACGGCATTAGGCGGACATCTGTTTTAGTATGACTACAATTACAACGGGAAGAAGACGTGAAGAGCGCAATAAATAAAATTAATGATGAAAATACATAACTTTCCAAACGAACAAAAATTACAACACACATTTTTGCATTGTTTACTTCACTTTCTACTTCAATTAATAATAATTAAAGAAACCCAATAAGGTACAAAAAATGTGATTGAGGAAAACGATGCTAATAGTAATTAATCTTGAACCTTTTCATGTGCAACCATTCAGGTCGTGTGTATTCACGTCGGAGGTAAGTGGAGTGATAGTATATTAATAGCGTCTTGTGTTCGCCCTACATTAATAGCAAAATTGTCCAGAAAATGAGATAAGGTGCCTTTAACCTAATCATATGAAAGGCAACAGTCCTCCGAGAAATTACGAAAGGTTCATTAGATCCTGGTTATCTGCTTATTGGTCATATTGAGAAAGTAGTAGAGACGGATATTTCCACATCAGGTTACGCCCAAAAATGTCTTATTTTATTGTTGATTACGCAGACAATAAAACTAATTGATTTTCTTTTTAGCATGGATTGAAGTATTATACGGGTCTATTTAATGATATTGATTTAAATTTTACCATCTTCATATTTTGATGTACAATTTACAAAAATGTATGCATCAATATAATATTAAAATTAATAAAATAGAGGAAATTTCTATTTTAAATACAACTCGAAACTCTGAAATGAAAATCCTAAATGCAATGCTTCTAAATCTGTTGAAATTAAAAATATTATATATACATTAAAATAATGGGACATAACTTATGTGAATTAATATCTTAAAATTTTGCCACCTAATTTTTGTCTTACCCTTTGATTATCTAATTGTTTTGTTGGAACCTTTAAGTGCTTAACTATCTCACCTCGATAAATTGAAAATTGAATTTCCTTTCTTTCCAACAGTGAACGAGCACAGTTTCTTAGTTCTGTTCAACTGAAAAATATTTTTATTAACATTATTGGTATAACGAGTATTTTACCCCTGTTATATTTATTTTAGAACAAGTTAAACTTCCTCTAATTCGACGTAATTAATCAAAGAATTCTTGTGTGTACGTGGTTTGCGAACAAACCATAAATATCGAGCAACCATTCCAAGTTACGAAACCTTCTAGGGGTTCTGCACAAGGGGGTGGAATTGTGGAATTGTGTCAATTACGTCAGTCTCTAAAGGACACAACTGTAGGAAAAGTTTCCCTTAAGAAAAGTGTTAATTCATTTCTTCTTTAAACTCCACGTAGGTAGGCCGGGTCTTAAAATCGAGAAAAGGAATTCTACACTCATCAGTTACACGGACTTTATTGTGTCAAGTTGATTTATGGGGGCCCTTGTCGTGTACAATTGAAACGGAGCAGAACAAGAAATTCTCTTCAAGAGGAAATACCAGAAAATGGTATAGTGAAAATGTTTTTCATACTATTCATACCGCTGGAGTCTGCCCTTGACATGGATTCATTGAACGCCCCACACTGGATAAACGCATTAATAATTTCCTTTTTCAATAAACCCTGCGCTGTGTGCGGCCCGTTTTAATGCCCTAATATTGGAGAAGGCCTCCCCTAGGGGCGCATAGAAAGAATTTCACATTATCATCCTTAAATGCTCACTGGATAAATGTGTAATGTTGATCAATGGCATGCATGTGATATTTCCAACAGATATGAATAAACGCAGCGGTCCTATTATTTTGAGGCGCGGCGCAAGGAGCACCTCGCCAGTTGAAATATGATAAGAAGAAATTGTCGCAGCAGGGAAAGCAGGGAAGCCAACCGACGAGATTCTCCTCTCGGATGAATGTAATGTAATGAGACGGAGCTGAAAGAAGATAGGATTCACTCAATAACGATAAGAGCATTGAAAACAAAGTGAGCACAAATGAGTTCTTGGAAACTCCTCGTTTTCAGTCGCTTCAGTCCGGGATCGAAAGCCTTTCAACTTCTTTTAATTCAGGAGGAAAAGCTAACGTGAAATTCGGTGCACTTGTCGAAAATTCCATTTTGCAACACTCTTGCGATCTAATGGGATAGGGACGAGGAATCTTGCCTGGATGGGTTCGCCCGGGCAAAGTAGGCTAATCACTCGTTTCTCCTCATTGAACTACCATGACTTTGAGATAAACGCGCTTTAGGCGCCGCTTTACGCAATTTGGCCCCTTTACTCATCTGCTAAGTGATAATAACGAAATTGCCATAATAGCTAAAATTTATGGTTACTTCTCTTTCAAGTTTGTAAGCAAGAAGAGTCGTTTAAGATAATTCCGAAAACCAAAAAGCCATTTATTTTTTTAGGAATAATAAGGTCAAGCACATTCATTAATTTCTTAATTTATTAATCTTCAACAAGAAATTTTTATAAAGATTCTTAGTTTTAGATTTTAAAACCAGAATACATACAAATAAATGATCACAGAAAAAGTGTAGAAAATACGAATGATATCAATCTTATTGAATCAATCCTTTCTAGTTGATAGTACTTTTTATTAATCCAAATTTGAAATGCTCGGTAAGAATTTTACTCATTTAATTAAATAATGCGCATAAATAACAAAAAAATGTATTCCTAGGAAATCAAATATTTCCGTTTACGAAAAGAATAATAAACAGAAATATATTTTGAAAATTAGAACCAATAATTTCAACAAATAGCTTGATATGAATAAATATCAGTAACTTAAAAATCATCTTTCCTTTTTTTTTCGTTATTCAAATTGAACTAAAATTGATTAAAATTCTAATCTCAAGAATTATTTATCAAATTTCAAAACCGACATATTTTGTAGATGAAAGAAAAAAACAATAGAAAAAATCCTACAACTTAAAGTCCTTAGGTACTAGTTTAAAAGAAAATTTAGCTCATGTTAAGTTAATTAGGAGTTAATAATTTGTAATTTTAAGCATTCTTCAATTTCTTTTATTATTTTTTAATTTATTTATAAAATTCTCGGCCTTCAAAACTGGAAACTCGAAAGTATTGTTCACATAAAACTAAATTCTATAAAAAATAAATTGGTGAAATAACTTCTGAAATCAACCAAGAAATAAACAGTGAAGTTTTGAAATTAGACTACTTATGTATGATATCAAATATTCCGATTGTCATCGTGGTATGTTGTACTCTAGAAAAAAGCGTACAAGAGTCACCACCTATGGAATCCATTAACCTGCTTGTAAAAACTAAACTTGAAATTTGATAAACTTCACAACGCAAAATTACTGGAAAAATTTATTTTTTAAAATTATTGTGTGTGAGGTTTATGAAATAAAGTGTTTAAGATAACATTTAAAAAAATTTAGATCAGTTTATGAAAAGCCGATTTTCCGCCTACAGAAATTTTTCTATGAAGAACATTTCGACAGTGTTAAATGTCCAGAAAATAACTGAAATATCTGAATCATCCAATCTGGCTGTTTCCCAGAAATACCGCAATTGCGAAAATTAAGGTCATTGCGGGTGACCGCACATTCCATTTGAACGGGTCATAAAATGCATCCTACGACCTTAGATAAATCTTAATTTAACACTAATCAGAATATCAAAGACAAATTGTAAATTCCGAAACCGAATCGGAGCCGTGGAGCCTCGGCTGACGCCCTTCCTTAATCAAAGGCAATTAGCCGTGTTTGATATTTGAGGCCCGCAGCCATTATTCCTCTCCAAAAAGTGTTGGTCAGATAGCATCAACCGAGAGGTTATTCAACATTTCCAGATGATAAAGTAATTGCTGGCGGCTCTTGACATTTTACAAACACATAGAGCGGCCGGGGCAGAGGCCCCAGCTCCCAAAGTCATGGCAAACTTCTACTGCGTCAAGAGCGCTTAAGATTAGAATTTGGGCCCTGATGACGATCCATTTACTCAGCTAAAGGAGAAAACATGGAAATTTCTAATTTGCACTTCCCTGACCAGGGTTTATCTCTCAGTGCCAACGTTCCGACTACCAAGAAAATGTTAGTTAATAGTCGGATGAGCTCCATCGCACGAATTATTCACAAAATCTTTCGGCGGGCGCCGGGACGGGATGAAATACAACAAGCAGCAATTTCCATCCTCTCCGACTAAAAATGTTCAAACCATGTTTTAAAAGTGCCATCAATTAGGGTCAATTTGCTAAATAGCTGTTGTAGAAAAGAGACCGGGCTCTTTCGAGAAAATGTTGATTAATTCTTTTTTTGCATAGAAAAGAGGCGAAAATATTTCTCAGTATAACACCAGTTTGGACGAATCGTTTTCAGAACGAGGCAACCATATAATAGCTTTCAAGTCATTACGCGAAGATAAAAGGAAGGTTCTATGAAAAGTTGAATAACTTAATGTCCTTAAGCCATAGCAAACATGAAAATTCATTTCGTTTTAAATCATGAAATCATAAATAATTAACTACAAACACTTTTAGTCATCTAATCCTTCACCTCTTTTAAAATTCCAGAGCACAGAATTGGTCTACAGTAGCCATTGTTTTTTTTTTTTAAATAAATTTTAGTGAATTTTTAATGTTCTATTCCAAAATTGGAAAGGTAGAACGTAGCCTGGTTTGGTGCCATTCACAAACGTAAAATACGGAAAGTTAAATCTCGGTTTTGGAACAATTTTTGGAAGAAAAAGCGAGCCTAAAAATTTGTATTTGATAAACATTTCGTATGATAACTTTTGCCCACCAAACTTTTATCGAAAAAAGTAAAAAATGAAAAGAGATGAGAAATGGAATCTTTAAGAATATTTACTATTGAAAATATAAAATTTTTTGGCTTTCTTTTGCTTATTTCTCCGAAAAGGTATTTTCAAAAACTACAACTTAATTGAATTTTCGAAAGTTCATCACCGATTACTCAAGAGCTTACTTGAGCTATTACAAATATTCGGGTTTGATATTAAGGTAAAATCATTCGAACTTTTAATTTTAAAAAATGTTAAATATGCACACACTTTTAGCCGAAATATTAATATTATAATCGAAGTGAATGGGGCACGCCCGGTTATAGTATTATTAATATTATTATTATTATTATTAAAATATTAAAAGAATCAAGCATTTTGTCTATATGCAAAATATAAACGTTGATAATGGAACCTTGTTATTTAGCTAGAAAAATACACTCCATACTTTAACAATATTAGGGCATTCACACAAGAATTTTTTTAATAAAAACAAAAAAAAGGAGTATACTCCGCAGTAGCCTAAAAGATTCTAAAAGATCGCCAATTTTACCAAAAAAAAATGAAAACTGCCATTGAAATAAAAAAGCTAATAAAAATCGCAGAAACAATTTCGAGCACCCCAAGCAATGGACGATTTGAAAAAAAAAACTCTGTCTAAGCAATTCTTCTAAAAATTCGTTATCAAATAACGACATTATGGCGCTGAGCTTTGAGCGTTCCGGCGGAAGACAGGGAGACAGTAAAAAAGGTAGGACGGCGCCCGGAACAGTACTCGTACACGGGAGGCGAGCACATTTCCGTATCTTATTGCTTAAATACGTGGAACCACCCGAAACCATAAATAAGTACTGTATGTTGCAGCAAAACGTGATATTAAAACACATAATTTAAGATCACGTACGCCGTCTATAGAAATAAACGTATATAATGGGCGAGTTGATGCTAGCTGGTAATTTTTCTCCGCGGGAATAAAGATAGCGCACTGCTACTTCTAACTAATTTCATTATGGGGAAAGGCTTTTGTGCTGTAAACAAAGGATAATTTAAGTTAATTTACACTCTTGCCATGTCGGCAAATAAAACGTTGCAACTATCTGCAAGTGCAGTTTTTATGGCACCATCAGTACTAAAATTACCCCACTTAAGGATCCTATTAAAAAGCTGCTAATAACAAATTTCATCTTGCGCATGGATGCTGGAGCAATTCGATCTCTAAAGTGGTGGGGTTTACTACAAATTTTTATAGGAATATATTCAAGTTCAGTGTTAGTAAAATAATCATCCAAATTTATCTAATAGCAATCATCTATTGTTCAATTTTATTGGATCGATGTGGATAATTTGCAAGGCAGTCAAGAGTTCGACACTTATAAAGTTACGAAAATCATTCACTGCATCTTAAATGTGAGTTTTTAAATAGCAAGCACTCTATTAACACTATCGAACTTCACGCCCCCAATTGTACAATTTTTAAATTTCAGTGTTGCTAAATTTTACGAAAATCTCGAACAGAGTTTTTTATTATAAAATTTTTAGCTACATACGGATCCAGTCTACAGCAGATAACTCCCTTTTAAATCATCCGTTTTCTCTACTTTCATAAATGAAAATTGGAGTATTTTTTTTGAGTTCTTTCAATTATTTAAATTTGAATTTTTGAATAGTCCAGAAATTAGAAAATTTAGATCTTTCATTTCCTTTCTCTGGAAGTGTATAATTTCAAAAATTTATGGTAAAAATATTGTTTAAAAATGTTCAATAGTTTTGATTTTACAAAGGTTTTAAAATTTTAACTTTAAACGCGTTTACCGCGAAATAATTTTTGGATAAAAAAAACTGAACCGATCTCTTTGTAATGTTTCCAGAGTGTTCTACACATCCGTAGTTATCGCCGAATATCGAATTATTAGTTTTTATTAATTATTTCTATATTACAATTATAATCTTTATATTGAAAACGAAATTTCGAATATTGCTAATTTCTTCAAGCCCTAGGCTAAAATACTGAGGCAGTAGCCTTAACTCTAAAGAACTATTAATACGATATTTTCTTTCAGTTCTCCTTGAGGTAAAAGTAAAAATTATTATATATTAAATTTTTATTAGAACTTGTGATCAGCGTAAGTAAAAGCATATTTATCTTTATCTAAATGAAACAGGAAGTTTTTGAAAAAAAACTAATTAATTTAAATAAATAAAAATTGTTTCAATATTTTGGAAACTAAATACACTGTTGCATTTCGTGGGACAATTGTGTTTTTTTTTCCTAGAAATTAATAAAATAGCCACCGTATTATAAAGCTGTGAAAATTTTAATTCTTCGGTAGGCTGAATTTATTTTATACTATTGTAATTGACTATTAATAGATTACAGTCTAACTTCAGAACAAATTCGCCGTGGAAGTAATTTCGGCTAGGAACTTCCACTTTATGAAATAATTAATAAATAATAAATTCGACTATGAAGGAATTTATAATTGACCTTCCAAACGTATTATTTATTAAACGGATCTCATTATTACCCTCTATGGTATGAATATTGAATATATCCACCTTTTTGCGTGTTTCTAACAAATAAATAGACACAGAAAGAACCTTAAAAATGCGAATGTTTCGATCATCAAGTCACATCCCATCAGTGTGACTGCATTAAGGACTCCAATGACAAATGTTTTTTTACATCTTTTGCACCGGAGCATTTCCATTTCCAAACTAACATCTAAAAACCGTAAAAATTAATACCTCTGTTGGCTTAAAAATCCCTAAGGTATTTGCACGCTTTTGATGAAAAGGTGTATGGCATTTTCCATGATTAAAAATTCACTGCAACCACACGAGCTCAATTTGAGACTATTAGAGAATCCTCAAAGCGCAGCATGTAAAAAGAACTTCACATAACGTTGAAAAGGTGAAAAAATTCCCACCTTGATAAAAATTTCGCATATTTTAGAGCATATCAATTTGCAGAAATAACAGGTACTTTTAAAATAAATATGCACCATAGAAAAGAATTCTTGGGGCTTTTAAATTATGCAATATCGTATTGTGCGGAACGATGTGTAGCTCGCCCTTTTTCCCAACTTTAGTCGATAAAACGTGAAGACGGCTATCACTTTCAGTGCGAACGGAATTCCAATTAAACATATGTGTCATCCTGATAAGAATCACATTTCATGCACTCAAGTTGCAGAGTTGGGAATTTTTCACATACAGGAATTCGTCCTTAAGACAGAAATCTCATCCTGTCGCTGGGAATTGGAGTTTCGCGGTTTGATGTTAAAGGGGAATGGGGAACTTATTCACAGGAGAAGTTTGCAATCCAAGGAGGAAAGGAAAACGGATGCGGTTGGAGACGTTTATATTACTTGACATTATTAAAATTTTCGGCGTCGTCGTCTTCTTTTAATTTCATCCCCTAGAGCTGCTAGAATTGATGGAAAATATCCAGGGAGATGCAAAACCGCGACAGATACGAATTTCCACTGGCTAGAAGGTTAAGTAGTTGTGTGCGGTGGGACTAAGGGTAAGACCAATTCCTGTGATGTCTTTGCCTTTTATATTTACCTACTTTTCTAAGACAAATATTTGATCCAAGAATAAAATTAAGAACTTCACAAATTTCAGCTTAAAATTCATTGACGCGTTCAAAGGGAACGTTTAATTTCAAAAATGTATTACACTTTCATGTTATACCACAACTACAATTAACTGAACTTGTATATCCTATTTTAAAACCAAAGACTGACTTTAAGATACTAGGTCGTAATTAGCACAAAACAAAACTCCTGTGCCTACTACTCTCAAGAAAGTCATTTAAATATTTTTTACACAAAAGCGACAATTTCAGGGAAAACTGAGATGAATTAGTTAAAACTAAAAACCTCTCTTTAAGAAAATAACTTACCTTGATAAAAGACGATGTTTTTTCTGGTGCACGTAGAATTACTGTTGCATTAAATTTATATGCTTTCAAATGGTTAATTTGGAAAATCAATTTTATACTACAATTTATTTAATCTGTGAATTTCATTAGTCTCTGTTTTATTCAGAATACCCACATGATCTCCTCTCCGTGATCTCCTTATATTTTTGAAATAGCAATCTTTTCTGTGCTTACAAAAAGTGGCAACGTGGTCAATAAAGAAATTGTAATAAATTTATCTTATTCAACCGAATACTACGAATAGAAGAAGTCCTCCAGAATATTAAGTTTTATTTCTTTATGTAGATTCTCTGGCAGGCGTGCCAATTTTAATCTTAATTATCTTTTTCGAGCATTTGAATTTAATTACGAAATATAAACATCCAAAAATGCTTATCTACACTCTTTCAGTCCAAGTCGTATCAGGTTTAAATTTCTAATATGTGAAAAACGCCTGAAATTGTCCCATTCACCGGATATATCTATCCATCGGAAGAATCGATTGGTGAGAAAAAAAAAACAGCAACAACAAAAAAGCAATATGTGCCAAAGGGTCAGTAGAGAGTTGCCTGAAACATGAAACCTTTTTCCATATTTGGAAGCCATTTGAGCTTTTGTCTTCTTTTGACCGTAATGGAAATTCCCAAAACATGTCCCAGGAAGTTTCCTTCTAGATACATTAAGCACGACTCATGTCCTGCTGTGAATAAACCACATTTGTCAATAGGCATTTAACCACTTCAAATCGACGAATATCCTCTATACATGAAAAAGGTTTTAAGTAATCAACTCTGAACAAGAGATTTTTTAGTGTTGACTCCAAGACATATCCCACGAGCGTCTACCACAAGCAGATAAAATATGAATTTATGAACATACACACAACTCATTTGTTGCCTTAGGTCTGTTTTGTTGTATAAATTTATGTTCGTTGTGTTAATAAAATGATTTGCTGGGAAAAATAAGTGTTCGGCGAATAAGGATAATTTAATGTATCCCAAAGGCACACAGAATAATAAGAAACAATGTCACTCTTAGTTAAAAATTCATTCAGCATAATTATGGTGCTGTAGAGGTAATAAAAACAAATAACAGTAATAATAACATAATTTTCCTAAAGATTTGAATAGTATTGATTGATTGAAGTTTAAATAAGATCTACATTAACAATAAACACGCGGGAAACTTAATACTTATCGACTTCAAATTAAAAGTGATATTTTCTTTTTTCGATACTCGTAAGTATCGGCCGACCCAATTTTTTGCTGGAATCCAAAGAGTAAGCAGATTTTTAATTTTAATAGAACTTGGACTTTAATAAACTGCAGAAACAATTAAAAAGGCTAAAATTCTGAAGGAATTAGAAAAACGTTATGATTTTCACAGATAAATGAAATTGCTTAAAAATAATTATAATAAGATCTTCTATCAATTTCTTTAGGAAGACCGCAATATTTCATAAAAATCCTGGGAAATCTAAAGGTCCTTTTTCTTTTATTTTTTATTATATTTATTTAAAAACAGCAAATTTACGACCACAAATTCGGCTGTTTAGTTTGTGCTTACCTGTCACTGATTTTCAAAACCAAACTTTCAGTTTCATCTGTGAACCATTAAATGTTCTAGCCACAAAAGCACCTACCTGAGTTACAAGACTAAAAGTGAAAAATCAATTGTATATTTAATTATTTGAACTACGCGGTTCTGCCCTTTAAATGCAAAGGACGTAATAAATCCAATAAAATACCAATCGTTTTAAAGTCCTGCTATTTTTAAAGGGACCGACTGGAAATAAAAAATCAATGCTTCTCTCTCATCTTTGTAGAGGTCCCCTTGGTAAAAATATCGCCGTTTTTCTTTTACAACACTCCAACAGCTTCAAGGTAAGCAGATAGTGCTTCTATTGACAAACATGAAAACCAAGAACCCTCCACTGTAGGGAATTATGCTAACGAAAAGGACCTCAGCAGGAGACAAGAAGAAATGAACAAAAACCATATTAATTCACTTAATTTTGGGCAAAGCTGGCAAACGAACTGGAATTTACATAATCGAGGGAAGCTCTAGCAGGGTTTTTTCTTTGTTGTCATAGCATTTACTTGCAGCCTGAAAGGGCTTCACTTTTTGCGATAAAAATTCCCTTGGAGTCTACAGTTGCATACAAACCGAGGAAATGTGCAGTAATTTTGTTTCAGATTTCAAAGGATCGAGGCTTGCATCCTGTCAAGAAGGCATGCACTGGACAACATTAAAGTTATATAGGTGCATTTCCGTTTCTCATTTGCCAGGAGCACAAGGAGTTTAACGAGGATAAATTTGATTGCTAGCATCCGGTGAATGGACGAAACCAGAATGCGGGTTTCTGAAATTCGAGAGATTTCCCAAAATTTTGCACAAGTTCCACCATGAGAGTTGAATTATATTTAAAGCAAACTTATGGCAATTATTCTATCTCGAAATTGCATTAAAACTTAATTTTCTGAGACTCATATAAGTAAAACAAACTCCAATTAAGAGAGGTTTAGAATATTAGCAGATCCGTTGTTTGCAGCTTTATAGTATACTCGTACAATTTTCCTGACCAGTTTTGAAGGAAACAAACACTGAATTGAATGCATAATGGAGGAGAATTATATGCGAAAACTTATGATATAAATAATAAAAACACAACTTGTCAATTCGACTCATACGTAAATAAAATACTTCCAAAAGGTACTTGGACCAATTTTTTATCAGTTATTGGAAACTATAAATAATTACATCGTTAATAAACAGACTTTTTGTTCGTATAGTACGCTAGTTAGTTTTTGTTAGCAGTCTCGGTCGACTGAGTGTCTGGTCGTCTGGTCGTCTGGTTGTCTGGCCGGCTGTCTCGCCAACTAGCTGACCGATTGACTTGGTGGCCGGCTGACTGAATAAGAGACAAACTAGCTTTTGACCCACTTACCGTCTGAGAACTTGATCGGCAGACCAGCTGAGCATCTAACCGACTGACTCTTGACTTGACCATATTTGATTAGAGTTATAAGCGCTATGGACGGTTGTTTTCCACAAAATCCTGATAGAATCACTAAATTAATTTCTTCTACCATCTTATTTTATACGGGTACACTCTTTAAAATTGTTAAGTACTTGCATAATCAGACAAGGAAAATACACAAGATGATTATTTTTATTACGATAGTATATTAATGTTTTGTATCTATTATTATTATTGTAATTGTAGCTGCTTTTTATTTGTGTTGAAAGAGAACATACGTTTCTTCTCTTTCAAATGTCATGAACGTTGATCTCGCCAATTTGTTGCTTGCTTTAGAAACAACTGCATACATAACTTTTTCGGAAGAGTTAAAAATTAGCCAGAAGTATAATCTGATTCACATTAGCACTGTTCAGCAAAAAAGAATTTATTGCACAGGACCTAATTCTTCAGTGCATCCATTTCAGCACTTAACATTCTGCACAAGAATTATAAATGCTGCAAAATTGGACCAAAGTATAGGAAGTTTCTTTAGTAAGCTATTAAACAAATTCTTTTTGTGAAACTTGTCTTTCGTACATTGTCCAAGCGATTACACAATGAATCCGCTCCGCCAGGCATACAAACTTGCATTTAAGGTGAACCACCAACCCATTAATTATCAGATAGAAATGCGACCCTGCAAAGTGCACTCAGGCAGCAACAGACGGAGTGAATTTACGAAGGCTTACCGCCCTCAGAACACCTCCAGCAAAATTTGATACACCTGAAGTTAAATATTAAAAATGGATAGAGCCGGTAGTTCTGAAGGTTTATAGGCAATCGGTGCGACTGTTTATTGCCTCCCAAAAGGTAAACTTCGACAAAGTCGAGTAAATAAAAACCTATTTTTAGAAAAATCAAAATGAATGTGGAAAGTTGTCCATGGAAAGGAGAAAAGTTAGGAAGAAACGCCGTATATCAAAAAACACATGAAAGTTTATCCCATGTCTCATGAGCACGTGTTGCCACCGCCCACAATAAAGCGTTGCGAATATGGCAACACAAGGATACTTGAGCTCCCGATAAACTCCCGTATAACCGCAGAGTTTCGCCCGGAGTCCCTGCGACGCTTCCGCACTGCCGTCGCCTGTTCTTTGTTAAAAACGTGCTCGATCCGACAAGACCTGTCTAAACATTTCGGAAATTAAAACTGAGCCGGGAACGAGACTGACTGCTCCGCACATATCTCATAATATCAGGATTTTACGTCTCCCGTGGGGGAAATTTTAAGTGAAATTGTAAGGTACATATGTAAACAGGACATACCCGGTGTACTGGTGTACTCCTGTGGAAACATCTGGAATAACATACGCAAAGTTCACCATGGAAGGCAAATAAAGCAACACTTGGTACGGCGCGCGTACTTCCAATACGTTGAGGATTCAACAAGGCCATTTACCTACGATGAAAGTCTCTTGTGTAAGTTTTCGCGTTTTATGTATTTTTTATGGCAAGGGATTTTTCTGTATGATCCAAACAAATGTGAGGTTTTGTTTTTACATGAATTTATGATGGTACACTGTACGCGCTCTTTTTGTAAACATCTATGTTTGGGGATGGCTTGAATTTGATTACAGGCATCCCAGAAGCAATGTTATTGAATTTTCGATTTTCCTTGTATTTATTACAACGAGAATATGCTTCCCCCTTCTCGGCAACTTTTAAGGCATCGAGAAGGATAAGGCTATTATTTGTCACTAATCGGAGTGAACTACTTTATTTGTAAATATTTTTAAAAATGGAATCATATAGAACCATTACAATAACCATCTGCTTAAATGGTTTTCGACGGCAATAAAAATAGGATGAAATCTTAAATAATGAATCTTTTAAATTGTATTCAAATGAAATAGGAATCAAATACCTTACGGAATGATAATGTAAGAACCAATATCCCAAAGCTCTCTATAGAATTCAGTCAATAACAAAAAGAATTGGTATTAAACTAGTCACAAAAAATACAAAAATCTATTTTATATTGAACCAGCGGTTATCGTTGTGCACAACCAGAGAGACAAACAGGCAAACTGGGTCACAACACAAACCTCCTTGATATAAAGAAATATCCCGAATAAAAATAAAAATTTGCCTCAGCGGACCAATAGCACGCATACGTGCGGAACGGATACCCAGATCAGGCTGAAAATTTTATTCGAAGCTAGCACTACATTTAGCCCACAAATTTTAAAAATAAACTGGATACTAAGATCTAACCTATATGAGACCCAACAATTTTAAAAAGCTAATTGAACGGCAAATCTTTTAACATTTATGGCCCAAAATTGTCTAGAATTTCTTCAGACCTTAACGCCTACATAATGCCCAAAATCTAAATAAAAAGCTTTCAAATCGCGACGCCTATATGAAGCCTGTACAAGGAATGTAATTAAAAGTGATTTAAAAATCATATAAATATTCATTTGCGGCGATAACAGAACATATTTAATATTTGTATAAAGTATATAAGTATACAAAATAATTAAAAAATATATATATACAGCATTTATTACATAAAGAATATATGAAAGACGCACTATTAATATTTAATAATGAGCCGTGGACTCACGAAAATTATTACTTCGGCGCGTTCGGCAGGGTCTCTTTCGACCTCAGAAAATATCGACAAATATGTTTTCATTTTTACTTGGGGTATTTCTTTAATTCAAATCATTAGGTCTTTCACAAATATATTGAAACTCTGAAGCATTTTTGATTTAAAATTTATTTACACCATTGAATACATTTGAAAGAAGTGTAAGAACTTACTTTTTCTAAGACGTAATAATCCGCATATATTCGAATTTCATTGCCCCGGAAGAAATTACATTTTTTAGGTATAATTTAATTTAATTTACTGTTAAAGACTTTAGCATATTTTTAAAATAGCGACCTAAATCTTTGGTTTCCGCATGGTTCATTTCTGAGTAAAAATATTAGACGTTTCCCGTATAGAAATCTTTAGATTTAGACTCAGTGAGACGAGAAAAATTGCTCTTTTTATAAACGACGGAAAATCTTTTTCCAAGAACTGATAAAGAGCTAATGGTTGATGCAAACGCCTTTTATCTCTTTTCAAAACCAATTAATGTACCACGTACACCGTTCCACCGTTTTGTATTATGTACTATTTTTAAACAAGATAACATTTTTTAATTTTAATTTCCAAAATAACTTTAAAAAGTTTCCACAAAAACATAGTCCAATAATTTTTTCAAACAATTTTATTTCCTCCTCAGAATAGAAATTTTGATTGGTTACTTAAATTAATGATTTCACCTTAAATTTTCTCAATTTACTTGTTTTTTAATTCTGCATTTATTTTCCTTTTTGATAGCCCTCCCTCTCTCGGTTTTAAAAATATAGTGAGATTTAAATTTTTTCTCGCTACATACATTTTCATTATCAAATGCTTATTTTTATTTTCGGAATATTTTTTCATGTTATATTTTGTTATCTTAAAGATTTATTTGTACATTTATTTGCGTTTGAGGCAGATGCAAATTATGAACAATGCAAACGATGAATTTATAATATTTTCCTGTATTTTTGCATACTCCAAACATTCGAATAGTTAGAAGGAAAAAATTCATTCTAGACTGGTTAGACAAAACCGATTTTGAAAATAAAAATGACAGCATCTCTGTGAGTAAGCAAACACTAGCTGCTAGAATTTATTTCTAACCGCACACTCTCGCAACTTACATGCAATAAATTGAGCAATAATACGGAATTGAAGCCTAAAAATGATAAAATGTGAAAAATTTATTTTCCCCATTTAATGGGAACCTGTCCCGCACAAACCAACAACCGACCATTTGTTTGAAAAAAGGCGGAAGAGTAAAACAACAACTAGAGGTGTGACAGCGGGCCCAGACAAAAAATGATAAATCGTGTCCCTTTTTCAGAAGTTCGGGGCTTTAAAAGCGAAATGGGACACCCATTACTTCAATGTCCTGCCATTTTAGTCATGTGTGCTTTCACTTCAGTCGTCATGCGGAAAATATAGCCCAAATAAAAAATCAAACAGTTTTGAACAATGGCCGTCTCCCAGTCGCGAGTTTTAATTACTCTAAGCCGAAACACCGCGGGCCCGTCGAAAACTGAACGCTACGTAATTTGAAACATATCCCAATTTCGCGGGAACGATATTTGTTTATGATTTCCGCCGGCCGATTGATATGTTGTAATCCAATTTTTATTTCAATTACGCGCGGTCCCAGAAGAAAACAGGCCGCGCTCTGTACGTAGAATATATTTTTTTTTTTCGTTTTATAAAAACAGCTCGGGGCTTACTATTGAAGCGTATCAATAAATAGGCTGGCGGTTTTCAATTGAGAGCTCGTTTCAATTTTGATTAATCTTTTTCGATCGGCCAGTAATTAGACGGAACTAGCCAGAAGCCAGGCCACACGTGAAGGACGGTCGATGTTAAGCTCTGTGCTGCAACCACAGGTGCATTTCAGCACTAATCACGTTTGAGTTCGGCAAAGTTTGGCACAGTTTGAAACTTTCTCAGAAAATTTAGTTGCATTTTAATATTACTGAAGGGACTGAAGAAACAATTTTTGGGTAAAGCTAGCTCCGGAGCCCGTCTCCTGTGCATAAGTTTTCTACGCAGTCTTCTCGGGAAACTTTCTCAATTATTTCTCAAAAGAAAGACAGCTCTGACATTCACTGAAATTAATAGGCGGCTGGGGAAATTAAGTGCTCAGCATTGGGTTTATTCATTTTTTAATTACAACAATCCTTCGCTGTTTTTTAATATATGTGACGCACCAAAAGGGTGGATTAAAGTTGTCTGGGCGGTAGAGAATCCGTCTCGTCAGTCCTTGGAGGTGGCCTCGAGGTAGTGCAGGAAAATCGTCTTCTTACAGGGACTTGCAATATATTAAAACTTTTTACCTGATTGCAGCGAAGACAGAGATTATAATTGTTTCAGGCTAAGGTAATGAACCAGTTTTAATATAATGTAAATTAATGTACAGTTTATCTCACAAGAACATTCTTCATATTAATTCTCACACATGCACTTCAAATATATAAAGTGGGGGGGCTACATAATTCTTAGATCTTTTTAGAATTTTTTTCCAAAAATAAATCCAGTCTAAAGTCTAATGAGTTGCGCATTAAAAGCGTTTTGAAGCTGTATTCCCTGCAAAGTGCCCGAAAGAACAAAAATTACCGTTAATCAGGTAGCTAGTTATATAAAACCATCTATAGCGTTCGTGAAGAAGTGGTTGAAGAAGTATACGGACACCAGGAATGGTGACGATCTACCTGGAAGAGGGAAAATCCGACTAACTACAGAAACAATAAGTGAAGTAATCAGGCAGCTGTTTGAAGAACTGTTCGGAGAACTGTCTGAACAGAATTTTGGAGATCAAACTTAGCAAACCTTTTAAACCAAAAGCAGGAGTTTTAATAGCTTATATAAAACAATATTATCGAATAGAAGAAAGAGAAATAAACTTGTAAAAATTATGTAAAAACGCATAAGATTAAAATGGCAATTAATAGAAAAGGGTTACAAATCCCAAATTTCAATGTTATATTTAAATATGAAGCTTTATTAAGTACCTGATAAATACAAACAAAAAGCATATTATCTTTTATAACCTAAGTATACACGAAGTGGGAGTAGATTGTGTAATGTTCCCACGTTAACTCGAAAAAACAAGGATTTGAAAATTTTTTATCAAAAGTAGTGTGTAATTGTACATTATTTCGAGTTCGTGATTTATATAAAAGACCATATCAGAATTATGCTTAACACAAAAATCGTTGCTGACCTGTATGATTGAATTTAATGTCTATAATCGGATAATACTGGACAAACCAATACTTGAAAGCGGGTAGAAATAGGTTTTACCATGATATTGTCTACTATGGGGAGTCTGTAAGATCCTGAATTCTGAAAATTTGTTCCAGATTGGAGAAACTACCTAGTATAGAACCTAATCCACAAGGAGTGACCTTGTTCCATGCTACTAAGCAAGCTTTTGGTGCTGCCCTCAACCTGTGCCAAATTCTAATTTACTGCGAATTCCGCTTCAATAGGCACCGTGTAACAAATTACTGCGTAGTGGGGGAATTGCGTATTGGGACGCATTCCTTTGTGCCTTCGCGTTTACATCCTGTGCAGCCCATTAAAGCCATTCGATGCGTATTTGTAAATTAAACATCGCGAACGAGCCGGCCGCAGTGTTCGTCATGCTTCAAAATTCATTCCATTCCATTTTACATTTGAAAACTAAACTCAGTATTTTCACGAAGTAGCCGCCCTGTAAATGGAAATGAACGCATTGATCTCACGCGAAAAAGCCGATTAAGGACCCGTGCCGTCTGTATCAGCGCCAAAACGTTCCACGAAGAAATAAATGAAACTTAAGCTCACTTAATTACTTCCATTTACAGGCCAAATAAAATTAATTTTAAAATATCTCGTTAGATTACCATAATAATTGGAAACGGTAGGACCTGTACCAGTCCGAAATTCGAAATGCGGAAAAGTCTGTTCTCCACTTGACCGAGTGCGCAAGGAAACTCATTTACAACCCTGTTAAATTTTAATTAGGAACAAATCAGGGCTTCAGTTTTTAATTAATATTTGATATGCTGCCAGTGGTTTTCTTCTTTGCCCTCCAGGACCCGCTCGCTGCACGACGACCTCGGCCGGTCCCATATGCGATGCCACCAGATCGATTGATCAGCCTCGATCGGTGGCGATAGTCGGGCTTAGGGAGCAGACGACGTTGGTAAGGCCAGGCACATTGGGAAAAGGACGTGCACTGGCCAACTTAATTTCTGCTCTTTCCTGGATCAGAGCTGACCCTCCTTTCATCGAAGATTGATTCAAACGCAATTAAGCACACCGGGTGACTGCTAATTTCCGACTTCTGTTAATTTTTGCAAAATCAGTTTTAGCCTCGTACGGCTGCACAATTCTGAAGAAAAAATTCACTCATAACAAATTGATGTAAAAAGGGACACTATCTTTACTTCTTTCGCTTAAAAAACGGATTTTCAAGAATACTCTTGGATTTTTAGTACTTTACAAATTTAATCCATTCTTTAGTTAAAATTTTTATAAGTCTAGCCTTAAATTTGAGGCCCTTAATCCTATCGAAAACTATCGACTGTGCGGAAACCCTTTAATTATAATCTTTCCACGGTAAAGAATCGAAAAGTATCAGGAAACATGTTCAAAGTGTTGTAAAAGTTCGCGAAATATTTTTCTTGTTTCGGTTTTCTTTTTAAAATCTATATCTCTTGTTGTATAAATTCAGAAAATACCACCATATTCCAAAAAAGTTTATGTATTGACAACTACTACTTAAATCTGGATCAATGTTTTTTTTTATATTATTTGAAAATGCTTTCTGTGTAAGTTTAATGATCGACTGATATAAAGTGATGCGCAACATTTTTATAATTTAATTTTTTTTATTTTTTACAACAAATGATGGAAAAGAAGTTAGTTTGAATTTCGTTTTATTTTTATACAATTTGATTATTAAGAATTTTTAGAGACCTTTGCAAAATTCGACATTTACAAAAATAAAGCATATTTGAATTCAAGCTCAAATTTTAAGAGAAAAAGAAAATTAAAATTTTGTATTAGCGCCCATGTTTAAAAAATAAATTTTACAAGTAAAATAATTTTATTAATATCAATAACTGATATTTCAACTGAATTATAATTACTTTAAAATCAGCAATTTAAGGGCTTTTCAGTAGTTAAAACTTCTCATAATATGTCGTAAGACTGAAGGAAGAATGCCACATATTTAATTGAAACTTAGTTCGAATAGTTAACAAATTTTCAAACCTCACTATAGGATGAGAAAAATTGATAACGAAATTATTTACTTGAATTTCAAAACGAGACCTCAATTACTAGGAATAACAAAACTGAGACACTTCAGGTAATCTTAAGATTGTAGTCGAATTTGAGATTCGAATTTCTATTTAAGATGAATCGATTGCATCTTATTTGCTAAAGTTTAGTGCAGAGGTAGAAAACAATAATGAAAAATATTGCGTAACGGAAAATCACAAAGTGCAGTCTCTACAGTATACCAACGATGGAACAAAGGGAACAAGGGCAATTCCCAATAAAGGTGTGTGTGCGTAAGCATTCCTTCCTGATCCTATTCCTAATATCGCTCGTACGTAAGCCCGAAGCTGCCACAGGGGATTCTTGTTGCAATATTTATCTAATTTGACTAAATTTACTCCCGACGAGATTCGATGCGATCAAGATGCTTAAGAACTCAGCTCAGAGCTCATTTCCCCAGTCTGTCGTGAAAAATTGCGATATTAGTTTGTATTTCCCCAGATCCCGCGAAGTATTTACCCGGGATGAAAGGAGTTCACATGAAAATATTTCCTGGATAAAGATGTCAGCACCACTCATGTTTATTTGCACAACTCCCACCCGGATGTCTTGTATGATGTGTTTGTTTAACGAGAACCGCCCAATTTGGAGTCAATTCGCCGGATGCTCCCAGAAGCAGAACATCCACTCTGTTAGAATAAAGCTAATAACAAGATGCATCCGCGAAGTAACATCTCCCCCAAGGGGGGAGGGGGGACCTCCTTAGGACGTGCTGGCGGAGACTACGGAGGAGCCAGCGAGTGCCATCGCATGCTACGCAAATCGGAGCTTCACGAATTGCAAGATATGCAAATACTGTACACCGTACAACAAATAATATCGCCTGTCAATTTATCACCACCGGCGCGGGTCTATTCGGAACCTGGAAGCCGGGATTCAAGTCTGCAGATGAACGTGTGAGAACAAGGAGGGCGCATGAAAAATTTTCCAATTTACTCGGCACCGGGGCACACATGCAAAGGAGCTGGGAAATTTTTCTACATAATAGAGGAAAAGCCGGCCCAGGCAGCCGAGACTCGGAACACGGAATGCGCCGCGGTTGCACCACAGCATATCGCATCACAATACTTATCCTCGGCATTTGTTGTTGGCGAATACGATAAAAGTTGAAAAGCAGTTTTCAATTTTCCAATTCGTGGGAAATTGTTCCCATCGTCAAGTGAATAGAGGACAGGGACAGGGACTGGGACTGGGACACAGCATCGCACTGACATCCATTACTTTATATTGCATCTTCGCCGTAGGTCGGATGTGGGCCAAAAAATTGTACAAGTGTATAATCTGGACCGAGCGACGGGCGACAGCTCCACACCTCCGCAAGCCAGCCACAATGCAATTTGAATCGACTCAATAAAAAGCTCAATTTTATTTGTCACTGTTGCCAGAAAGACGTGACAGTTTTCCGAAGCGACCAAAAAGAACACAGCAAAGCAACGAATTGGGATTTCGCCCTGCGGTCTACATCCATGGGGAAAGCAAAGGCGATGTACTGCGGTTTCCTCTGCAAGCGTAAATTATTTAGTGAGCTGATTGAATTATTTATGGGGGCGGGTGGGTCTGTCCCAATGCCATCCCGGCTTCCCGTCCAGAACCCAGGAACCTGGTAGGGGAGCGTATTAAAACACAACGACGACAACTAAAGCATGTGGATGACCTCTGAGGCAATCGAAGCAGTAAAGTAAGTGCTTTTTAAGTTTAAGCATTTCTGAATTTTTTAGCCGCCTGCAGCGCGTCGCAGCAGCTCAGGCAAGACTTGGGAACGAGCGACACATAAGCAGCAGTACGTGCACTACTAAGTGAAGCCCGGTGAGGGCCGGTGAAGCCCGGCTTCAACACACCTGGCGACAAGCCCTAAAGTCTCACGTTGAGGCCGGAATGAAAAATTGGGCCGATACGGTGGAAATTTTTAATTAATTCCCTGGCTGTTTACTCAGGACGGAGTCGTTTAAGAATGAAACAAAACCGTCGCGGGCCCCCTTCGGGAGAGCTTAATTTTTAATTAAGAGAACTTTTGCCATATCTTAAAAAATTTTTGGACGGGCGCTTCTATAACAAAAACAAAAGATTCCAAAAAAAAACGTTTTTTTTTTTGTATTTTGTTCTCCGGAGCTAATGGGCTTTCACTTGGTGAAGGACAACCAGTGGCAAAGTAATTTTTTATTCATTTCTCGCTCCTATGAATATTAATAAAATGCTGTGAGAGTTCCTAATCCGTGAATCAGTAGAGCCTACCTTAAAACCCACCACTCACGAACTATGGCCCGCCAAGCGTGAGCGAATGTAGGTATAAAATCGGTTTTTCGGCGAATTTGAAATCCGTGAAGCTTGTGAAGATCCCGGAGGTTGGTAAGACACAACAGTGCCGAGCAGAGTGTTAATTGAATTTATTTCCTCGAGGAAAAACCAAAAATAGAAATAAGCATAAAAGAAAGCAATTTGTTTCCTTGCTTACGGTCTCTGCAATTTTCATGTTGCCTCCTCCTTCTGGCTTGAGATTTGTGAACGTCTTCCGTTTTCACAAATCGGATTCTGTGGAACACTGGAGATGTAGCAAAAACCTTCCTCAGGTTGGTTCAGTTCCGTTCGATTGGCTTAGTCCAGCCCCATGCAAGTGAGGATTGAACAAATTTAATCACAAGTATAATCAGTATATTAAAAACGTTTGTTGAAATGATTAGTTACCTATTTGCGGCTAAAACTCCTGACTCTATTAGTAACATACATAAGCAAACCGTGCAATATATCAACGCATATATACGTAAAATTTATTGTCAATATTTAAAAAAGCAAATCATAAATCATATAACAATTAAAAGTTTATCTTAACTCTCAGACTGATTTATTGTTGTAACAAGATTTTAAATTTTTATCGGTATTTTTTTCTAAATCTTGAAGAACAAAAGCATTAGCATTGTAGGCTCCCCTTAAAAAACTCATGGCTTTCCCTTAAATTGAGTTTGATGTTTGGATATATCCTATGTCCATTCATTTTAGCTCCGACTTTTTTAAGTTTCCTTAGACTATAATTCAATATGGTTGTTAATATCATAGCTATTCCACATAGAAAATTGATGAGGAAGACAAAAACGATCCGTGATTGAGGACGAAGGTTAATTTCAATGTGTATGGATTGATGACCTGTTCAATAATTTGCTAGATCAAAATTTTAGTAGACTAATAATGGATTCGAGGTTTAGGTTGACATAAAATAGGTTCCAAAATCCCGATTTCGCATATTTGAAAGGATTTTAGAATCGACGGTGTCTAGAGTATCAGTAAATGTCGCCTACAAGGACTGAATGGAGTTTGAAAATCTCCTTTATGTGAGTCGGAGCAAACGCCGGCAAGCCTTGTGGTTGCCCGAGGCCAGGATGGGAAGCATGAAAGTCATTTAAATTTTCCATTTAATTTTAATATAAATGCCAATTCAGCAAGAAGAAGATAATTGAAAAACTTGTTATTCCCGAACTAGTTTCAATTTCGAATTGTGAAAATTGTGCGGGTACTCGAGGAAAATGTAAAAGTTTCCTTAAGTTGCCGACTCCTTTAGAATTCCTGAGATAATCCCTGCAGCTGTGGCTATTTATCAAATATAGCGGTAGATCGGGCCGAGGGATTCTGTCGCTAGTCCCGCCTTTCTTGTGTGAAACAGTCCCATTTTCTCCGGAGGAATAAATCGGTTTGCACAAAGACCCCGTGCAATGAAACCGTCCATTCCCAAGTAAATATTCGCACACGGAAACAAATTGTATTGATGAACCTGCTCTAGTTCTATATTCGAATGCAAAGTTATGCTCTGTGGTTTCTCAAGGGTCTTTGGGATTCTCCTCACCTAAATCAATTTCGCCTTGCGACTGGGGACTCGGAATGGAGAAAGTTCTAAGGTCGTCCCCGTATTCGTTATTCCACGCAAGTCGGGAATGCTATCATTGCATCCAGCAAAGCAGCCCTATGTAGTGCTTTTAAGTTTCCAATTCTACATTTCTGCCCTTACGCCTGACACATTTCCCGTACAGGGACATAGGACTGAAAATACAAAGCGCTGTACGTGATTCAATTATCATATAAAAATTGCTAGATTTATGTCCCCTCGGCTCAGTTGAATAAATTCAGCGGAATATGCGTGATCCAAATAGGAATCTGATAATGGACGGTTTTATTGCGAGCAGTAAATTTTCTGCTAACTTTGATTTTATATGCCGCTGAACATGCAATAGCATTCGCATCAGTGCAGTGCCAGTGCCTTCCACTGTAGAAATTCGCCAGCGCCGAAAGTTACATTACGTGTCATGTTTTTGCAAAGAGATATCCGTCGATTGTTGCACTGGTCAGTGACAGTCGAAATTTAAAAGATTTTAACAAAAGCCGAAATTTTCCGTCATTCCAGAGATGAACATTTTGGTCTGAATTTTCTACTTAAGGGCTTTTTCCCGTAAGTTAAGTAAACTGTCGACCACTTCTCAGAGATATTTTATTTTAAAATAGACAATTTATACTATCAGCTGTAAAAAACGCACATATATTTATTATTAGAACATAACATTTTATTTGTGATTAGTATATTAAAAATTAATTACTAATAAAATGAGTTCAAAACGGAAAGAATCCTCCCATTAATTTTTTAATTACTAAGAGAAGTAGTCTTATTTTTCGTTCAAGTAAAAAAAACAAATTTTAATTAACTTTACTGATAATATTTAAATAATGTTTCATACTCGACCAATACAAAAAACCACACTTACAATTTTTAAAATATCAATACGAAAACCCCATCCAAAATCTCTATAATTTGAATTTAATTTTCTTGCATTTATTTTTTTTTTCGACATCCCAAAGAAAAAGCTTCTTTTCCTTCGAAATCTTGATATTTATTAACCCCGATCAGTATAAAATAAGTTGCCTAAAATAAACTTTAGTTAAATGTAAATTAAAATATGCACACACAAATAGATATATTCTCCGAAAACCCGGAAAATACTTTCTAATTTATTTAAAAACCATGGAACTAAGAAAGCAGAAAACTAACAAACCCTTAAAATACGCAAAATTATTATTTCCGATTTTTTCCAAAATATAAGTTGCATTTATTATCGCCCGGAGGATACTCGAAAAAGACACTTAATTGCTAAAAAAAAGCCTACCATTTATTTTTCGTTATTCCGAACCTAATGCTAATTCGGCTGACATCATAAGATAAATTATGGCGTGACATTGAGAACCGTTCGCAATACATGGAATACGTGGAATTCCGCCATAAAAATAAACTCCTCGAACCCAACGGGCGCCGAATTCGTCAAGGGAATATGATTTACTTAATATTCTTTATCATCTCACATTACAATGCTCCCACCAAATGCGAAAGAGGTCCTGTGACAAATCTTATTTGTCAACCGTTATAATTCAACGTAGCACCGACGTAAAACACCGTCTCGTAGGGAACAAAAGCGCCTATCCGAAAATTTCAGCAAACCAATATTAAACGATCAGATTACCTGGAAGAACGTTACCGTGATCCCTGTTCCTGCAGTTCATTAAGTTTCAATAGAGCATTGCCTGTGCAAAAATTCCCGCGACGAAATCTCTACCACCGATAGCAAACACCAGCAGCGTACTAAGCAACTTAAAACCTAATTTATCGGCAGGAGTGTAAGCCTGAGATAAATCCATGTTTGGATTTGGTTTAGAATTTCAGTACGAAAATTTACACCGACAAAATTTATGTTTACTTGACGAGTGAATTATACCCAGCAGGCGTACATGACAATAGTACCCCCTAAGATCTCCCCTGGCACACGGGTGCACCTAATATATTGATTTTCGTACGAGTTGGAGCTTCTTGGGGCTGTTTACATAGCAATTTCCACGAACACGGCGATACTTTATATTAAACATGACTCGGTATTATCTACTAACAGCTCTACCAAAGGGGATCTGAAAAATTGAAACACGTCATATCCTTTATTAATGCTATTAGTTCACCGGACGGGGTACGAGGAATTGGGCGAAAATATCGGGTCAACGGAGTTTAGTCCTTTTTTGAGGGTACCACCATATTCGGATTATTTATGGCAACCTGTTTTCGCTACATATATCCGTTTGTGCTACAAGTGATGTCCTTCGTGCTGGGTTTAAAAGTCGAATAAATTTGGTCCCCTATTCGGGCAAACAGTAATTCAAAATTAAATATTAGATTGAAAAAAATATACTTCTGCATATTTCTTTACAACAATGGGACTGTGTAACAGTATTGTATTTTTAAAAAGCCTGAATAATAAAAGGGCGTTTGCAGCCTATACCTTCAATAAGACCACAACTTTCCCAAAAAAGTCTTCGCTTTCTTTGCATATGAAATCTTTAGTGCACGACACGAGTCGCGAGACACTGGCCAAAGTTATAGTTATAAGTTTCACTATATCATCTCTTATTTTGGATGTAGATGGATCGTTGTAGGCTTGCAGTAAAAACACAACACAAGCGGATCGGAGATTAAAGACTTACTTTGAATCTTAATTGGTGTTTTGCACAAACTCATGATAGAAAAACGCTATTTAATACCGACATAAGAAGCAGCTTTACTTTTACAGATATACGCGTAATATGTTTTTTATATTCTGAATTTGAATATCTCAATAATTGTATCCTCTTACGACATATTTTCAAAAAATGAGGATTGATATTTTGAAATATTCACATCTCATTAAAAATTATAAACATTCTAATCTTATTTTTTTCGAAAATCAATAGGAAATTTCAAAACACCACTCTTTGATCGAAAGTTTGTATTTTTCTAAATTTTTCTGTGCATTTTATAAAGACACAGAAAACATATTTTTGGCTGCCGTTTTTGCTTGAACAAAGAATGCAATGATATAAAAGTATTTACCATTTAATTTGGATCATTAGTTAAGAATCCATCGAAGAGTTTTTAAAGAAAAAAGTGATTTATGTCTGTATAAAAAATATATTTGTTCAAATATTTAGTGAAAAATCCTAAGCACAACTTCTCAATGCACATTTTACTATTATTGCTTAATTTTATGTAATTAAAAACTTTCCAAATGTAATTTATTAAGTAGATGAGGGAAATCTGTGCCTTTACCATAGGTTAACACCCTGGAATTAATCACTGTTTCAGATTAGAGCTACTTTTAATACAAATCCCTTAAATAACAATTTAAACAGATACTCCAACTACGTGTGGATATTACCGCAGTCATCATTGTCATTAAGAATGCCTTGACCCACCGCGAACACCACCAAAGGAGGGTTCCCTAGGGAAATTCATTCCTTACCGTTCCCTACACACTCCAGTGCTATCCCGAAATCTGCATGTGATGATGGCAATTCGCAAATCAGTTCAAGATAATTTTAAAAGAAGCAAAATTATTTACAGAGGGAATTAGCGGGACCGCCGGTAGCATCGCCAAACAAGTTTCCCGTGCATATTAAATAGCTCTAATCTGGCTAATTCCATAGCTGGAAGTGCTTCTTTAGCAAAATGACCCGCTACCCACATCCAGGACGGGAACGGCCAACAAATTCAAATTAGCTTTGAGCGCACATCCTTGCCGACCTCAAAGCCAGCCCGAACCCATCCCATATGAAGTTGACGAGCGTGGTGAACTGCAGCAAGACACAACGAAATTCCCCACTAATTTTGCTTCCATTATTCATAACGTGTTGGCTGTGCTCACCCGAAAACTATTTTCATTATTAATGACAAAAAGCAGGCTGGGGTTAGACACTGCCAGAAACGCCGGCGCCGTTATCATGGTAATAAATTCATTACCGCATGTAACGTCTATTCTGCTACTGGTGGGATCTCGGTGGGACACAAAGGGATTAGATTCCTCATTAGAAGCCGCCACCACTCCCACCCCGCATCCCAGAGCACCGCCGGGCAACCCCGGCGTGAAAATGCTTACATTATTCGGTTTATATCGAATGAATTAATTATTTAAACAAAATTGAGTGCAGGTTACCGCCGATCACCGTGCCGATGGCAGGCGGCCAGGGACCTCCTTGTCGGGGTCTGGCCATGGCCACCTTGGTAAAAACGGTCGCCCACCACTACTCAAGCCTTATTAATTGTCTGAATTAAACAAATTCGCAGTGCGGTGGTCATGGTACTCGACTGAAACTGGGCAAATCATTCGGTTGATGCTCCACCATCGTCATCGTCGTCGTCACCGTTGTCGTCCACCTTGATCCCCTCCTCCTGACTAGGCATTAACATGGTGGGGACGCACTCACTCGTATTGATTTTACTAATTAATCTTGGCCCTAAATAATACTTCCTGGAATTTTAATGGAGGCAATTATCCTTTCGGGGCAATAATTATCCAGGCGGAAATTTGCTTAGTCACTCGAGTGAGCTTTGCACCATCCACACAAATCATCAGTTCCTATAATAGTTAATAACAGGAGCAAATTGCACGTAGCTATCAAGTTCTTCCTTAATTATTTGCCGTATTGAGTCTGGGCGGAGAACGGATGGCCCCAGAGCCTGGAGCAGCCCATGGAAAAGCAGACCGGCTTTAAAGTCATTCAAAACATGGAACAGATTTCCCCCAGCTGATGACTTTGAAGCCCTCATTCTGTTAGTCTAGGACTTTTAAGCCGGAGTAGTCCCTTATTAGAAGAATTATATAATAATAATTACTCGAAACACTAGAAACAGATGGGGCAGGGATAAAATGATGCTTACACATAATTCCTCCAGACCTTCTAGTTAGGTGATAATTGCAGCAATACTACTTTCATTTAACAACCAGCTTATTTGCACTTCTAATTTTGCCATTATCCCAGCATCCCAAATTAGAACGATGTAACCAATTTGCAATTAACACCATCTCGAAATGATTTCTGAATACATAGCTTAAGAAAAAACAAATATTTTATAAAACAAAGAAATAAATAAACTTTAATACATAATTATATGAATAAAAATATAATTTACAAAAATATGGTATCACCAACTGTTCGCAGGGACATTCCAGAACTACGGTAGAAAATAAAAGAGATACCGATGCAGCGAGTTTCTGTAAATTAAGAAATATTTCATAATTTCTCGCTTTACTCTTTAACTTCGAATAAAAAAGATCAGGTGAAATATTTCCGTGACCAAGGTCTACAGAAATTGCATAATTTTGAAAGTACTTGTTCTCTTTATCGAATATAAAAACCCTTTAAACATGAAAATAAAACAAAAGTGTTTAATTTGTACATTTTTGATAATTCATCTTGTGCATTCTAAATTTTCATTTTAAGTTCACTCTTTTTGTGTAATAAAAAAAATGTACAAACGAATAAATCTTATTTACATACATACATGAAAAAAACTGAATATTTTCTCATGCAGGCTAAATCAATTGCATTTACTCAATAAAAACTTATAAAATCAAAAACTCCTGCAGCTCATAATTTCACTGCTGATTGAAAGGAAAAAAGTATGAAATATGTTGATATTCCTATTTGATTCCTTCTTTAATAACTAAACTACACTTTTAATTAAATATCTATTAAAACTTTTTAATTCGCAGGCAGGGGAAAAACTATTAAAATTTTGCAATGTTTTATTGGTTTTATCCTCAAACCTATTATTAAAATATTCTATAAAAATTTCTTTTTTCAGTAAATAAAATCGTTCTTATACAATTCGACTTCCGGAAACTTTTCCGTAAGACTGCCACATTTCGTTGAATGTAATTAACTTTTAACGAAATTGATGTTAAGGACAGTGGGTTTAACAAAGGATGAGCTTTACATGAAAATTACTTTTACATCGTGTGACGTCAACATGAATGACATCCTTCAACAATGTGAAAAATGGAAGATTTCAAGCCGAATTATAAAGGATAATTAAAAATACCTCCATAGGATTTCTCGATCCCGGGATTGCAATGTAGCCGCTCTGCGTGCCGCAGAGGTTTCTGTGTACGTTACAAACGCACAAATATTTACCATACGCTCTACGCATGTAATTCCGTGATAATCCTGTACAACATCACCGCCGCTAAACCCAAGAAAATAAAAATGGTCGCGACCCGCTAAACAAGTCAATATATTCAAAGCGGGCCGATTAACAATGTTTGTCACCCTTTTGTTTAGGTGTGAAAAGTTAGCCGGGTGCGGGTGTTCCCCTGCCGCCAGGTAAATTAGAGCCCTCCGGGGCAGGGCGGCCACACTAGCCCAGTGTGTGAATAAAGCCGCTTTATTTCAAACAATTAATTAACAAGTTCTCGGTTGACTTCCACTGGTTTTCATAAAAATTTTCAGTGGCTTTACCTTTTATGGTAATTAATTAACTTTGTATAAAGTGAACTTTGGGCGCAACTGTTCGCTGAATATTTAATAGTTGAAAGTTCTTAGATGTGTCGGGTAAAGTAAAATTATTTTATCCTCCCGTGGGGCCGAAATAATGAAAGGTGAACACAATTCTAAAAAGTGGAAAGAAAAGATGAGCCCCGCGCGCTACAAGTAGACTAAGTTACCATCAAGACAAAAACTTTCCGCGCGATTTTAAAATTTTTGTTTGTTCATATAGAAATTGCCGCGGGTAGGGTACTGGGTATCGTAAATTACGTCTAATTAAAACCTTGTGTTTGGCTAAATTAAATTTTCATCGGGCGGAAAGATATCCGCCGAGATTTATGGTCTGAAACAAAGTTTGAATATTTTGGTGAAAACATAAGTAGGAAGAAACCACGGTGTCAGGTCGGACTCATTTCTCACTTTCAAACTTGTTTGGTGACAAATTACTGCTTTATATTAGTCGTGGGACTTTGATCCCTTCGGATCATTCATTTAAAGCACGCAAAGTTTTTTGCTTTAAGGGTGCCATGGACGTGGAAACAATTTCGTTAGCCAGAACTGAATTTTGAACAGTCGGTGATATTTCATTTTCACTTTTAATTTCCGCCCCAAAATTGATGTTTGTACAAATTGTTTTAGCAAAACGAGCCGACCTCTATGCTGCCTATACGTGCTGAATTTGTCCGATATCTTTTTCAGAAAGCTATAAAATAACAAAAATGCTGTTGTGTCCACTAAAAATTGATAATGTTAATAATCTTTGATAAGGCCCACATTATTAAAAATCAATACGGTGCGTTTCACGCCGTTCATTAGGCGGCCAACTCAGTAATTGACGGGTGTGGAAAAACAACTTTTATTTAATAATGCGCTTTTACAGTTCCTCCTCCCTTAAAAAGAAGCCTTTGTTGTTTCTGACTAATTGCGTCCATGATTTGTTTTCGTAACTCTAAATACGGGATAAACATTGGGAAAGTTTTAAAGTGCTTTCCTGCTAAAAATATGCGAAACAAGAATAAAATTTCAACGAAATTCCATTAAAGTAACCTTTCATTGAATTCCAGCAGAATTTACGGGCGGAAATAAAACTATTATTAGATATTTCAATTCTTGCTAAATTGTGATATTATGACTTAACGATGAATTGTAATGGAACCCTATAGACGTAAAATTATTAAATAGAATTGATTTCTAAGTGAATAAAAGCTTTTAATTGCTTAATTCCCGATATAAATATGTTTATCCATTAAATGAACATGCTGATAGTCAAATTCTAGCTAATAAATTCCACAAATTATAAACAGATTTATACTGGGAAATTATGGGCAGAATTTGAAAACATCAGGTACGAAAACATTTTATACCACAATTATTGAGTTAAATAAAGAAAAACGCCTGTTTAGGTCATTATAGAAATTTTATACACTAATGATTGTTTTAATAAAATACTTAACTTTTCAAGATTTAAAAATGCATTATTAGAAAACGAAAACAAAAGAAAATTAAAGTCCATAATATTTAATTAATTTTAATTGATATTTAATAAGTTTCAAGAGTTTTTGATTTTGGTTTAAGAATTTACTGCACCGTTCTTAAATCATATTTTTTTGGAAATAATTAAAAGTATTATCACTTTTTCATGCATTTTTTTTAAAAACCTTTTGGAATAGTTAATTCTTATTTTAATTATTCAAACAAATATGAAAAAAAAGAACTTTGGAAAAAATATGCTTAAAGTTTTTAATTATCGTCGTTTATGTCAAAATCAAATTTAGATCTTTATGATATTTTCCTCTAAAGTAAATTTTATATTTGAGTTTTGTATTGAGTTTCAATTTTCTCTAACTAATGAAAGTAGGTAAGAAATTATATTACAAGCTTTTTTTATCATTATATTCAGTTCCTAATTTTTTACACGATCCATAATCGCGACCGTTAACAAATTACTTAATACGACTTTAATCAGTTTTAGAATCGCATAAAAACATAAAAGAAGAATTATTAATTTTTTGAACTAACGCATCTATCAACGCAAACTTACTACTCAAATGAAAAAATTATTCAAAAAAGTTCAACTGCATCCTTTTTTTGAAAAGAGCACTTTCAGAGGAGATTAAAGATTCAAATAAACAGTCTGGTGAACTAATTTTAAAACTTATAATAAACCTAGTTCTGCTTTCGATTTTCCGCATCTAACACGTGGGAGGGCTTTACTACGAAAATAAAAATGTAAAAAAAAATGTGTACAATATAAATTGCCAAAAAACTTCCAAAATAAACGGCTTATCTATAAAGTTTTTACTTTTTATAAAAAAATTGCTATCACCTAGGAAATTCTTGTTAATTGTATGGATTATAATCATTACCTCTATAGATAAGGGTCAATAGATAAAATGCTAGGTTTAAAATTACAAAATCTTTCAAAGCTCTTCATTCGGTTGAGGCTAAATCCATTGGATCAGATTGCAGAATCAGTTTCGTAAACTTAATTACTGGCTTTGGTGCGCTCATCCGGAACCTTTCCATACTTTCATTATTTTAAGCTCATGCGTTTAATCCTGGCGAGGGTCTTGTTAACGAGGGACTGGACAAGCCATCAGTACCTTGCCGGGCGAAAATGGATTGTAAATGAACTTATGTACAATCGATTAAGTGCATTAACGAGAACAAGACCATGGAAGACTTCTGCCCGCACTGCCCTGCAGCCGGCCAATAAATAGGCCTGAATGCCGTTGGAGATGTCTTCATTATGGTCCGAATTTCACAGATAAAGACTGAAAAGGACGAGCATGTTATATGCGATATAGCGATAGATGTGCCATCATCAGCCCGGGATCAAATTGTTCCTGCATTGTGTTGCCCAAGTGGTGCAAGGTGCCCGGGGCGAGGGCGAGAACAGCGGGGGAGGCCGACAACGCGGTTATTTTTGTCATCACACTGTTCCCGCTTGTTATTACCCATTACTGTACGGCCATGAATTTCCCATTTTCCATTTAGTTGGCAGAGTTTTGAAGCGGCATTGTGTTCTCGACCACAATGAATAGTCCCACCGAAGGCGCTCCCTTGCGGCGGCGGTGCGGCGGTTCCCCGCGCAATTTTCGCGCAACCTACATCATCTTGCCGCTCGGCGACGACACCGCTCCGGTCTGACGCTGACGGTACCACCAGTCACATAAAAACGCAAATAGTTAATGAAAATTCTAATTTATTAATTTTCACCCGAAACGGCGGGGCTGTCTTGTTTATTCGCAGCTGAGGCGGTGGAGCATATAGTGCATTGTTTGCATCTGAAGCCTGACGGGACGCCCTCGGATCCCCGTCAGGCCCTAACGCGATGCTGCACCCCCGCATCCAGTACCCGTCTCTTCAACAGAGGGAGGCCCTTCAGTCGGAAGCTGGTGCGGAACAGCACCCGACCCGGAAATTTCGCAGCGTTTGATGCAAAAAGTGGGAATGTTCCATGATGGGAAAATTATTATTAATCGATGCTGTTTTTATGGGGGCAGGGGGTGGAAATATTGCTGACATATTGCTGAGCATTTGCACCCCTCCGGAAATTTCATTTTCCCTGCACTTATGCCTTTTCACTTAGAACGATCTATGAGCTGCCTGTCAATGCCATAGCCAGCCCGAGAGCCAGGAGCTCGGGAGCCCGGAAAATGGGGCGCTCTTACATGAGGACTCCCAGCCGGAGCCCCGACCCGTCGCCAGCCGCCATCGCTAGCTCGCATTGTCATTGTTTATGATGTTCTCGGGAAAAGCAATGAGCACGCCAAATTGGCGGAGACATCATCAGTCTGTATCATCTGCATACCCGGTTAGGCGAAATAAAAAATTAAATAGAGCCTGTTTGTTTGCAGAGCCCTCCCCTCGGAGTCGCGGCACACCGATTGTTTTGATTTCACCTGGTTATTGTGCCTGGCAGGCATCGTTGCGCGAGTAGTGGTTCGTTAGTGGTGGGCGTCCTCTTATCAAAATTTATATAAAAATCGGTACGGGGTAGGGGTGGCAAAAAGAATAAATAGATCGCTCTATTCCGCCCCGCAAATGCCCCCATTTCAGCAGGCGAAATTGTTTCCATTGCCACAATTATTGTTGCAGGTACGAGGAAGCGGCGGCGTTAGGGTTAGGTAGGCACCGGCGAACCTTCCGCGGGGCAAATTGTAATCACTTTACACTAATGAGTTTGACCCATATACAGATTGCAGGTTTACGCTCTACCTATTCCGACAAAGGTCCGCTTAAACGGGACATTTTTGATATTAAAGTCGACTGGATGAGTTCAACGAGTTTATAGTAAGTCGCGGTTCTTTTCGTAAACCAGTAATTCCTTAGGAGATAGTGTACTTATTATTTCTACTGAGAATCAAGAAACATCTAAAGTTGGCAATTTCCAAAGCAAACTTACCAAACTCTTGGCAGCTACGTTTCTTGTAAAAAACCATGCGAAAAAAGTACGTGTAAATTTGGAGAGATACGTTCCAAAATAAAAAATATGTTTCGAAAAACGATGGAAAGTGATGAAAACTTAACTATAAGTTCTAAAATATTCACACACGACTTTAAAAGAATTAAAGGCCTGGAAAATACAAGTTTTATTTAGCAATTATTCGCTGCTATTTGTTTACGACAAATAAAATAATAAAATTTGTTTTACGATGATATAATTTAAAAACTTTTAAAAAACTAGATTTGTGATTTCACCACTTCATTAAATTATAAAAAAATCAACAATGGATTTTTTTTCGATCGATAAATTGTTCTGAAAAACTACTGCAATTTGATATTAATTCATATAAAAAATGGACGAAATGACCTGCTGGAATTATAAAATTACGGTGTAAAATTTATAGACACTTTCTCCTATTGACTATAACAAAAAAAGAAAAAGAATACAGATAAGAATATGTAATAACGTTAATATATTATAATATAACGTTAATTAATTAATAATTCGACTTTGACGTTAACATTGCATTTCGGAATATTTTTATTGTTTTTTATCTTAAAAAGTTACGATTTTTCAAACGCAAGGCAAGACTATTAGGATCATTGAAGTGTATTTTTCAAAGTTATTCAAAACTTATTCAAGCTAAGAAAACGAATACGCTTCTGGTCTGCTTTATGCTTTTGTAGGTGGTTCACATACGGTGATGACCAACCTACCTGTGTCATGAAGTTGGAAAAACTATCTTCAGACAAATATTTATTTATGAAGTACCAGTGGTTCAGATGTAACTAAAGTGTTGCAGGATTACGCATTTATTGTCATTCAGTGAAAGTCTAGTGAAAAATGTTCCAAAAGCAATTAATTCCATCGTTGTTAATGATATACCCATGTCAACTTCATTTTGCACTAATAGTAAGTATTTTGAGGGGTGACTTTTGCAGTGCAAGTTCTTCTGCATAATTCGATTTAGTATTGTGGGTGCTTCATAAAAAATAATATAACGTTGTCGGTGGCACATTGTTTTGAAAAAACAAATAACGCCACCTTGGGCCCATAGCACTCGCATCGCATCGCAAATTTTGGCTGGCCATCAAATAACAAGTAGTTTCAAAGACCCGATGGCACAATGGAAAATTGTTCAAAAGGTTATAGTTCACTAAAAATACCCGACTGTACCGAAAAGCGACGTGGCCCTAATAAAAACTGAAGGCAACTTCATCCTTACGGATAACATAAAACCTATTAACCTCCCTGGAGGTTTTCATAGGAACAGTTTCATTTGTGAAACTGTCGTCCAAATAGGCTGGGGTGGGGGGTGTACAAGGAAGGTGCAAACCGAACTAAGTAACGTCCTTCTTTCAGTAGAGGGTTATGTGCTGCATACGAGGAGATACCTCCAGGACTATAACAATCTTATGCACGAACATACAACCCTTTGTATTAAGGGGTACCGCAACATACCATTCTTCGAAAACTCTGACAGTCTTGTGGTTCTAGATAATGACGAAAAAACGTCAGAAGATGTTCTCGTAAGTCTTGTAAGCACTGGATTCGAGCATCCCACTAAAGTCTGCTTGGATAAAAAGCCTTACATGGTAATGAACGTTCCTTATTTCTTCGATTAGATTCAAGACACTGTTGATAATCATCTTTCTTTCTAAAATATAAAATGCATTGCAATATGTGTTATATTAAACGTTAATACCCAGCCCAAACCTCTTTAAACAAGTGTTGATTTGGGAGTGGAAAATGTTGTTTACTCGAAAGTGTAGTAAAAATTCTTCACGTTTTAGAATTTATTATATTGATTCTTCACAGCTTCTAGCTCACTCATAGTAATAAGTACCGCCAAACCACAAAAAGCGTTTTAAGAAATCATAAACTTTTATTTGTATTATTTGACCTTAAAATTTAAAAATCATTTATTAAATACTTAAAACAAAATTAATAAACCATCTTTAGAGCTTTACTTGATTAAAAATCTATATTCCTTTTCATTGTTTAATCATACCATTGGCAAAATTTAGATAAATTTTTATTTAAATTTCTAATTGTAAAATTACAAAGTCTGATAATAATGACTACTTACTTTGATGCGAATATTTAATCAACAAATACCTGGAATTACAGTCTTTACCTACCTCTGACTCTAATCTTATCAATTCAATTTAAGAAAAAAAAAAACTGAAATTCTCCAAATAAATAGGATCTTTCAAACTTTGCATAAACCGAAGGAATTATGGTATATTGAGGAAAACACAGAATATTTTATTTAAATATCGCAGACAAGAAACATTGATAATATGTATTATAATAAAATAGGACAAATCTTTATTAAGATAGAAATTTAAAGTATTATTATTATAAGTATTTGTACTTGTAATGGGAGGGCAAATAATTTGAAATGTTACAATAACTTTTTCTCCCTTAGGATTAAATAAGCTCCTTAAGACCTTCTATTAGTTTTATTCCAGATGGTGTTACAACTCTAAAGTAAATTGAGGGGGACACATTAAATTTCACATATTCATCTATAAAACCAAAAGATAAAGAACATGAAATTAGCAGTTTAATAGAAAAATTTCCCGAAATATGTTTTATTATGGGGTATATTACTTGGCCAAAATTTGGGTCAAACTGTTAAATATATTAAATATAAGCCAACACTATTAAGTAAGAATATGTAAAAGTAAATAATTATATTTACAATAATTTTATTATCACAAATTACTTTCTTTACGCTTTAAAATTTTCCTGATATTAAATTTTCTCGGTTTTAATGAATTTCTAGAAATCTATTTGACAACAAGACAAATTTTAACAAATTTTAATTAAATGTTGATGCTTATTCATAGTAACATAGAACAGTACTTAATTGCGCTAGTATAAAGCAAGGCCATGGCAGAAAATTGGCTTTAATGCATCTTTGTTTATTTATTCGTGAAATCCCTCTGCGTAAAAAATAAACGGAAATATTTAAACGAGTTGAAGAAAATTGACCACTGTCCGGTATTTTGCCGAATTAATTTCATTTTGATTGGACATTTTTGCTGATAAATTCATAATACAAAATTCAGATGCGGTGTAAAAGCAGCTGCATACCGAATGGTCATGTGTACACAGAAATTAAAGCATTGTACGTCATGGGCTGAATTTTATGCATGCGAAATTATGCTCAAATTGAATTTAAATGTTAATCTTCCAAAAATGAAATTTTGACTTTATTACGCGAACGAAGTATTAAGGAAAGTTTATCGGAGGCAATTAATTGAGTGGAAGTGTACTCTACTCCCGTGGAGTAATTGCATAATCCGTTCGGATCCTGCGGCTTTTCAACCTCCTCTGACAATCGCCCCCAACACCAAAATCGCTGGTATTATTTTTCATTTTGTCGCAATAAACATTGGATATGACACGCTTCGGAAGTTAAGGCTTTGAGTTTTAACTTTTCCATAAAATTAACAATATAAATCTTTTGCTTGCCTCTTAAATGCAATATACCTTACCTTTTAAAGTCTCAACCTTCTAAACTTTTTAAGACAAAAATGCAAACTATCTCCGATTCATGCAGGCATCTCCCTACTTTCTTAAAATATTCGAAAAATCTATCTTTTGATCTTTTAGTTGAGTTTCCAAGAATGATTTTAGCCATGATTCATTCAAAATTCTCAGGATTCACCCAGAGGTACTATGGTATTCGATACCATGCTGCATGCACCTGCTATATAAATGCTCATACTTTAAATAGACCACAAAATTAAATAGGAGCATACAAAGAGAATCTGAGAATCTCTACTCCGGAATTGAAGATTGTATACACTTTAATAATTTTTTAAGAAAAAATATTTCAAAATCTATTCACCTAATTTAAAAATTATATTCATGCAAAAAGAGTTTTTAAATAAAATGCCCCATTTGAATCAATCACAGGTTTAATAACTGTGAAATGCACCATTTGTTAATTATAGAATTTAAATCACAATACTATCGTTCGTATGGAATAATTTTCCATTTCATTTGTTTATACTACGTGGTTATAAGAACGTTATGACTTCCATATCCTTAAATACATTTTGTAAAATGTTCTCCAAAGTATGTCATAAACAATAAAAATAAAAATTTTCACTAGAAACAATTTTCGATCGACATTAATATACAGACTATAAGACAGGTAAATACCGGCGACGGTCGGAATCTGTTTTTTTTAACTTTGAAAAGAAATTATTCGAGATAAAATAACGAATACACAAAACAAGAACGGAAATTGAAAAAAATTTATATCCTATATCCCATTTAAATAAGTCCACTGGTTTTTGCGTGGTCCTAATACAACCAGAGAAGCAGACAAAAATCCAAACGAGCTTACGTTGACTTCTAGTTCATTCGAAGAGTGCCTACGACTCAGGGATTTCGAAGACATACTCAATGTTTGGGCTAAAATTCGAAAATGAGTTTTGGCTTTTCTCGAAAATGCTTTATTTGTAATAGACTACAAGGCTTAAACAAATTATATAATGTATACTAGATATTACTAGATCCTAGATATTACTATATAGAAACTCATAACAAGATTTAAAGGAATATATTCGATGGTTTTTAAGATATTTTGATTCTAATTTTTTGAAAATTCAAATTCTTTGCCGAAGAAAGTGCAGGAAAAATAGAGATTAAAAACAAAATTCCTAAACTGATACTTTTGTACTAAATTGCAATAATTAAAAAATCAAGCCAAGTGCGAGTTCAACTCGCGCGCAGAAGGCTTCGTGCCATATCTTTTTCGCATTACTTCTCCATACAAACCCTCTCGTATCTTTTTCGAAACGGATATAGCATGTAAACATTACTATCAAATTCCAAGTAATTAATAATTGTGTATATGTAATTTATTGTTACGAGTGATTTTTACTTATGCTACTTATTCATATACAGGATTACATCGAAATTAAATAAAGTAGCAAAATATAAATTGATCGCAAAATAGCTTTTTACAGATAACCTGTGATTTGTGAAAATACAAACTTATGAAGCATTTGGGAAAATAATTTTGCATAGTGTTTTGTATCGCAGGCGACGACAAATAAATTGTTAAGTTTGTAAAATTAATTTCTATAAATCTATAAGACCTAGATCGTTATAATTTTCCTGTAAACTTTAAATAAGGCGTTATATTCCCTGCTTTTTTTTATTTAAGATCCAGTATTTTCGAAAATCAGGAGGATTGCTATGCTATGCTATTTAAAATTATGAAAAAAATAGTTTTGTATTCCTCATAGCAAACTCTTTTAAATCACACCCCACGTGATATATAAAATTAGAAAAAAATATCGAGTCTACATTAGTGTTAACTAGTGCAAATTATTAATGAGATGTATTACTGTAAATTTCGGATTTCTACGTCGCGTGGTTTTTGAGAAAATCGGGTGTGACAGACGGACAAACGCGTGAGTGATTTTGTAAATCCGTTCCTCCGTTCTTTTTTTCTTTTTGAGGCACGGAACCCTAAAGACTGAGTAAGGAAAATGACAATGAATCCTCACAGCTTCTCGCAACCTTGAGTACAATCTTTGTATAGAAAAATTATTTAATTTCCACAGTGATTGCCAGAATATCGCTACTCCCATGATTTCCGTCTACAAATGAAAAATAGAAGTAAATTGGCAGAGATGTAGAATAAGCATTTCTAGTCTTTGTTCTGGTCCAATCAAGTCAAAGGAATAGAATTACTCTTTAGGACTCGCGAAGAATTTTAATAAACTTACTATTTACTATCTTCTCAATTTGCAGATAAAAAAGTTGAAATCAGCCTTGAGTGATTTGTTTCATAACTTCCTTGAACCGATGATTTTTTTCGAAAAGTGTGTCCTCGTTTAATTTCATTTGGGCAAGTGGCCCTACAGGGGACTCAAATGCTTCAAATTAAAAGCAAACAAAGATAAAAGGCAGCTGAGGTGTGGCATGAATGTAAAATCAAAATTTTTACGTAACGAAGTTAAGGAGGACTCCTGCGGATTCAGTCATAATGGCACCATAATGGCATTTTTTGCCGGAACCCAGCGGGTAATCCCTGAGCACTTTAAGTGCTTCCCATTTGTAGTAAATTGGGAGGTATTCGACTAGAAAGCGCAGCATGTTACAGCAAACATGATTAAAACTTGGGAATAAGCTTAATCAGTGATTAAACTTTGCAGTTGCTCCTCGCTAATGCCGTAACGAATCGATTGCGCTGCGGATAGCGGCCCCGGGGACAGGGGACATCACGACCGCGCCCGGCGACCGGGCACTTGCATGTATAAATAATGAATTTTAAAATAAAAACTGAATTTATGTGCAAATAAAATATGCAGCATAAATCTTTAATCTCGCCTTTATGTACACACACCATCAGTGTTTTCCGCTGCGTCCTGGCGAAAGGGCCAACTTGGTAAACTCCAGGAACTGGGAGCCGGTTCCGCTTTTGCTACTACTACTGTTGGCCTGGCTTCAGGCTCGAGAACGACCCGCTGGAATGTCCCAGCACCCGCCCCTCACTACGGCGATGTTAATGTTACCAATCAATTTTTTGACGGCACAAGTTTTATGGCCATTTCGGAAGGTCACCTCCGCTTTATTCCAACCCAATGGTAATGAAGCAGACTGCAATAAGGCTGACGTATTATGACGACCATTTGGCTTTGCATGCTATGCTTGGGGCTCATTGGGTTCCTCCTTCTCTCCACCTCCGACAGTTTTTGTCTATTCACCTACAGCTCAATTAAGGACAGTCAGACGTAACAGGTTCCCAGGGGCAAGGCTGCATCACAGGTTTTATGATTTCTAAATTTTTATGGTCGGAGGTGCTCAAAATTTATTGTGGTTTTCACGGCATGATATTCGGAGCTGCAGGCTTTATTTAACTATCAGTCGATGGAAAATCGAGTCCATGATGCGATTAAGTTGAATACACGGATATTAACCCCGCCTGAGGGCATTTGGCAGTGAGCCCTCTTCAATGGAGAACTCCTTCAAGACATGCTGTTATTATGGAAGACTCCTTGTGTGCTGACTCGGCACGAATCGCGTGGATTTTATTAGCTGATGCACAGATGTGGGTTGCATATCAAAAAGTTTAGATATAAAGGCTTTAACGAACTATGAACATATCAATTAACCTTTTTTTTTAAAATAAACTTGACGTTTTGAATAAAATTCGTCCGAAAAAAACAATGGAAGCAATTTTTCAAAATAGATTAAGAAATGAGTACTTAATATAGCTTTTCAAAATAATGACTTTTAAACGAAAGGATATTTCTTGTTTAAAAATACTAGGTAGTATTACACAGGGTATTATGAAGAAATGTATACAAGTCGTTCTATTGATTTTTTAAAAATATGTTGGCATTAATTTGGAGAAAACGGTAGACTTTAAGCTTTTTCTAACCTTAGGAGCCCCTACAAGTCAACCCAACTTTTTCTTTGACCTAATATCTTCAAATATCTTAAAAGCGATTTCTAAAAGCACTTTCCTATTTATTTTTAAGGCTTTATCCATAAAAGTATAAAGAAGAAGTTCAGTATACATCTTCCAGTTCTAAGATGAAACCTCTTAGTTAACGTTAGCCCTGCCCGTTTGTACTGGCTACAATTTTTTCAAAGTTTTTCCAGTAATAGTTACTACCGTCATAGTGGATAAAATAAGCATAAATAAATAAAAAATCTTGGGCATTATTTCATACACAATTTTTAGTAGAGAATGGCTTACAGTGTACAAGACCGAAAACTACAACCAGTTTTTCTAAATATATTTCTATATTTTTTAGCAAATAAAAAGAACGTATTCAATTTTTCTTTAGAATCTTCCTGTCAACGAAATAAGTAAATAATTATAATTCTTGGAAGTTTCATAATTTCCACAATTTTACATATTTCTCTTTAAAACTACGTAATTTTGATTTCTACTATTGTTTTCCTCGATATTGATAATTGAAAATTGTATGCACTTTCTTGTAATAAACGTTTTTTTTGCGAGTATCTCAATTTAACACATTAAATACGTTTTTATTAGAAATTATTTATTATCGAATTATAAGCTATGTTCCTTTACTGCATATTATAACGCTTTAAATATAACATGGTGTTAAATTAACTCCATATTTAAACTAAATCGACAGACTAATTTCACTTCCCACTAATGACGACGAAGAGTTTGCATTTCATCTAAATAGGAAATATTATCTTTATTAAAATTAGTCTTTTGTAAAGTACTCCCCCCATCTTACTAAATGGTTTATTTTGGGAACCTTAAATTACATTCTCATGAAAATAAAGTTAATCCAGTAGTTTTATCTACTATCTTTACGACGGTATATTTCTTCTAAAAGTCTTAAAGACCCACATTCTCCTTTCTACCATCGTTGACAAGATGTAATCAAAAATTATCCATTTATACACCGATAACTAAGAAATGTCCATACTTATATTAGAAGAAACGAAAATAAATAACACCTTGTGTATTGTACAGCATAAACAACTTTCCTTAACTCCCATTAACAAAACTGTCTCAAAAAATTTAATCAAACGAATAGGCATTAAAATTCCAATAACATGTATAATACATAGGGAATAAGAATTCTCAAAAACTTGGTTTTTATTATTTTCTTTAATAGTACTTTTAAGCCCACAAAAATCGTCTTGGGAAATTCGCAAGCAATAAAAGTAAGGGGAATTATACAGAATTAAAAACCATATAAATTCTTAAAACTATTTTATTAAAGATAAGCATAATAATCATAATTCGTCCTTAAATAATAAAGAAATCAATCAAAATCCATTCAAACTTCAAAAAGTCAAAACAAATGAAAACATATGAATTAGGTAAAATCCCAGGAGGGAAAACAGTTTTACATTATAATTGTAAAAAAAATCATAGAAACCAGCAAAACTCTGACTATATAATATTATCTCTCTCTCTGATTATATTAATATTATTTCTTTTTTACTTTTTTTCTCGTCGATTATTATTTTTATGTGGTTTTTTTAAAACTTTTATTCAATTTTTTTATTTTTATGTATTATATAATTTTTTTTTCTTTTTTTTTTTTTCTTTTCTAACTTATATACTAGGTTTTCCGTTTAACAGCCTTGCGTAATGATTTCGTAAATTGAATGAACAACAAAGTAAAACTAAACAAAAATATCTTCGAAAGAAAATATAATAAAAATTATGGACTCAGATGTGTGAGTACAATTCACTCTAACTTGCTTCTTGCTTTTCATTTTGGCTCGTTTTTTTTAAACATTCCATACGAGTAGATTTTGATTTATGTTGTGAGCGCCTATCAATTTTTTTTCTGGATTTGAATAAAGCATTAAGGTATTTCAGAGTCATGACGCAACCATATAACAAAATAGAATATCGACCTTTCTTGCACTAAGTTTTCCATATATATTGCATTATGATTTTTTTTTCATGTCATGTAATTCACATAATAAATTGCAGTGTAATCGTAATTATTCGAAGTTAATTATTCAACATAATGTAGCTTTATGTCGTAATTGCAGGAATTAGGTAAATAGAGTTATTTAATATTATTTAGAATTATAGATCAGAATTCAGGAAAATAACCGTATTTATAAATGAAAAAAGAACATTTTTAGTGAGTATCATTTAATTACTCTTAAAGTACCGGGAAAATCAACATTATATATTACACTTGATATAAGAAAGCGGACAGAAAATATTTCAGATAACACCAAAACTAAATCTGCACACTATAAAAAAGGTGCGAAATATCTGTCTTCTTATTTATTATTCCTACACATTTTACATAAATTGATGCTCACACAACTAATTAAAGGAATCGAGTTCCCAATCTTATTAAAGTACGAAATCATCATTTATGTTCAAGTAACACGAACCTCAAAGAAAAATAACCAATGCTAGTTGTAAGGGAAAACGTACATTTCTATTGAAAAATCGAACAACTCCTCAAAGTATGAACCGTGCATTTCTAATGTGTACAAAAATACAAATATCCATAAAGTTTAGTAAATCATAATTATTCAACCAATTCATATTCGCTATTTCAAAACAAATCAATATTTTAATTAAACTGCAGCACGCGATAACCCGGGGTATTTGCTGATATAGTATACGTTTTCAATAGGTTTATATGATCTTAATTTAATTCTCGCGATAATATTTCATTGTCTGCATAAATAAAATTCTAATTTTCCTTTTTCTATTTCCAATTTCCACATGATTGAGCTAAAGGTTCATCACGACTATAAAACCCGCAATATACGCATCACCTACTTATAGTCCTTTTTCGGATAGCACGGTTGCATCACAACTATCACGATAGTATATACCAAATCAATAATAGGAAATAGTTCGATGCTAGAAAAGCACTTTTTCATAAGAAAAATAACATAAAAACAAAAGAACATAACAGAAACGGGTGAAATTTGTTGGTGAAAGTTACAAAAGTCGAATATTTCTGATCATCAATTATTATTAAAGCCTACATTTAAAAAATCTGCTTTGCTGTAAATTTGAATTTATCTAAAATATATTTTATGTACATTTCATATCTCCTAACGTTAAATTTGTTGATTAATCTGAAAATTGTTTTTGCCTTTTATACAATTCTAATTTAATAACACACGATCACGTTACCCTACAGAAATCAAAAAAAAAAAAACAATAGAAAATCGTAAAACTCGCTACAGAAGTAAGTGTTGATTATATAAGAAGGCGGCCGTTGCAGCGATCGTAATTGGAAAATCCATTTAACTTAACACGTAAAAATGCGCTTATCTCGAAAAAGTTCAATAAAAAGGAAAAATCCGACAAGTTCAACTGACTGTTTCGCTACCTCTAGTTAACACATAAATTTCACGAGAGCTCGTTAGTCTTCCTCGTGTTTAGTGTAATGCTACAATACGATACGAGGCGGGGAAAGCAGAACAAGTGAATTAGTGTAAGTTACCTTGCAATTATATAGGCCTAGTTATCCCTTAGCTGATGCGGGTCCAATACCAAAACCAATTTCAAAGCATTAACAATTCTCGCGTGGCTATGGTGGCAATTCTCTCCACTTTCAAATCAGTGAATTGTTAGAACTATTTTTTTGGCACACTTGAAATTATTTTTCCGCCGTGTTTTCTTTATTATCCGACTTATGATCAAATCTAGCGCTATTCTTTTGTACTGGGTCCGTTTCATTTCTCTGCTTTTGCATAGATGACTTGAACTTGCTCGATGACGGTCCAACACGCCATTTCTGGTTGCCCGAATGATTCGAATCCACTGATGAGCCATAGTTATGCCTGTTAACTTGTTGAGTCTTATTCCCCACAGATCCACTGCGAACTCTCCTTGCAGCACCCGACCCAAAGGAACCAGTTCTTCTTCGATTCTGATGCTGATTAGAATTATCCACTTGATTTCCAATGTAATCGCTTCTGTTCGTTATTGTGGTATTTGGACGCTTGCCCGCAACCGCAACACCTTCGCTCTCTGAAATGCTTCGATATCTCTTCGTATCATTACCCTTCCGCAGCATACCCACGCCTTGGAGCATCTCATTTATCTCTGGCTCAACCACCCTGAAATCTTCAACTGTTTTAAATTTTGACAAATACTCCTTCAGCTTGGGATCCACGTTTAGCTTGTCAGCATGCTTATAGTACTTCAAGAAAGCCCAAAACTTTTCCAAACCATAAAGCTGCCCTGAAATGGAAGAGCACACCACCATTTATTTGATTGCATTTCAAAAAACAAACTTTTACCACTTACCCTGCTCATAGTCGGCAATTGTTTCCTGTTGGAAATCATCATAAAGATTCGGCCGGAATTTTTTCTCAAGACCATACGAATAGAACCGGAACAAGCACTCTAGACCATACCGAAATCCTTCGCGGGCATCCTCCAACGCCAGTTGCCGAAATTCATCGTACATAGTTTTATTGAAATTCTCCCTCAAAAAGAAAGACCAAAACCGGAATAACGTGTTCATCTCCTGAGACTGACCAGAGCCTAGACGCCTGCGCTCCTTGAGACAACGGCTGTGGTACTTATGGTAGGCTTGTTGAGTGAAATTATTTTCCTTGAGTAGTGCATGAGATGGATGCTGAAATACTGGCAAGCTCTGGGGTATGGATGAGCCGTAGCTGGAAGTAGTCGGACTTGTTCCTGCCGAGCTTCCCACACTAGAAGTACGAGGTCGGTGCTCAACGGTGTCCATCACCCAACCGACATGTCCTTCTACGGGGGGATTACTAGAATGTCTAGTCTTGCGTTTCCGTGGCGTTCTAGGATCTATGGTGTGATTATTCGGTGCAGCAAAGAATCTTGCTCGTCGATGTCCTTTAGAAGATGACTTAGACGTGTTTAAGAGATCTTCTTCTTCTGTGTAAAGTGGAGGTGGAGGAGGTGGAGGTACTTGCTGATTAGGTTTCTTATTAGTTTTCGGCACGAATTTTTCGAAGTCCTCCTGCGAAACAATGTTGACCGTCTTGTAATTTGCAGACGGATTTTGAACAGTCCATATTTCCTCTTGATAGTTAAAAAGGCCATCGTTAATCACTTGCTCTAAATCCTGAGTTATTTTGGTCCTACTAGTAAAATCTGCAGTTCGATCGTAGCCCTCGTGTTTGGGCGCCCGCTGAACTTGAGCAACAATAAGTAATTTATTAATATCTCGGTCATCAAATTCATAATCCGATTCAGTGTCAGACCAACATCGATCAGTGAAATTATTAACCCGCCCAACGGTTGGCATCTCTAGCTCCTCGTCAAATTGAAAGTCCAACTCCTCTTTCTCAGCAGGTGGTTTGCGCTGAGCAGGTTGAAACTCTTTCGCGGGATCCTTTGCTGTAGCTTGTTTGGTCCTTCGTTTGACCTCTTTCCAAACGCTAGGAATATCATCTGCCGTGGGTGAAACATCCTGACCATTTTCGGTTTTCTTGTCTGCCTCGTGTTTGGGTGATACATTTTGAGCAGTTTCGAGTTGTTTTTCAAGACCAAAATTATTCGCATTTCTAGACCGGCTTTCAGACTTTTTCTCAGCACCAATAGAAGCTTCTTTCTCCTTATCACTATTTTTGTCCTTTTTATTTGATCGAACTTCATTTTCATTAGACTTTCCTACTTTTGCACTACACGTATCCTTCGGGGAACTCGTACCTCTCGGACTACATTTTGGACTGCTCGTATCTTTTGGACTGCTCAAATCTGGACTGGCACCTAACGTAACTCCAGATTTCCTCCTCTCCACTTCTTGCGACAGTTGACTAACAATTTTTTTGGGTGCTGAATCAGTTACCGGCGTTGCTTTCACATCAGTATCTTTCTCATCTGAAGGCAGCGCTTGTGATTTTTTTGGCATTGGCGGTGGAGGAATACTTGTTAAGGGTTCGGACATTATGGTCGTTCCAAGAGCCTTTAGCGCTTCTTCGGGATCACCAGCACCAGCAGTGTCCTGAATCGGCCAGGCGGTTGGATTCGTTTTGGTGCGAACTTTGAAACCATCAACTAGCTCTAATTTGTCGGATTCTTTGATCGCATTAATAATAGACGGTATGTCGGCACCAAGGGCCATCATACGATGGAAAGATGCAATTAGAGTAACGGGGATAAACCCTTCTGCATCCATCTTGCGCCTTAAGAAGAAATCCCCTGTAAGGTTCTCCTCACTGAAGTAATACTCACTAGAAAAAAGCCAATAAATGGAGTGAATAATAAAATGCGTGAGAGGACCTACACTTGCTTCCTTACTGCTTCCATTACACTCAAAGCATCCAATTCGATGAATGTCGGCGGAATGCCTCCATAGTAGTGCGTTCCCATCAAAACGATTGGATGATCTCCACTGTCCGAGGTATACGCACGAGCAGGGCGGTTAGATTCAGATCGAATGTGACCTTGTCTTGAATAACCTCCCCGTCCGTTCGACCTACCCCGATAACTAGTTGTCCTGAACCTTCGGTTCCTCCGATCGTAGCTGCTATCACCATGATCGTCCCTATTAATGGGTCCACGCCTAGCTCTCTGAGGTTTCGTCCGAGCAGTTTTGGACACATCGATAGGCAAAGGTCTCCATTTGTGTTTCGGAATTTTCTTATTTAACGTAGTCGCCGCATTGTTTGTAACAGTGCCATTTGAAGTGGTAGGCTGTGGTGCTGCCGACCTAGTAGAAGCCACAGACGAAGCCTGTGATTTTACAGTGGTTGTACTTGCTGAAGCAACAACTGCGGAAATGAGCGGCTTCGGCTCCGGTGCATTTGCAGCTTCTTCAACTACCAGAGTCTTAGGTTTACCAGGATTGGGATGTACTTTCTTTCCATTTAAGCCGGTTTTACTTTTTTCGTCCAAAAGTGGCCAATCACCAACGTTTGAGAAATCACTAGCCTACAAATCGTAATATTAGATATAATTTTTTAATATTATCTGGTACGTGATAAGAACTTTAAATTATTTTTTTAATTTCATTTAATTGTTTAATAAAAACCTTTTAAACTACTAGTTTCAAATATTAAAATTAAAAAAAAAATCCGTTCATATTATAAAAATTCATTAAACTCACCTTTTTATTAATCTTTCTTTTATCCTTTGATACTTTGACTACTGTTGGCGTCTCCGATGCACTTTCAGGCTTAGAGCCTATAAAATTCAAAATTAATTTATTTTTGAAAAATACATAATTCTTCAGAGAGATACCTGAGACTTTAGTTTGTTGTTTCGGTTGTAAAACACGTTTATCCAAAGGCACAGAGGAAGAATTTTGCGGACTGGCTGCTTTTGTAACCTAAGAATACACAAAAATGTCCAGTGGTAGTTTCATAGTGATAAATATATGCACCAACATATTTTTATTGGGAAAGGATTTACTTCAAAATGTTAGAATCTATGAAAATCAATATTCGAATTTATTTAAATATCTTAAAAAAGGAAATTACATGAAGATTAAATTTTAAACAGGAAAAATATCAACAAAGTGTTAGTTGCAATTGTAGTTTATTTTGTTTTTTATTTTACTCGGGTTTTTCAAAATATTCTTTACGAACTTTTAAAACACATGATGACAGATGCCGAATATGCCTCCTGGTAACAAATTTGAACAGGATAAAACAAGTTGAAGATAATTATATTTCTAATCAAAAAACCATAAAATATTTACAAACCTGGTACTAAAAATTCAAAGCTAATCGAACTACTTACTTCAACTTTGTATCAGATTAATTATGAAAAATGTATAATTATAAATGTTAAGTCTTTAGGTTACTTGTAGTCTTTAATTTTATTTAGATACCAAAATTAGGGTCTAACTATAGTACAATCCGCTTAAAATGAACTCCAAATTTTTGCTAATTTGATCGTTCATCATAAACACCTTACTATAGTTCCAGGTGAACCGACTATTAAATAAGTGAATGATCCCATAAATACTCAGTTTTAGCATTAACTCTAAAATACCAATTTGAAATTAAAATAACCACTTGCTATGCTTCACCTTTCAAAGGTAACTGAAAGACATTTTAAAAATCTACTTACCATTAATTGTAAATAGGAATATATTATTTACGATCTACTTTTATTTCTTAAATCTCAAAAGAGAGCAGTTTTTAATATTTTACAACCTCTCATTTAAAAAATAAAATTAGAATTTGAGTTCTATAAAAAGAGGATGTAATTTTGCCACAAAATAATTTTAAAAACGTTCTTTAAAAAAAAAGCGAATTGGATGTGTATCGTTCATACAACACTATTTTAGTCTACATAATAAAGTGAAGTAGCTACTTCTAACCAATTTAAATTGTCGCATTTCCATAAATATTCTGAAAATGAGAACAACGACGCAAAGAACCCTAACACTGCTTAAATAATTGTGTTTGTAAATACTTTGCCGAATGGTTTTTGTTTATATCTCAATCTGCATACAAAACATAAGCGAATAAAATCGCCAGATATTTTACCAAAATATCAAGTATAAGCAAACATTAACTAGGCATACTGGTAAATATCAATACATTAGACAATGGTATCGGAAAATCAAAACACGCTAGCTAATACGTCCCCTATTCAGTGAAATTATAATTTGCAAAAATTCCGAATTAATTCAACATTATCAACACCCAACTTTTTAATCGATCCAAATGTTCGACATGTTACGGCAATTCAATTAAGCACCTTTAATTGGCTCTTGCTTTCAGACGTATCTCTTATCGCTCTCTTGTGCGATCGTCGATCGATTGGCATAACCGGGACTCTTCACCGATCCCCTCACTTTCCTAGAAAGCCCATACCCAGCAACAACGTTCCAAGAAGCTGTTCTTCGCGGTAGGCCTGTGCAGAACGCACATGTCTGATGCTAATATTTATTTAATATTTATTTAACAACTGCTCGCGGCTGCGACTTCGAAAGGGAGCTCCCTTTCGACCTCGACGGCCTTGACATTATTCCCCACTATCGACATGGACACCAAAACTAAGATTCTGATTACTGGGGGAACAGATCGGGTCGATTCTACTATCTATACCCTCGCATCGTCACCTGTTCCGTATTTAGCTCTAATTCAACGATGAATTAAAACCACTAATCGAAACACCAAAGCGCTCAATTCGGTGACGTGTTTGTTATTAAAATTACGTAGAAATTATTGCCGTTGAAAACGTGCTTTCTGCGAAATGCAAAAATAGCTGTCCACATGCATATAAATGTATATACGCACTAAATTTTATTTGTTTGATAAGAGGTGTTGGAATTTCTATTTTAACTAAAAAATCTATAATGGAAAAACTATTTACAAATAATTCTCTGGGCGACGCAAGTTTCGCACTGCCGCATTGTTTTAATTAAAGAAATTCGAAAAATGCGCAGTTAGCATATCACCTTCTAACTCGCGGGAAGTTTATCCGTTCCTGACTCTTTTCAGGCATGTTTTCTTCAAAATTACTCAAAACTGAACTGCAAACTTTATCTGAAACTGAACCGAACAAGAAATAATTTCATATAGTCGGTCGTTAGGTTTTTATTGCTCAAGCAGCCAAACCCACGTGCCGTCTAGGCCGTTTTTGCATAAGAATTTTCCATTTCCATTAACTGAGCAAATGTAAATAAAGAAATTATCTTTACAGGATTTATACAATACTTTCATATTAGGATTTATACAATACTTTCGTATTAATAATAACAATGCTTTCATATTAAACTCAAAATTAGCATTTAAACATAAGACAAAACAAATGTAATGATTTTAATTTTCTTATAGAGTTCTATGTTACAAAAAGGAAAACAGTGAATGACAATGAACAATGAACAGAAGCACCAACTGCCTGCAGTTACACTACAGCATTATTTTATAAATCTAGACGGAGTTTTCAATGAGAATGAAAATAATATTGGCTTTTGTTAAAAACCAAACTGTGTTTTTCTTTTGTTCTGCCTCGAAAAAAATACTCTAATATAGTATTAAACTTTCACTACTCTAATATAGTATTAACTGTTTAGTTAGATGAAAGTAAAATTAGACCGACTAAATGAAACCACTATGGATCACACCAAAACGTAGAGAGTGAAACTTTTCAGTCTTAATTTCTTTAGTGTGATTAAGAAACATTTGATGATTACAATTTTATCAGCACTCAAGTTTAAATTTAAATAAGAGGCACAAACATTGAAAAATTTGGAAACCGTCGTAATTAAGAAAATTTAAAATTCAAAACGGCTTGTAAGAAAATATTTATTACATTATTACTCTTCACAAATTCTTTAAAAAGAAAATTATATTGCAAAAAAACTACAACAATACTTACATTCTACAAGTCGGACAAAAAACTATATTATATTGTATATCTTTGAGGATAGTTTTTTATTTAGTATTCAGTGAATAAGGCGATTTTAATCTAATGTGCAAGTTAAAATAACTCCCAAGCTACTTGATCTACTTGAGTTGTGTTTTCCATTGAAATCTATAAAACTGCGCGCATAGCAGGATATATAAAGTAATATAAGATTTAGTTTTTAATATAAATTCAAATTGGCCACATACGTTGGGAAGAATCTTGCTAGTTTAATCAACAACTTGCGTAGAACATTTTTTAGAGATTCCTTTATATTTGTTTTGTTTAATATACATATACGTATTCCCATACGCTCTTATTATCTAAGACCAATTAATTATGCTAGTGTAATTAATTGGCCCCATTCCACATAAGAGAATGTCCACACCGATTAAAAACCAGCAGCCAAACCAGAAATACGCCACTACAATAATAAACGCGCTGAAATTTGTGTATCTGATCAAGTGCAACTAACTTGGAATTGTAAAGGGTGGCCAAGATTTCTCTCACGATTTTTCGCTATTGATTAAGAATACACAGAAATGTTATGTGAATACAAGCTTAAGCTATAAGCTAAACACGAATTTACCTTCCAAGCATTAACTTTTGGTGGTGGAGCAGCAACAAACTTTTTAGGTGCTTCATCCTTATTTTCCATGTTCTCTTCGGCGGAAGAGTCCTTGGACGCATTCGCGTCACCATTCGATTTTTCAGACTTTTCCGCTTTTGGTTTCGGCTCCTTGGGATTCTTCGGTCCTTGTTTACTTCTGTTTGAGCTGTTATTCCGCCCAACAGGACCATTGTTACCCTTAGACACCTGAGGTCTGTCCTTTTGCTTTTCCCGACGACGGGCTTTGCGATCCTTCCGATTGTGTGATATCACCGGAGTAAAACCAGCACCATCGTCTACCTCGGACGAAATGCTCGGATTATCGGCCGGCGGGCATTTGTCAACGGCATTGGCCGGCGAGCACTTGTCAACGGCATTGGCCGGCACCCCGGACTCTTCGCTCCACTTCGGGGAGACATTCTGGTTGGCAACGTCACACTTGATGTTCTCCTTGTTGTCTTGCTCGGAATCGGTTTTTCCAGAGCCTTTACCTGGCTTAGTTTCAACATTTAGTACGACATTGGCATAGGAGGTAGAAGAAGGACCACTTGCTTCTTCGTTCGTTTCAGGAACTGTCCTGACCGCCGACATTTTCAATGAATACTCCTTGCTCAAGGGGGTACAAATCCAAGTGGCAAAATCGATCGATTCGCCGCCTGAAAAGTGTTAATCCCAGCAGATTAAAGTCGACGAGTAAGTTACGCTCTGCACCCAAACAGACGGTACCGCCAGACTGAAGTCTCTGCCCAAAACTACAATTGCATAACTTGTGTTTAGGTTTCCATCTTAAATGGAGCAAAATGCCAATGTCAAATGTCAAAATGTACACAAATCACACGTATTTACACACTTATACGATCCTCGCACTCGAAAGTACACGTACGGAACACAGTTAAACAATCCTCGAATTCGAAAGTACTCTAGATTAGTGAAATGTCAGATACTGCAAGACGTAAGGGGCAATATTACAATCCCGTGCAATTGTAGATTTTACTTCCCTAATTTGTTTATGGTTTATTTTTGGAACCCTGCAAACAGGCCAAAATTCGTCTCAGCGGTTGAACCACCGATTGCAGTTCTTCGAACTGTAACGTAGCTAGTGTTCGTGGTGCACTTCGGCCAGCGTTTAAATCAAATTTGCTAGCAATACCGAAGCACTTCACTACTCTTTTCACTTCTGAGTTCTAGGACAGGTAAAGACTGATCGCTTTAATCAATCTCAATAACACTTTGCACCATTTCACAAAGGAAAATTTGAGATTTTCACGCTACAAACCGTACATGTGGTTTGACGCCGAACGTAGACCTTTTCGAAAAGAACGTGAAATGCGTGAAGTCCGAAAACCTATGTTGTGGCAATGTCGTCACTTCACTGTGTGCCCTCGCTAAACATTTTGCGCTCACTGAACTGTGGGTATTTAATGATTTTGCGGGAATATGCCTATTGGCTCGCCATATTTCATTTTTAAAATGGGATGTGGCTAATAATAGCGACTTCAACATTGTCCTTGTAGTTTCAAATCCAAAATTGTAAGGAAATTCCCAAAGGTTAACGACCAAAGTTGCGTTTACAGAATCCGCAATCGGATCTGATGTACGTTGCATTTCACATGGTAACCAACTTGACAAGAATAAAAGTATAATATGTCTGCTTCTTTTGATGCTGTCAGAGAATTGTAAAAGGAACTAAATAGCAGGTAAGACCAGCGAAATTGCTGTCTCGTACTGACCTAAAACCATCCCACAAATAGGACGACTGTTTTTAGGGATTCGTAATGACGGTAAATGCGAGTCTTGCAGATGTGCCTCGTGTCCGATGTTTTTTCGATATAACGCTGGGCGGACTGCCGGCGGGGCGAATTGTTTTCGAGCTTTTCAGTGATATCGCACCGAAAACGGTAGAAAATTTCCGATGTCTATGCACTGGGGAGAAGGGCCTCGGCCAAACAACCAACAAGCCCTTGCATTACAAAGGCGTGATATTCCATCGAGTGGTGAAGGATTTCATGGTGCAGTCGGGCGACTTCTCGGCTGGTAACGGAACAGGCGGTGAATCCATCTACGGCGGGACTTTCGAGGGTAATCCCTTCGGGTTATTGATTCCGAATGCGTCCCTAACGCGCTTGATCTATTCCAGATGAAACATTCAGCCTCAAGCACGACAAACCTTTCTTGCTCTCCATGGCAAACAGGGGCAAAAATACCAACGGATCACAGTTCTTTATGTGAGTTACTCTTATTACTTTGCAAAGTTGCCGACGACATTCAAGTTTAATGGCTCTTCTTGATTGGAACCTGTACTGGGAAGTCCCAAATATTCCGCAAAAGGACATATAAGTCACGGGTCTCGTGTTTTAAAGTTCTGAGCCGAACACTTTAGACTTATAGACAAGATTAAATGTGTTTCCGCAATTAAATAGGACCTGTTGGCAGTTTCAGGGTAATAAAATCTAGGCTATAATTTGTTTTGTAGACTTTGAACAGCTGTGGTCTACTGATAAGGCATCGGAAGGAAGTTTACTGTTTCTCGAATAATCTTGTCTATCTGTTCTAGAGCAGACCTTTGGATCGAACTGTTTGAGATGCATTCTTCAAATTGAATAGAAAACTCAAAGAACTTTTGTAAGCGCTTTCTGAATATTTGAGATGGTACTGGTACGTCTTCCACTTTCAATAGTCTACAATTTAGAAGGATTTTAATTTTTTTGACTTATCAAACAACAAATTTTACTATAGCAACTGTATATGAGAGTCAATGCTGTGATCAGCAACGGTCGTGTGAGTATGTGTATGGCGGCCGACGCCAAACAGTCGGAGCGAAACACTCCTGGCTCTGAGTCTGTTTCGTTGCGCCCCTTGTAAAATGTTTATTCGATACAAATAAAATTGACAAAATAATGCCCTTCAACACTGATCAACACTGTAAAACAAACTATTCTTGTTCTTTTGTTTTTCTCGTTGTAGTACTACACAGCCTTCTCCACACCTTGATAAGTAAGTATGCTGGAATCTGTTGGCCGGAATATTATTTAACAATTCCCTTATCCTCCAGTGTTCATGTTGTTTTTGGACATGTCGTCTCCGGGCATGATTTGGTGCGCCAATTGGAGCAACTACCTGTGGATAGAAACTCTCGACCACTGCAGGATGCGGTCATATCGAATTGTGGTGAACTGATTCGGCAAATCAGAGGTAAGAGTGGCATAAGACCTTCTAGGTAGTACGTGTAAGAACTAAGATTGGTATTTGAATTTCTTACCAGACGTTTGTCCAATCCATTTAATAGCAGCTGATGGAATTCTCTTAGATTTAATTTTCCTTTAATTATAGTAACTCCCACTTAAAGCCGTTTTTTGAGTAATCTGTAATTTTAATATGTAATTAATATTTCCAGTTAAAAAGGACAAGAAAAAGAAGAAGAAAGCGGCTTCTTCTGAAGCTGAAAGTGCTTCGAGCTCATCTGAGGATGAAAAGAAGAAGAAGAAAGATAAAAAGAAGAAAGATAAGAAGAAATCTAAGGATGAGTAAGTGGATTACACGAAAATTAAAGTTATCTGTCTTACATGTCATTTAAACTTAATTTGCAGGCCCGAGAAAGTTGAGGAACCCGAACGAGGTGAAGATCTAGAAGAGGGTGAACTTCATCCAATGGTTTCTGTGACTAAAATCGACCCCGATGAAATACCGGAGGTAAATATTTAACTACTTTATTAGTCTTTGGGTTCTTAGGCTTGAAATGCATATTTAAGGTATCAAACAAATTTCTGATGAGAGGCGGTAACGATGATGAAAGAAAAGAAAAGGAGAAGTCTGAAAAGAAACGCGAGAGGAAAAGGGAAGATTCTAGGGAGCGGGGGCGTCGTGAGCCTCCCCGAAACACGTTTGGGTGGTCGAAGAGAAGAGTCCCTGTATCAAGAAGCGGAAGAGTTATTAAAGGCAGAGGGGTTTTCGTAAGTTTAGATTTCTTAGTCAACTTGACCATGTTATATCATAGTTTATTTTCTGAAAACAGCGCTACAGGACTCCGTCTCGGTCCAGAAGCCGTTCAAGGAGTGTCACTCCACCACACTGGAAGCAAGCTCAAAAGAGGACTATAAAGCTATCAGATCTAGAAAAAATTGAAGAGGAGAAAAGGATTAGAGAAGAGGAAATTAAAAGACGTGAAAGTGAACGGAAGAAACGACATGAGGAGTTAGCAAAAGATTCGAAGAAATCGTTTTTTGAACTTTCCCAAACCAACAACTACGAGTCCAGCGAGAGCAAGGAGGCAGAAATAAAAGAAAAGGATGCGGACAATCTTCCACAGCAGAAGAAAGATGAGGCTCAATCTCCACGAATGCGCAAGTCGTCCGAGGGATCGATAGACATGAATGCTCTGGACTATGAAGACCAAGCGGGCACTGATAACGAGGAGAAGGAACCAGTGGTAGAGAGCAACAAATCAGATTCAATGGCTCATGCCTTTGGCGTGGAAGTGAAGGAAACAGCTCCAGTTCACGAAGATGACCGTCATGAAAGGATAAAGCCGGACGATTCCGATCGGGAGAAAAGACGCGAAAAAAATAAGATTGATAATCCGCGACGGCGGTCCAGAGAGCGCTCCAAGAATAAATCCCCCGATGTAAAACGACGCTCTAGGGAAAAGTCGATTGAGGCGAGGAACAGGAGATCTCGATCCAGAGACCGTGAGCGAGAACGCCGAGAACGTTTCATAGCACGACGGCCTAATCTGCGATCTCCGCGAAGGCGAAACTTTAGCAACAGAGGAAATCGATTCGGGGATCGACGACGCCCTCGTTCTCGCTCATTCGATCGTTCCAGGAGGAGGAGGACTCCAGAAAGGAGGAAGTCCAGAGATCGACGAGGGAGATCTCGTTCACGAGATTCGAAGGAGAGAAGACGTCGATCCAGCAGGGATAAACGTTCAAGTCGCTCCAAAACTCCACAGACGAAACATTCTCCGTCTGCTGAACGCAAGTCAAAATCAAAAACCAGAGACGAGCGTGAAAAGACCTCAGCTGAACCAAAAGCGACATTACCTGAACACGATAAAGAAAAGCTGGCCAAGGAAAAAATGGCTAAGCGGGCGGAAGCTCTACAGCTCTTTAAGGACCACATGCGAAAGGAGATCGCAAAGGAGGAGGAGAAGCGCGCTGAGAAAAAAAGACTTGAAGAGCTTGAAAAGGAGAAGACTGCCCGAGAATTAGAACAACTGGAGAAGCTGAAGCAGGAAACTCTACAAAAACTAGAGGAGCACGAAAAGTTAAAGCAACTGAGTGCAGTTAAGAAGGTACTGGAGGCTGTTGTCACGACTGCGAAGAAGCGAGCGAACAGTTCCGAAAAAGAGGATAAGGGCTCCGCGAAGAAAAAGAAGAAGGCTGAGAAGCATAAGAAGTCGAAGAAGCACTCGCGGTCTCCCTCGTCGGATTGATCGCCGTTCATGCTTAAAAGCTATTCATTGCGTTTGCCACAGTTCTGTTTGCATGTAGCCGACAGAAATGCGGACAATTTTACGTCGGACTATTTAGTCTTAGTCATGAAATATATTGTAGAACTATATAATTGTGGTTTTACTCAGAACCCTCCATGCTCGATACGTTACGTTAAGTCGTTGCACGCTTGAAATTACAAATTCCGATTATTGTGCTGCCTCTATAAGCGATGAACGTCATTTACAGTATCGTCTTAATTTCATTTCTAATGCTTACTTCTTAATATAAATACATTATTCCATGCACTTTGTCTATATTGTTTTATTATCTGCTATTTCCTAGATATTTTGCATTATTGCGTTATGTGGCGAGCTATTGTTTACATAAGCCAGCTGCGTGTACCAAAAGTGGTACATGCGAAATGAGCAATCTATCTGCAAAATTTATCTTAGTCGATCTAGTCTGATCAATTTTAACCAATACACTTATTAATGTATTCTTTTTTAATATAAAATCTTTGTTTATATGATTTTTAAAGGTAAGCTTGGGAAAAGTGCAGAGGAATTGTTGCGATGGTCCAGGCTAAAACATTTACCCGGACTTTTAGCAGATTAAAGCCTATGCATAAAATAAATTAGAAATAAAAATATATATCCATTTTAATGGTATTAGCGCACAGTAAGAGTTGATATTTTACTTACGACTGAAAATTTTGCCAGTCTTCATTACAATTTATATAAAACCAACAATTTGTTTAAAAATTTTAATTTGCTCTATTTGAAAATATGTTCGCGTTGTACTCACATAAATTATTTCAATTTAAGGCCTTGTTGAAACCTTTCAAGAATAAAATTATGTTCTAGAGGAACATTCGAATCAATTGTTTTTCTAGATTACATTGAAAAACAGAAATTACGGAAATATACGGAAATTTTCTTCTGAAATAAATCCATAACATTCGTTAAAAATTCGTATTCTCGCAGCGGAAGTAGATGGCGGCACATGAGCCTTATTCGTTTTATATTCCAAAGTTGATAATGAATAAGTCAAGATATATTAGCTATAATAAAAAGAAATTTTAAAACATAGTAGAATTTTTAGAATGCTGTATACTAATAAATAAAAAAAATATATATACATGAAAATGCAGGGTTGTCCCTTTATTGGCGCGAACTTTTAATTTGGCATTGCGGCTAATTAAATACTAGTTTATTAAAATTTGAATAATCAATCATTCACTTGCAATTACGAAGAGGTACAAGATTTGCTAATTTAATACTTGCTTCTATAAAGGTCCGCCGATTCCAAATATTATTGTCGTTTCTCTTTTGAATCTAATTCGTCGTAGTTCCAGAATGTCAAATTTTGGGTTTGACAGTTTAATTATGGCGCACGAACTTCACACGTTATTACTGTTCCTTTTTAGACCTCTTCGTTTGCTGGTCATTATTTGAAATTGCGTTAGTGTAAAGGCTTCTCTGCGCTGCGGTGCGCGTGTTGAGTAAAGTCCATGCGGCTAATCGTGCGCTTGTGTTGGTTTTGTTTATATGAGTTCGTACATTTCCGTGAGAATTCGCGAGCTCAGTTCTTCAATGGCGTACACAGTGCTAGGACATGTTCGGCTAGGGTTGCGGTTTGCGCAATCTTCTCAGGGGCTTTGTTAATTTGTTTTCGCTGCTAGCCAGTGCGATTGGAGCGGACGCGATCGGCGACCTGTGCAAAGCGCTCCACAGCCATTTTGTGATGCGTGCTGCGTGCACTGCGGCCAAACTGAAGCGGAAAATGTGCAACTACACAGTGAAGTGATTAGCAAATGCTTCCTTAACAAATTTATTAGTGCAAAAGAGAAAAATTGAGACGAAATTACGTCGGAATTCCGAATGCGATGCAAGTGCGAATGAGTAAAAGAGAGGCAGAAGGGAAATGAGTGCTCACTGAAATTTGGTTGTGTTGTGTTTTTGTCCCTTATTTGATCGGAACGTGGCCGTGTGTAAGTGAATATGTGTTAATTGTGTTCCCTTACCCCTTCGGTGTTTTCTCGTTCTGTTTTTGCATTAATTAAGGAAACCACATGCAAAATTCATGTCCGATTCTTCTGAAAAAGTCCAAATGAGCAAATATTTTATATGGCGCTGCTTTTGTTTTTGCGGTTCGGCTTAGTACTTTTGCTAATTGGATTACACTTGGACGAAAATGGACCGTTTTTGCCAGGTAAGTCGGCCGCCCCCTTTCTGGTAGTATGGAATTGGTTGCGAGATCCCATGGTTCTTCTCCCGGTGCTGTGCGACTCTGGCCGTGATTTGCTTGCCTCGCTGCCCGCAAGCGGAATAAAAATGACATTCCATCGAGAAATTAGGAATCCTGTCCAGGGTTACCGCTTTGCCTGAATTATGTCGGTTAGGACATGATTATATCTCGAAAAATTCTGGTGGATATCTCGATAGATTCGAAAACTTCACAAAAATAAAGATTTTTCTACAAAACTCACTTTACTTTTATTTCTTGAAAAAATTAATGTGTAAATTTTTTTACGACCATGGAAAACTGGCTCATTTATTTTATCTTATCAATTGTAAAGAATTTGGCGTAATTTGTGTTTTTAGTTTGTTTTATTTTTTAAGTTATTGATATCAAATTGTATAAGTGATAAATTTTCTCCGTATTTGTTTCTGTAAATTTTGGGATACATCGGAAAATTGTCGAGTGGCAACTCTGATCCTGTCGGTGTGTGCGTTGTTTGCTATCCGCCGCAGAACGGCTATGGCACAAATTTTGATTAGTTTTCGTTTTTTCGAGTTTCTGGCCGAGCGAGCCAGGCAAGTTGAAGGAGATGAACTCGACCTGGGATCATCCGGACTTTCTTTGCTCTTGCTCCAGCTCCGACTAAAATTTGAAACTTGCTTCCCATGCCGCAGGAAACACCAAATGGAAAATTTAATTTTGTGTGCGTTCGTTCTTCCCGTTCCCGCAAGGCCGGCCAGTCATTTGCATGTGTGGTGTCGAATGCGAATGTTACTTAATCTCGGGCTGAGCCACCACCGGGTGATTTGTGCACACCAGCAAAGACGCACAATGGTCGTTGCCTTTTCGTTTTCGGGCATCTTTTCCTGAATCCATCCTGGTGGCCGGATATGCTCCTATTACCCGGCCGTAGTCACCAGCCCCAAGAATAGAAATGGACTTTCGCTACGAAAGCAAGATGAACTCTCAGAACTATCCCCGAAGTAACCTTGGTGTCTTGGCCCTCACAGCACAAAATCGATTACCTCTTCAAATATCAGAAGAATCCTCCTCCACTCGATATCCTATTATGTGCTGCACGTGCTGCGGAGGTCTTAAGGACGCGGTGCTCTTGTAAGCTTTTGGCACAGAAACGTTGTCGCCAAGGTGGCTCACGGCCAACGAATCTCCAGCCTCAGATAATGGATGTAAAAATCCGAAAACGACAAAAATGACTATTCAATGTTTTTAGCCATGATTTCTTGAACCTGAGGGCCAGCACGAACCGGGAGATACCTACGAAAACGCTACTAATAACAAATAATTAATGACAATACTACTTGTAAGGGCAATTGTAAGCCTTCCCTTGGAAATCTAGTCGTCACAAATAAAGAAGAAATCTGTTTTCAAAAGAGAAGTAATAAATGTAACGGAGTCTATAAGTAATATTCTGTTTTTTTAAATATAATAATCTCTGTAATCCTTAGCACACACTTTTTTCTGTGAAATAAGTAAAATCGTTTTAAAATTCTCGAAACAATTATTTAGAATTTTAAAAAAAAAAAGCCAAGCTATATCATACGACCGTGAATGGCACCCGTTGTGCTTCGGCAGCGAAGTAGTATTTTGTAGTAATTTCATTATTTGCCTAAAATCTAAAACCGCTACGTTGTTTTAATTTTCATACAATTCCTTCTTAAGGAAAGCTTCTGCTCGAAACAGGCTAACTTTAGGAATTTTTTTACATGGAAAGTAAAAGTATATTGAAAAAGTTGATTGTGTATTTATTATACTTTAGCATAAAATTCTCAACATTTAAAAAAACTTAAAACGTGAGTATTGTATCAATTTCTATGTGTCGTCTAGGAATTTGTGCCATATGCATTAGAGAACCGTCCATGTGGAAGAAGTCATCAAGGGTGGTTGGTTGTCACATACAATTTTTGTAGATATCACCAAGTCTATTAAGTGCGAATGTAATTTGTCAGCTCTCGTAGATCGTAAATCGATAAATGTGTACGCATGACCTGAATAAATATAGTCAAATAAAAGGGTTCACATAAAAAAATCTTTAAAAATTTTATTAAAACAGAAGTACCCAAAAAGTGTTGGTTTCTCTTTGAAAAGTAGTTCACAATTGAGATTCATTATTTCTTCAAAAACTATTCAACAAAAAAATTAATTCATTAGACTGTAAAGCATTTCTTTTACATTTCCCCGAAGGTAAGTACAAGAAATTTAATTTTGAATATTGATTCTTTTTTTGTTTGGCATTCATTTAAGGTAATTTTTAAATATTGTAGCGCTTTATGCGCTTCAGTTCTTCTTAATACTAAGGTGATAGCCATCAACGTAGTACTTCATACATTTGCCATGATGAAAACCTTCCTGATTATAAAATATTCAAACTAATAGGATTGAATAGCCCTAAATGATGATGTATGAGTAAAATCACTTTCCTTTTTGCCCTTTCGTAAGAGCCTATTAATTAGAGCTCCTCAGTCCTTACTATACACTTTATAAGTACCATGGAATACTCATGATGGGTTGCTTGATTACATTAATTAAAAATCAATAAGGCTCTTCAGTGCTGTCCTCCATTACTTAACTATTTATTCATTAATCCACTAAATGAAAGGCAATCTACTTTAATAATTTAAGAATCATCTAACATGTGAAAATATAAATCCTGAAGAGATTATATATTTTTTTTATCTGGGAAAGTATGTAGGTTATTCAAGCCGCAGGGAAACGCCATAGTTTTTAATTAAGCGGTTTACATCAGGAAATGTGACGGCTTCTCTGTTGGAGGTCATCCGCACATTTCACATGGAGGTCTTTATCCTAGTCTCTCTTTAGCTATTGAAAAATGTTCCATTCGACGAGCAAATTCGGTTTAAATTTGTATGGTGATTTCAGTACGATTAAATACAACAAGGATACGAATCTGTACCTACTAAAATCTGAGCAAATACTGCATTTAAATTTGATCTTGAAATTGCATCCAAAGGATCGTTGGATCGTTTTGAGTGCATTAAACTTTTTAAAAATTTTTATTATTAATAAAAGGGCTTGTTATTAATTTTATAGCTACTTTCGTCATTTATCTTCCTGAGAATTCGTTTGTGAAACTAGCATTTTAATTTTTTAATAAAGTGAACTTGAAATACGAGTATTATAGAAATTTAACATAGTAATATTTTTATATTATTTTTAAGTTTTGAAATTGACGAAATTCTCATGATACCATTTCATTGTCTACGTGACATCAGAACATCGAAGATCCTAAATTCCTCTCTAAAACCTGTACCTATATTTCCTTTCTTTAAAAGTATAATCAGAATTTGTTTTCTGATCCCTTGCAGACTTTGTGGCTCTTTAAGAACAAGAAAATAGACGTCTATCGATAGAAAATTGTCAGCACGTTGTAAGTCCGATAGCAGGTCTGCATTCTGTATGAAAGTTCAGCGCTTGTAAATGGGCAATAATGTTTTCCTTGTAAATCACGCTAGAAAGCAGCTCTTGGTCGCGGGGTCGTGCGGAGAATAATCATAAGTGCGAAGCGATTGCCTCGCGGATATCATAATGCGTTGAAGCTCTCGAAGATGATTAATTACCGAATGGTGTTAAAAAAAGTAGCCATATGCTCTGTTGTAGACTCGTTGCTGATTTTTACATTATTATTTATAGTGGCAGCGGTTGAATAAATTTTGCGCGCCTTTTTTTCTAGTTAAAGGGACAAACATCTCTGGCTGGGTATACTAAGAACAGACTCGAAACTTTCTACGTGTCGTTCAAAAAAGTGGCAATGATAATTACCCGGGAGGCAGTCGTCGTCGCGGCTCCCAAAAACATGCATCTATGTCACGAGCATGTTATAATCTATCGATCAAAATAAAAATCAACACGATAACCGAATAAAGCAATAAAATATGCAAATTTCCCCGAGAATTCTCCGGATCGCGAATGGGTTTTTGCACATGGGGCAGCTTTTACTCGGTCGATCGATTTATTCATAACGCTAATAGCTAGCGCGACTGTTGCAGGCTCGATACGGCCGTTTCCATGATGTAGTTTTAGTTTTTCAATAAAACTATGCTATACTCTGGACCGAATCGGCCGGGAACCGGTTCCTTCACGAATTTCAACTGGTTAGAAACGCGGGCGAACAGCGGCCTCAGTACGGTTCGCGATCCGCGGCCACTTACGATAAAACTCGCACTGTACAAATTCCCAGAATTTCTCTTTAATTTGTTCAGCAGCAATATGAAGCAATTTTTCCCCAGCGAAGTCCCGGGGCGACCGGTGGCGTACTATGGGGCTCCGCTCAGAACACCGCGGGCACGCTTACTTTCTTTTGTTTTTTTGCCACCTTCATTAATTTCTCAGCCCGTACTGGGTGTATGTGAGGCTGCGTTGGCTTGCGGTGTATGCGACCACGAGCGTTCCTTCAGTTCAGGGATTCGCTGCACAAGAGACACATAGAAAAAGAAAACGAATAGTGTCAGCTATTGATTTGTGTTGTTATGAGTGCCAATAATGACCCCGTGCATGTATTTACAAAGCAATTTCAATTTTATTTAGATTAATTGGAATTTACCTCACTAAATCAGAATAGTAGCCGACTGCCTGCTGGTGAGAGGCCAGTCGCCGGGACTGCCCGCCATGCGCGCTTGATTTGATACGAAACGCATGTCGACCGCGCGCTCAAATAATGTAAATAAATTTGATTTAGGGACTGGACTGGACTGAGCTGCTACTGCTGCTGCCCGACATTGCCCACCACTATCTGTGAGATTTAATGGGAAAACTTGAAAATGTGCTGCTGGTCCGCGGCCAGAACCGGCTGGTCCAAATTGGGACCGAGCATAGGGACAAATAATTTTTCGTGGTAATTGCCGCTCCGGTTGCTTGTGCTAGTGATTGGTGAATAAAGAATAGGCACCACCTCTCTAGCAACTGCAACAAAGGCAGCCATAGATTTCAGTTCGGTTTCTAAATATGAGATCAGAGTTAAATCGAAGGAAGAAAAGCATGTCGCGGCTGCTGGACTATTTCCACGTCTCCTCGACGTGTCTTTCTCTCCACAGTTATTTGAATATCAGCCTAACTGATTGCTATTAATGAGCAGACAAAGACGTTATCATGATATTTTCAATCAATTTGTTTTCTTTTGGAAAGGTCTGAAAGATGAAAGGTTATTCTTTGCCAGCGACAGGAACAATAGTGATCATTTGCCAAATGCCAAAATTCTAAGAATGATGCACATCTGTAATCTTATTATTGATTTTATCTGCTTCCAGCCGATTTAAAAAAAAAGTAGAATATCTGTGGTTTTGTGCCAACAATTTGGCAATATGCTTAGATCCACACTGGAGGTTGTTAAAGGTCATCGTTTTGTATATTCTTGATTCACAATTCTTATCTGAAAAGTTATTATGAAATTACCGATTTTTTATGTGTGAACAATAATTTTCAACAAGTAATTTGATTCCAAACAATTAGAATTTTTTTGTTTTTAGTTTTAATTTTAGCAAGAATATAATTTTCACGCTCCCAAAACTTGTTAGTGGCTCCTCCTCCTGTTCTTGACTTTTACGGCTTTTTGAGTAGGGCCCCGCAGCCCCTCCGATTTATTTGATCAGTAGATAGGAAATTTGCCCTGACAAAAACGTCTCCAGACAAATATTCTATTTTCGACACTTATCTGGTTATCATATACTTAGAAAAATATTTGACTTTTTCTTTTTACTTTGGGCTATCAAAATAAACAAACGGTCCGTGTCATAACTGACACGAAAGATTGATTAACATCAATCGTCGCGCGTTATCTAGCGATGGCATGGTGAATTCCCCGCCCCGTACCTCTGTTTCCGAAATTAGAGTTATTATGGCACGATGCGTAATTTTCAAGATATTTCGATCGCCCAACTTGCCCCGCTTTATCCTAATTTAAAATTTTAGCAATATTTATACAAATTTCCAATTTTTGTATGGATTTTATATTTTTAAATGAATGCTACGCACACTTATCTCAACCTTTTTTTTTTTTAACACAAACAACTAGGAATTAATTGGGCCAAGTTATATTAGAAATGTTTTTCCTTTACGAAGAAACCAGAATTAGGGAACAGACCAGGTTGTTTTTCTTTTACGAATAAACATAAAATTTTTCATCCAGGAAGAGCGTTTAAATTAGAGTATTCCTCATTTTAAAAAAATATAATATTTTAAGTAAAAAATGCAAAGTTTGTAGTGTATTTTATATAAAAAAACAAATCGGCCCAGGCACTTCTGAAAATAAGCTAATTTAAAAAACCAAAGTCGCAATATTTCGAGAACAAAGCAAAGGTGAATTTTGTTTTTGTTATTTTCTCTATTCTTTTCAGAATGAATTCTATGACGAACTATTACCGAATCCTGAGGCCATGGAATTTGTACTCTTGCCCTAGTTTTTGAAAGCGAAATTAAAAAGTAAAATAACCCGTTTTTTTGCTATTTTTGGAAGTGATTTGAAAAAATAATAAAATACTAGAATGGGCTAAAAGCTGGATGAATGAGTCCAGTGAAAGCCCGTACCCTAAACTATGAAATACGGAAATATTTACCGCTATACTTAAATTTTATCGATAAGCAATTCTTTACGTATTCGACGTTGACCTTTTTTCGAGTTTGGTTTAGTTCTCATTTAATAAATTATTCAAAATGTGAGAATTTATTTAAGAACCGATAGGCAATTAAAATTAATGTAACCTTTTGTAATAATTTGAAGATGTCTTTTTATCAAGTCCACTAATTAAAACAATAAAATATAATGAATAAAATAACACGATAACATAATTTCAAAAAGTAAAAAGAAGCGGGTTTGTTATTGATTTATATAAGGTAAAAATTTTATTTGTCTTTCTGTTTTATTTTTTTGTATTTGTTTTTATTTTCTACTTCTACAATGGATTTAAATGTGAATTTTACATTGTGATCATATCGACATTATTTTAACATACTTTTGAAATCTTAAAAAGGAGGTAAGAAATCGTTATATTGAAAATTTCGGTTTAATTGCGGCTTGGGTAGTAAAATGTTGCAATTAAATTTAAAATGTTATAATTAGCAAAAACAACCGACCATGAGGTGAAAAAAAGTAAATTTTTTTAAGTTTGATCATTGAAATAGCAGAGAAACGAATGGTAATCAAAATATTCTGCTAGTGTTTTGTTTTAAATTCTTTATTATTAACGTGTTGAATCATTATTTAATCGTTTGTGCAAATCGATATATGTGTGCTATGGTAGAATGGAAATACATAGTTTTAAAAACCGTTTATTTGAACAAATAATCGTAGTTATTTTTGTATTTTATATAATTGCTCGTATAACAGACTGTTCCAAAATTCATATGGTTGAAAATAAAAACTTGGGACGTTTATTTACTTAATATTATATATTTCGTCAGAAATTGAAATCAATCTATCAGAATTTAATCAAATTAATTACTTAATTCGACTATACTCAGAACTTGTCCAAAAGAGAAACTTAATTTCGAGAAGGTTTTCAATGGATATCAAAAGAAATGTAGTGGGTATACTCAATATTCTTTTAATGGTAAAGAACTAAAAGACATTTATATTTGTCCCGCATTAAGCGCATATATGAGATTTGGAATTCACGCCACATTTCCTCAGAAGTTCTATCTGAAAGAAAGATTCCAATACTGAAGGTTCCATTAGCTAATCGATGACTAGGATGATAACCTGCCGCCTCGTGTAAGTGGAGAAGATTAACCTAGTGCTATATCAAAAGTCCTGAGCTGGAGAAAGGACAAAAGGAATCCTACTCGCATCAATATACATTAAGATCTTGACGACGATAAGCCTACAGAATTACAATAAGAAAAACATTAAACGAATAGCAACGGATACAGACAACAAATTTCTTATTAAGATGAAGTAAGCTTGAAAATGTTGTTAAGAGCGATTTTCGGGAATTTAAGCAATCGACTAGAAATAGCACGTAAAAAGCCATCAGTTTAAAATTTCATTAATGTGAATTCTTCAGAGCTCTGGCCTCTAGCAATTTATTAGTCCAAATTGAAGAACGCCCTTAGCCACTTTAGGCGGAAGCTCATAATTTTGGGGAAATAGGAAACTCTCGGAAATTAAAAGCATTTTTGTCATTTTATATAAAGCAAATTGCAAGTAGTAAGGATAATTTAATTTCCTGACGGAATTTAAAGCGTTGTGCTTTCTTGTTTTATTTTCATTATTATTAAATTTGCTTTAATTGTTCAAGGTTTTAAAAAAAATGTTTAGTAGGATGAGGAAACCTTGTAAAAGCAGAAAACAACGATGTGCTTCAAAATACTTGAGATATTGAAATTGTTCTTATCATTTATCTAAGAGGCATGAAGTACCCTGGAGATTTTGTTTTACAATAATAAGGTGAGTAATTAAAGGAAAACGCAGTCTTAATCCATTACCTAGGAGCTTTTTAGGGCGTACAAAAACGCAAATAAGAGGTGGTTCATTGATGGCATTGGGACTATTTCTTCTATAGCCCAATTTATCATATCAGGATCGTGAGATGAACATGTTAGTACAATATGATTTCCACTTTATTTATGTAATTTTCTGTTTAAAAAAGTAGTGTATTATAAAAAAGTCAACAATAAAATAACAACAACGAAATTATTTGTAACCAAGGTTCCATAAAAGACAACAAGTTGTCCCATATATTTATTTTTGGAATTCGGTGAACCAAGTTGACATAATTTGAATTATTATCGACCAAAGCAAACAATTAGAATTTTAATCATACACTTATTTAAATGGCGGTAGAAAAAAATATGAATAGCTTTAAAACTTTTAAAGTCTTGAATTTTTTAGACTTTTAATTAATTTTTTCTTAAAATATTGTTTTGATTAAAACAATAAGAAAGATTATAATCAATGCAAAAATCATTAAAATCTTTTAAAATAGCATAAATTTGTTTTATATATTGTTACGAACACAGTGTGGAAAAAATCCTTATACATCTGGCAAAAGTGGCTTCAAGGCCAAATGTTTTGTTAAGTACATACAATTATTACGTATGCATTATATACGGAACTTTGCTTGAGGAATGAAATGACTAAATAGAGTTTTTACATTGCAATCAATGTGTAAAATCTGCACCTGCCATTGGAACAGTGCTTTATTATTTAATAATTTATATTTCTTACTCAAAAGAAGTTTTTTTTCCTTTATTTAATATTAAATTTTTATGAAATTTTCGTTGAGTGAACAAATTTTTTTTTTCTCTGAATCGGACATCTTCAGAAGGTATTCAACAATTTCTGTTTAGTATCGTTCACTGGAATAAGAAATAAAAGTTTGTATCAGTTGTATTCAACTCAGATATTTGATTCTAGTAAAAAGGCAGTTTCAACAATATGTTTCATTTTGTTCGTGAAAACAAACAAATCACGGCAGATATGAATTGACTTTTAAAAACAATGATACACGCCCCTGGCTGTTTTTGAAAAAAGAGGAACATTTTATAAAATCTTGTCACGAAACAGCACTGGAAATTCGTAAAGCTATTCATAAATGCAAATATCGAGGAAAAAAAACTATCCTCATGTGTGCGTTGGGTTTTAGCGGGACCAAGTTCCGGCAATTCAAAAATCAAAATTTGACCGGAATTTATTCGTTGTACTTATTTAAATCGCCGGCATTGTTCTTTTGGATTGTCGTCAATGTGACGCACGTACAAATTTCTTCTGGTGAAGAATTGTTCTCGTTCGGCGCCGGTACGTTGAACTTAATATTAGACGATACAGACACGTTCTAGAGAGCGACTATACTTTCAAGAACAAGTTTACAATATTCCTCCTGGCTTTTAGAACTAGTGTTTTCTGGCTAGTTTTAGGAATGTATGATTGATTACGGAGTCCATGGTTACGTTCACTTTGGCGTAGTCATCAATGTTCGAATCTATGATGTGATGCTGTTCTTTATTCAGATGCCCAAAAAATGTTTACAGCCGAACACATGCTAAAAGACCAGAAACGAAAAAAGCGTTCGTCAATTGAAATTAATATTGCTCGAAGATGTTGGCTTGCATCGAAAAAGCGATGGAAACTTTTGATTTACAACCGAAGAAATGAGAGAAATGCTGGCAGCTTACGGGCTGCTGCCAAGGTCGAGTATCGACTTCAGACTTGGAGGCATGGTCTTGGGGAACCGTGACTCAGAAGCGCGTCGATTATCCGCTAATATTGATTATGCTATGCGCAGAAAATCGTCAGAAAATTGATTTCAGATGGGTTTGCACGCCTCGGTGTTAGAAAGAGAACCAGCCGCTGAACCGAGAGTGATGTAATTCATTAAAATGCCCTCCACTTCTCGCCATTTTTAACGCTAACATTTTTTTTTAATGTTCGTCTTGAGTCATTGCGCAAACGAAAAGGGTCATTGAACCGTTTGGACAGGTAGGAACCTCTCTTTCTTGAATCCGTGGCTAGATTACGTCCAAATGATAATAGAATTCAGACCTTTTAATGAAGCGTAAAAACCAATCGCCTGCGCCGCCGAGGGATTTTTAAGATATCAATTGAGTTTACAGCGGCTTTGTGCGCAGTGCGCGCTCACCTTTAAGTTGGACACTCTCGTTCTGTCGTGCCGGTGATATTCAAAAATTGCACGTTTTACCGGCGTCTGTGTAATAAAACCGAGTTGGGCCCGGGCGCTGCAAATTCCCGAAAGTCCTATAAATCTACTCCAGTGTTATGTGTTAAGCACTGGTCGCATGTGCTCGCGCTTAGTGCGCGTCGGATCCGGATAAGTCGCGCTAGAATCTTCCAGCACCGTTCAGAAGAAGATCGCGGGCCGAACAGACAAAAAATCGAATAAAGCCCACATTCATTCTCATTCCAGGGGCAAGTCGGACGTTAAATCTTGCTAGGTAATTTAAATTAATTCTAAATATATTCGGAACGAATAGAAACTTGTTAATTCGCAGCTGTAGTAATTCCAGCGTCGTCGAGCGTTATATAACTGCCAAACAGACTGTAAGACTGTGCTCTGAATAATTGATCGATCGCAATGCGTGAGTGTTTTTACGCCACATTTCGCGCACTATTCTGATTGTAATACCGGAATGTAACCTGCGTACAATGGGCCAGCCAATGGAGGTAACGACAAATTCATGACTACGATCCCTATAAGCTGCGCCAGAACGGCTCTGAATACTTTTCTCTATGTCTCTTTTTTTTGCAAATGAATTGGTCATTTTGATAATTGCATAAGTGAGATTTTTTTTTTCCAAATTGCTCTTTTTGTTAGGAGGGCTGGTATCCTTGAAACTAATGCTCGATGTAAAAACTGCATTAGTCATGTTGTATCTACTTGGAACACCTGAATAGAAAACCTAGTGCAGACTCATTCCAAAGAAACAAATGTTATATAACTTTGGCGAAGTCATGTACAGTTAAAAAAATAAAATATGTGATATTTTCTCAATGTAAACGTATGTTTAACGGACTGATGGAACTGTTAAGCATGCTAATAAATAATAAAATGTAGATTACATTAAAAAATAAATAAAAACACGCTTTAAATGGGTGAAAATTCTATTGTCAGCGATGATGAGTAAATTCTGGAAAATTTTAAATCCAAAGAACATTTAGAAGTGGGTAAAGTTTGAAGTAAACTATTTTCTTACAAATGAAGTAATTTTAAAATCGCGCAGTATTTTTACTTGAGGTTGAATTTTTGGCTTCAAAGTTTTAATTAAGAAGATTCAGAGCAATTATTTTTTTGGAAATCGGAATGGTCGAACATTTTCAAAGATATGAGCATCTTTAAAAACAAACGCTTCAAACTTTTAAAAATTTTATGTTTTCAGAAGAAAATCGTAAAAAATAATATTAAAGAATAAAAAAGTTCTTTTCAAATATTCGGATTGATTTTACAGTTACTGATATATTTCAATATTAAATTAGAAAAACAAAATGTACATTTAAAATATTTTTAAGATGGAAAAGACTGATATAATTGTGTTGTAATTTAAATGATTATGTGATATATTGGTGGCGTTTTGCATTGAAAAAATTCATACATAATGTGTAAAAATAAATGCAATTATTTATTTCTGGAAGAGTTTCTGTGTTCCTTCACATATGCTCTAATTTTGATTTCAGGTGAATACAGCGGATTTATGGAATTATAGAATATATTATTGTTTGTTAATTTATCTGTTTATTATTTAATTAAGCAAAATACACATATTGGAGGAATTTGTACGAAGCATTGTTGTATAACAATCGCAAGAAAAGTTACGGATTCTATTACTCCATTATTACATAATTTTATAGTTATAAGTATTTAATTAGGCATTATAATAATAATAATTTTTGGCAACATTTAAAAAACAAACTTGTTAATAACGAACCCTTATAAAAGCGTAAATCAAAAGTAACAAGGAAACACAAACAAAATATAGATTTGGAAAATATCTAGCAACTTCGATTTCTTGTCCCTTGAATGTTGTGTCTAATTGCAAATGTTTGACCCTTGACAAATACTCCAGGTCATATACACCAGCGTTTTATCTTTTATTTTTTATAAAAGTCATCAAAACGTCTCGGTACATAAAAGAAGAAAAAGTATACAAAATATAAAAATTGAGCTTAAACACCTTCTTTTAAAAATTACACATTTTAATTATTCTTTTATTCTTATATTGTTTTATTGTTCGTCTTATTACTTAAAATTTCCAATTGTCCTTGTTCTTAGCATTTCATATTTTTAGATTTAATTCACGTAACCGATTCTATCTATTTTATTTTTAATTTAATTATTTCATTCTAATGTAAACCTCGAATAAATGAAATAGTGTGATGTGACCTAACCATGGGATCCATGTTTTTTTTGTAGTAACTTAAATATTCTAATTCTATTCCAATAACAGTCGGCCGTTTTTATTCGATTCTAATTCACATGGTAATTTGCGCAAACAAGAGGGAATTCTTCCCAAATTTGGATGAAAAAGCTCAATTGACTGTTCCTAGTAGAAGACTAAATAATTCTAGTAAGGTCTCCTCCCTCTGCAGAGGATCCTTGAAGGAGACCCAGGACAAATCTCAAACCCACTAGGAATTGTTAGCAACCAATGCAATTATAAATTCTAATTCGGTTTGACTCTGAAAGAAGTTCCACAAGTGTTCACTTGGAATTTAAATCTTCGGCTTAAGTCTTTCACGGGGTTCCATTTCCCCCTCCTCCCTATCCATATTAAACAAATCGAAATTTTGAATTGTTCTATCCGTCCTCCATTTCCAGCGGAATATTTTCATAAGTTCGGCGAAACAATGACGAGAGGTTTTTGTAAACTTTTATCGATCTTTTCTGCCTTTCAAATTAGTCCAACGAGACGCAATTTGTCTGCCAGGTTTCCAGGGGCAATGGACTTTACGAAGAACCCACCTTAATTCTAGTTCGTGCCTAAAACGCTCGCCCAGCGTAAGGCGCAGTAAATAATTTCCTTCGACGTGGTCTTTCTTCGGCAATTATTGACTCGAATTATTCGTATTAAGTTTGACTCATTTCGGGTCAATTACACCCCCTCCGAATTTTATTTTGAGTAGGAGTACAGGCGTAGGTGGCACGCTGTTCCTCGTTCAACAATTCAAAATTGTATTATACAACAGAATTCAAGATCAATACGCCTCCCGGCTGCCGTTTGTTGATTTCCCTCGAACGGTACACAACCCTACGTTTTGACCACATGTGACCATAATTGGCCAAGAGTCCTTGGGAACTTTATTGACAAGAAAATTGAATGGACTCACCTAAACGAGCTACTAATGTTAATACCTGGTCCTGGAGCGTAAGTTGTGGAAGTATAGTAGTCCTTCAGAATTTTAATATTTCAATTTCAAATATTTTGATATTTAAAGTGAAAAGTACAAAGTGACATTTTTAATAATATGTAATACAATGCGGGACAGACAATTACTTTATAATGTGGGAACTTCTGTGGTAGCATTTTGCGTTCCACCTAAGAAGTTTTTCGTTTTTTCAAACAACATAAAAATTTGTTACGTAAGACGGGAATTTAGGTACTGATGTTTTTCCTTAGAAACTTGATTAGAAGATAAACAAAATCATTGAAGCGGCAGTCTGGGCCATAGTAGAGCTGGCCACTAAGATTGACACCTTTCGTCCACCTGTGGACGATAAACAACTGGGACATCAGATAGACATTATGGTAATCCATTGTCATATAAATTACATCTCATTAATGTCTTCGGAGTCCAGGATTGTGATCTCAGTTCCACTTGAATAATTAAGCCATTTTCATTCCGTCCAGTATTTTTAGAATACTTGGTTAAGCAGGAACAAGGGTTGAGAAGGGTTGATTAAGAATTTCGTATTCCAGAGGAATTTTTGTCGTTACTTTCCCTTTTAAGGGTTGAAAGCTGTTAAGTATTTAACATTGTGTTTTGTCTGCCCGATTTTATTAATGAAGATCTAATTTATTTCCGCTTTATGAATATAACGAGATGTCTTTAAATGTTCAACAACAGCTTTAAAGCAAGCATTTGGTAAATGATACACCTAAATCATTAAATTCTAATTATTCTAAATTCTAGGTGATCTAGAAATCTTCTAGGTGAAATTAGTGTAGCAGTTATGAAGACCACGCAAAGATACCCGAACAGATTCCCATAGAATTCCCACTGAGCGATAGTGTAAATTGCAGCTAAGAATACGAGTTACTTTGTTTTTTATATTTTTTCGAACACAGAAGTAGATTGATAGAAATTACGTATCAACATTTTTACATATTTTTTCGGTTTAAGTCTATTTTCCTCGTTTACTTGTTTCCTTGATCAGTAAAAGTAACGTTCATTAACAACCAGAAGTTCTACTATTAAAAAACATTTTAAAAGTATCTGAACTGAAAAGTGAAGTTGATAGTAAATATAAAGATTATTGTAATATCTATTCAAACTGCTAAATTTTATTAACTTCCGACTTGTTTATTCAATTTTTTAGAATTGCTTTATATTAACGCGTTGCGGTCACACCTCCAATAAGAACCCCACGCGGGAAATTTTTTACTGTTAATTAATTGCTTGCGATTTCACCTCATAAAAATTGATGGACATATAAAGGCCTTCTTTAGAAGATCCAATTGTTTACTTATCTAAAATTAACGTTTCACTTAAAAAAAAAAATCAAAAAAAAAATTTCTATTGAAAAAATTGGTGGACCCCCGGCGACCGCAATGCGTTAAAATAGAAAATTTGAAAACTAAGGAACGTTTTGTTTACGTTTATGAAAAATAACTCTGTTTCTTGGTTTCTTGAGAAATAAATTACTTTGCTATGTTGTTTTTTTAGTATTACTTAGTAGCATAAATTCATTCCTTTATAAAGAAGGCATTTGAGGCACCAAAGATAGTTTCACCCACTATTAAAAATTGAGACTTAAGCGCTATAATATTTCTTAATCAAATTTTCTTTTAATTGTTTATTATTAATATTAAATCATATCTCTGGTAAACACTTACACAATACTATCTAAAAGAAACTTCATTTTGAAAGAATAGATGATATGAATATTTCTAATATAAAACACCTTATTTTAATATTCCTAAAAATAGCACGGAAAAAACAACATACACTTCAATTTTATTTATATTATATGTGATTGATACAATAGTAATCTATTTAATCTATAAAAATATTCAGAGAGATGGTATCTAATATCTCTCTTCATTTTGATAACATTCTAAAATAATTACTTGCTCGTCATTACGGGTCAAAATTACTTGACCTTTCAAACGCTTTTAATATTAAGACTAAATTTTATTGGGTTAGAAAATTGTTAAAATAGAGAACGACTGGTTTTCTTTAATTAAAATACCAACGAATAACATTGAAATAATAATAATAATAATGTGGGATATTTATGACATGTGGGATTGTCAAAGAATAAAGAAGCTTACAGTGTGTGTCTTTCTTAAAGTAGGAATTTTAATTTTAGATATAGAATTTGTCTATTTTTGAGTGCAGGAAAAATCACCAAGGCGAAGGTGTAAGGATACAGAGACTTTTAATATTAAAGTAAAAATACGCAAAAACGTATAAATATAAATAGGAAATGTATTAACGAGTTCGATCGAGTACTCTTTTTGTCGCTGCCTATAATTCATCCCCCACGAGCTCTAACTTTTCTAAAGCAGACCATAAATTTGCAATTATATAGAAAATGTCACTTAAAAAAATTGGACTAATTATATGAAATAACTGCTGGAAAAAGAAGTGTATAATCAAAATAATTGATAAGAATCTAGCAATACCCCGGAAGCTTGTCTGTGTAGAGAAATCCTTTTAAACTATACTTGCACTTGTATTTGTTTTTAAGAAATACTACTATTATTTCTTTATAATTAAAAGGCGTATGTTTATAAATTAAAGTATTAAATAATACTTTCTTCTGCGTCTTTACTGAACACCATTAACCGAGAATGTTTATTTTTTAAAAATAATATCCTTTCTTCGGCATATTGTGAATTTCTATAATTCTAATTCTAAAATCATGTTCTAGCAATGCTTTGTTTTACGGAGATTACCTGCACATCCCAGATTTTTGTTATTTATCCTAAACTCGTAGGTATTAGAACTATTATTAAAATTCTTTCTTAAATCAAAGAAATTTTAAAAACTAGCAATTTCTGGAGTCCAAAATAGCTGAAACAAAATACTAAATTTTTCTTTTTTTACTAAATTGAATATAATTTTTTAAAAATATGATGTTAAGAAGCTCTCATTTTAATTATGCAAATTAAAGAGCTCAAAATGGCGAACCAGAGTTTTATTGAATTCTCTGTTTTGTTTAATGTTTTTTTATTACCAAATTCATTCCGTTTTAAAAAGACCTTTGAATGAAGTAATGTTTATTTAAAAGCAGGTTTTTCTGGACATGATCTGAGCAGTTTAAACAGCGCTCGGTAATAGACCAAATGCCACCTGGGGATTGAGAAAAGTCGAAGAGTAGCAGAACACTTGGGAGTTCGATTTTCCGATATTATCAAGTCCACTCGGCATCCGGCTGCAAAATTGAGGAAGGGGTCTGGGACATCCGTGCGACTTGCTTTAAAGCTGGAACTGCGAACGATGACTTCGCCAGCTTGTTGGCTAGTTTCGCAAGGAGCTCGTCCTTACCCAGTTAGCCCGGGGCACACAGGGCACGGGAGTGAAAACGACAGAGGGAAGAATCGACGACGAGGAAACAAAAAGAAGGAAGCCAATGTTGGCCAGCCGTTCTGCCAGAGCCAGTCCAAGTAATGGCGCACACTTGGACCTACACTGCGCCAGAAGTCCGAGCGGAGTCGTCGGGCTATTGATTTTCTCCAGCGACCGGCTCCGTCAGAACACACCCTGTAATGTAAACAAAGAGCGACTCCGACTCCGACTCCGACGAGCCTGCAGCCGCAGCCGGTCTCGATGTTGGCGAGGAGGGCATGCGAGTGTCGAATGTATCCACGGAGGGGGCGCGCCGCGCGACGGACGGCCAGCCCGGTGCACACTGCAGGGCGCATGTAGCTGGATCACGTGCTACGCCGCTTCGTCGCCGCCGCCGCCGCTGCTGCACCTCACCGTGCGTGTCTAGAGCTTGTAAACAGCAGCGGCGGCGGCAGCGCCGGTCGACTGTGGCTGTGTGCAGCCGTCGGTCTGAATGCGCAGGAGTTCACTAGGAATTCGCTTGGGATAGGCCATGGCTGCGGCCGGACTGCAGAGTGCAACTGCAGCAGCGGTGGTGGCGGTGACGGCGGCGGGTTTGTGTTTTCGCGGGGTGCTGGTGCTGCCAGAGGGGAGTAGTGCCTTACTTTCGGGTACTGGGAATGCACCATGAATGGAGCACACACGCGCCCGTGTGGGTGAAGTCGATGCGATGCGATGCCGTGCCGGAGTGATAAAAATGCGCTGTGCGCCTCTTGTTCTTGTTTTGTCTGAAATCTGGTGTTACATTAGATAATTGTCGTGTTCTGTAAACGGCTCTAATTGGTATTCGGGACCGATGGGCCTGGCCGGTGCAGCGCGGGCAGCTGGGACCAGATACGCCAAACACCGGCAAGCACTTGCACTCCGGGCGAATGTTGTCCTCTTTGAATTTTAATAATCCGCCCGGAGACTACTATCGCAGTCGAACATTAAGACGTCGCGGGAGTTGCGTACCTGCAGCAGTCGCAGGGAGTGACTGCTATTTATGTTAAACAGAAATGATTACTGCCATATCTGACGGGCAATTAAGCACTTGTGTAATAGAGACTCAATTGAAGGAAGATGCAGTGTCTCCGAGGAATGTCGGAATTCATCAAACCGCGCCTAATGGCCTTAAGCTGTCTACATGCTTTGAGCAGGGTCAAAAACTTCTTATCACCACATTCACTTCAGTGAATCTCGTATCCATTTCAAAAACAGGGAATGAAAAAATGTCTTGTCCTAACAAATATTTTGAATACATCTATGTACTTCGGAGAGATGACTCTCTAAAACCGTTTTTCACTAGGGGGTCTACGTTTTACATACCCAAGTCAAAGAAGGTTGGCAAATAAACCCAAAATTTATCTATGGTTTTTTTCCTTTTGGTTGAATGAGAAAGATGTGATGATAGACAAATTAGAAGAATATATGGGCAAATTAGAAGAAAAAGGATAAAGGAGTATTCCAATTACTATTACTTCAATTATATTATTATAGTATGGAATATACTTTGTTATTATTTGTTTCCTTTTACTTCATATAGGAATAAATTCGCCAGGACCAGAACCATCTGCAGAACCTATTAAGACGAGAGCCAGTCTGTTACCCCTCATCTAAGGTCCAGAAAACGCACGTATTCAATTTATATAAATAGACGAAATCATTTCATGCCACTTTTCAAATATAATGTCGCAAGAGAAGTTATCTCAAGGTAACAATCTTGCATTTTGTATTAGTAGCCCAAAATGTTAAACGTATCGTAAATAAAGAAATAATTGCACAGTAGGCCTACTTTGTTATAAACTGGAAATGTTTGCACAGGCGCTGCATTTTGCGCAGCACTTGAATTTATGGTTTTGTTTTTATATGGAAGAACAATTTAAAAACTTAATAAAATATCTAAAGTGTTACGAAAAACGGCAAACTTACAGAGCTTATTTTTTCAAGAGCATATGTAACATAAAAGTGAATTTTATTAAATAATACTTTACTACTTCTTTTTTAATTACTATCTAATGTATATTTCTTAAATTCCACATACCAAACAATATACTCCACATTCATTGGATTCCAAAATGAAACTAGTGAGTTATTAATTTTGAATTAAAACTTACATAAGAGGAATGAATTAAATTAGAATCTTAAAAATTAAAATGTGGCATTTGAATGATAAGAATGCTTTCCCAATGATTTCCAAAATATTTATAATTGCTTTAGCCTAATGTTATTTAAAATAGTTACCCATCTTATCTCGATCCTACTACCCAACAAAAAAAAAATATGAAATTTAAAATTGTTTATTAACTTTCAACGGTTTCTAACGTGCTATGCTATAAACTACATAAAAAAAGAAATATGTCTCTTAATTATAAGCACATTATTTTTTGATTTTCTTTATGAGATTTCCTTTTCATCTAATTTGGGACATGGAATCTATTTGTTTTTAAACTTATCAAGTATTTTTGTGCATTTCCAATATAATTTCCCTACAAAAGTTATTTACAGTCAAATCAGGAAGTCCAAATAATTTTATTTATTTTAAATTTAAAAAATCCTTAACCTTTCATTTTATCCTTTATAAATCAGAAACGCAAGAAAATTTCAATATTTGTTCCAAATTTATTCAATTCAGTTGTCTCCATGCGAAGTTGCGCAGATTTAGTAGAATCCTGCGAGAGCACATTTGCAGGAGGACAAAACAAGCCAAAAGGTAAGGGCTGGAGCTCGGAGAAATTTCCTTTTGGAGAAAAAACCATTTCTTTACAGGGATATTACAAAAAGAAAACGTTCGGGAGGAAAAACGAGGTCATTGTTCAAAATGATGGCGCCCTTGTGTACGTTATTGAATGATCTTGCCATTCGACACAAATATTTGCCTTTGATTTCCTTCCCTCCGAAGGAAACGAGCTCTTCAAGATTTAATATGGACACCGTGACTCGGCTAAATTGCTGCTGCTTGCCGAAAAATATTTCTTTGATTTATGATTCGCACAGTCTAATTGTGAATGCTCGAAAAGAAAGATATGGTGTAAATCTGATAAAATTTCTATAAAGCTTAAGTTGTTTTTATTTATTTATTACTTATTTTTATTTGAAGGCGCTTTGAAGAAATTTCGTTTGATGTAGGTATTATATAAAAGATTTCTTTGAAAATTGTTTTAATGTAATTTCGGAACAACACCTCAAGAGGACTTTTCAGATTTTCTTACATGGATTTATTTCATCAGGAAGAGCCAGCCTATTCAGGCTTCCAAAAAGGAATTCTAGAGAGATTTTGCGTCTTTCTCAAAATCGATTTTCTAAGAAATTACTGAAGCTATGGATATGAAGTTCGGCGTAGTTAAGAACTTTTGCTTGTCCGACTAGGGCCTGAAATAAAAATAAATTATCCTCCTTAGGGACAATGAATGTGATGATAGAAAACCGGCGAAGTGCGAGTTCGACCATACCATATCTTTTTCGCATTACTTTTTCAACACCCCCTCTTCGCCTTTTCGAAAGGGATATAGCATAAATCATTACAATCACATTTTAAGTAATTAATAATTTATTACTACGAGTGATTTTTACTTATACTACTTATTTATATACAAGATTTCATCGAAATTTAAGTAAATCGGAAAATATAAATTGGTGGAAAGATAGCTAATAATAGGGGATAGTGTTTTATTTCAGCACAGCCGACCGCAAATAGAATAAGTATGTAAAATTAATTTCTAAAAATCTATAAGACCTAGGGAACTTTAAGTAAGGCGTTATATTCCCTGATTTTTTTTTTTAAATTCTAGATCTAGTAGTTTCGGAAATAAGAGGGGGAATTATGAAAAAAAATATTTTTGTATTCCTTATAACAAGCCCTTCTAAATGATACCTATCTAAATTATACGTGATATATGAAGATAAAAAAACAAAATTTAGTAATTAATTAATTAATTACGAGCAATTAATTTACCCTCTCATAATTTTTATATGAACATTTTAAAGTGATAACTAGTGCAAAATATTAATGGGAAGTGTTACAATGCAGAATTCCAAGTAACCACGTCGCATGTTTTGTGAAAAAATTGGCTGTAACAGTCGGACAGACGCGTGAACGATCTTATAAGGATTCCGTTTTCTTTTCCTTTTGCGGTACGAAACCCTAAAAAAGTGAGGTGTCCCTTATCACATTCAAAAATTATATTTCTTTTTCCTCTATATTCCATCGTTTAAAAGATATTCGTCTTTTTATTTTCTCCTTACTCTGTTTCCCTTTTTTCGGAAATTTTTGTACTGAAAATTCCAAGAATTTTTTTAATAGAAAGTATAGTAAAAATTGCAAGAAGTATAGAGCGTGTCGTGTACTTGTTTACGCCTCTAGTTGACGGGACCATGGAATTCTAACACTAATTCATCTTATTTTATGTTTGAGAAAAATTTAAATCCAGTTCGATTATGTACGCTCAGAATGTTTGCACATTTCACAGTAATTAATTCAAAAGAAAGTGGTACAGAATCCCCGGTTCGAATCAAACTCATACTTAAATTCTCTCTCCTCTAATGGTGAACATGCAAACGGGGAGTCTAGCGGTAAAGGAGTGTTTAAACACTCTTGCTAAATTAAAAAATCGCGCTGTATGAAATTTTGATAAAGACAAAATGGAGAATATTAGGCACCATGTTAAATGAAGGTTTTAAAATCAAAGTTAATCTTTAAGACTGTAAAATGTCTATAATATTCAGATTTGCATAAAATAATAATTTATAACCGGATTTTGATTGAATATTCTATTGTTTCAGAAAAAGGTACGGGCAAAGTGTTTCCAAGGTTGGCTACTCTGTAGAACCATTCAAATTGATATATCAATGCTAACTCTTAATTCAGATACGAAGGTGCGTGCACTGATTCAAGAGCCAGTCTAGTCTAATTAGAACAAGTACTTAAAGCTTTAGAATTTAGGTTGCTGGTGGTGCGAACATTCGATCGGATTCGGATGAAATGGAAAATCGAATGAATTCGATTGAACTATTTTACGCAGATTGGGCGGGACAGCAGTCGGCGACGCGACAGCACAAAATTTATATCATTCCTAGCAATAATGGCTCTATGCGTCTGCCTCAGGTAAACATGGAATTAAATGCAATAACGGTAGGAACGCGTATTTTTTTAATAAAGCAGTGAATTCCCCCTGGAGGGCTTCTGTACTAGTTGGCCGCCTCTTTACGTATTCATGAGTTTCTTTTCACATTTAATTGAAGTGATTTGTAATCGTCTCGTATCACATACGTGTTGCAGCAAACGTGATTTTTTAGCGGCAAACCTGCACACGGTGGTGGCGCTGGTTCAGTCGCCTTCAACTTTCTAGATTAATAATTCTTGGTTTAAGTGAAACGGCCCTTTCCTAGCGATCAAATTGTTGATGTGGCGATTGAATTTAAATAGGGCAATATAATATTTCCCTGTAATTTTACTACTGTAAATTAGACATGGTGTGATGGTCCTTCCATTGGCTATGCCCCACGCATAGTGAGTTCGTGCGGCTGGAGACCTGAAGATTTCAAATTTTTCCAATGTATTTCTTTGCTTCGGGAATCTCTAATTAAATCTGCAGAGGACGTCCCTACATTTCTCACCAGTCTAGCCAAAGTGTGAAAAATAATCAATATTAATAGTACGAGATTTCCTCGAACCAACGATTATAAACTGCCCACCGTCGTGACAGATATTTCGCGGGAATAAATCTATTCGCTTGTCTGGATTCTAATTTGAAAGGGATTTAAGTATTTCTGATTATATTCCAACATTTAACTTAGTACCAAGAAGAGGATTAATTTACTGTAACTCCTCCGGTGAGTCTTTTTAATACTCCTGGACAATTTGTTTCTTTATGAGCAACTTCGGGACCTGTAAGCCCTAGATGTTCTCCAAAAAACTTTCCGTAGGTTGATAATTCTAAATATGTATTGACTGAGCGAAAAATAAGAAAAATGATAAAAATATTGACAGGTTAGGTTGAACACTTTTTCCGAAGTTTAGAAGAATCTATCTTTAGGAAGGTATCACTTTAAGTTCCAGTTGCATTCTCCAATTCCCACCTGTTATTGTTACTACGCCTTTTCGTCGAAACTGTCTACCTTGATCGTATTACAAGTTAAGAGACTTATGAACTAAACGATGCCTTGTCACGTTGTAACCGTCAAATATGCTGCCCATATGTTATGTAACTCGAAAACGTTATAATATCCCACGAAACGTGACCAAAGAACATTTAAAGAGAAAATCCACTTCATGTAAGTGCAATAAACTTACTATTGCGCCTCAACCTGATTGAAGGTTACGAACAATCTGTGAAACGTAACCCAGTGTAGAGTGGCAAGTGTATATGAACCCTTGAATTTAGTTAGGTGTCCAAGTAATTCTGAGATAGCGAACAAAAGTAGAAATCCTTCTGTTCTTTTTTTCAAACTTGTAAATTAACTTTTGTGATGTTACATCCCGAGGAAAACTTATTTCTTTTTATTTTCTAATATCCTAAGGTAATTAATGTACAATCCATCTCAGTGGCTTTTTTAAAAATTTAAAATACGAACTGAAATTCAAATTTTGCTCAGTGTTAAGGGTGGATTTCATAAATCACATATGCTTAAATTAATTGGATTATTAAGGCCTAAGTATTTTTTATTTAAAAAACTATAATTAGGGACTGGGGAAATTGGGGTTTTATTTTTGTTAGATTTGGCTATGAACTCACATAATAATAAAATGGCATTAATTATTAATTGCATAAATTTTTATTTCATTTTCAATTGACGTACTTTTAAAATTATATATTTCAAAAAATGCAAATAAAATCGTTTCTTTAGTAATTATAAGATAATTTCAAAAAATATTTTAAAATTGGTGAAAATTTCGAAAATTTAAGACAGACTAACACTGTAATTTTACTTACTTGATGGTCATCTTCGTTACTAAATTGTCCGCCGGTTAAAAAAAAATCTGATTTATTTTGGAAAAAATATGTTTTTATGGATACAGCTATAGGTACTATACCTTACTAATCATATAATTTTTTAATTTTAAAATAATAAATTCTTTTATGTTGAAAGTATTTTTTGAATTTTGTAAAAGCCATGATTTTCTGTCTGAATATCATTCCATAAGCGTTTAACAAATTTTAAAAGGACTTGAATGTAAAAGGCAGTGTTTTATTCCACTCAACAATTCCCTAAGATACAATAGAAATAAAAAGCTGATATATCAAAGAATTTATTTTGCAATTACAAACGCATGGAAGATAGAGGGTGTAAAGTATAAAATATTTAAACAGAACTTGAAAGGTATACCACTGAGAACTTTGAGGTTGCTGCAAAAATAGATGTGTAATTTTCGAATTATGCAGTATAATATCATATTAATTAAAAAGATTCGATATTTTAACTTCAGTTGTCTGCTGCTTTGAAAATGGTTTTGCTTTAATATTTAAGCAGGCATGTTTAACCTCAAGACATAGCCGCATCGCATTATAGAAAATATAAACTTATAATTATTTTTCCTTTATTTTTAAATAACGAATAATGACTTCTTAGGTACAATTTATTGTTTGATAGGTTCCTCGGTACCTCAGAAAAATTACACTATATATTTTTGGTAATAAGTACTTTATTTAAATTTCTCTTAGTTTCCGAATTACAGGTTATATCTAAAGATATAAAAAAAAAATTTCATAAATAGATAGTTGAAGTATAGAGTGTCAGACTTAGACCCAGTGCTAGGATAAAATTTAAATGAAAAGTTTCTTTTACAAATCCGTTTATATTTAATATCGGAAATCGTAAGCTGTTCATGTTATCCATGACTTATTAGATCTACCTGGGCTGCAGTATCTTTTTAAATCCCACATGTGCATTTGAGATGGTCACTCAAAAACCAATTAAAATATATCAAATGCGTATATAACATATCAGAATGCCGATCTCGAACATCATTCATGGCTTGTTGGGAATCTCGGATAATGGAGGACATTTTACTTGAAGTCCATCCAGGCAAAACTGCATAATTTGCTCTATATCGGCATCGAGATCTAATGGTAGCGATGCAAGAAACTCTCCCAATAAAGATAGTATCGGGCATGAGTCTAACAAGAAATGCTTTATTAATTACCCGCAGTACTATTAATACTATTAGAGACACGCCTGGCAAGTGATTCGTCCTAGTAATTAATATTCAGAGCCAGCATACGAATTCCCGGCTCCACAATGTTACTTCGTTGGAATGTTGTTAATTCAAGGATGATGCCATAGGCCCAGTGGGTCGCGATACCAACCAGCGATCAGAACAAGATCACCGCCGCTCTCACTTCTTGTTTGCAGCCAAGAGCGAGGCTAGATCTAGCGAAGACCCCATTGATAAAAGTGATTACAGGGGAGCTGTGGGGCTCTTTTTCATTTCCTTTTCTGCCCTGTCCCAGCTTCAGCTGGCATTTCTATGCGGTCCATTCTTCGGCGCGGAGCGATAATCTTTAGCGGGATCAGTGACGAAGTATGGTAATTGAAAAAGTCCAGCAATAATATGATCTAGGTGTGTAATAGATAAGACGCGTTAAATGAGATATATTCTCTAATTATACGTATTGCAAGTTTGGCGAAACATTCCTCGGGCGGTCCGGTGCTCGTTAATTGAGGCTGCTTCATTTCCTAATGCCCCCTAACTGAAAAACGACTGCAAATGCTCTAGCTGGCACTAGCTGCCCGTAAGTCTTATGGAAACATCTAAACGGGAAATAACACATGTAGCTTTTAGAGAAAATTGCATAAAGATTTTGTTTGGTCTAATTGTTGTGATTTAATATGTTCTCAATGTGAATGTATGGAATTATTATACTAAATATTCCTATAGAGGACAGTTTTGGATATTTTTCAAATCAAATTTACTTTTCTTCGCCCCAAGATTAGAATCAGTTCAGGACTTAAAAATATTCCGAGGTGAATTGTTAAAATTTTACGCTACTCGTGAAATATCAAACTATGGAAGTTTTTAGTTGAGATTAAATAAACAATTTTAAGAATATTTCCACATGTGTCACAAAAGTTTCTAAATATAAATAAACAATTTGAAAGCATCGAGAAATTATTTTAAATAAATAATTAATTCATCATTATTATAAAAGATCACAAAATAATAATCGAAAACAATTTTTAATATTTAACTTTTTAATTGGAATACATAAATAAAATAACAAAAATAGTTGTCCATAAATTAGATCTAATATTGATAAATTAAATTAGTTCAATTTAAGGCAGTTTATTTAATTCTAAAATAAATTTGCCGTTTTTTGTTTCTCATATAAATTTTGTACAGTTATTAAGCCTATATGTTTTTAATAATATTAACCAACACCCCATAAAAACTAGTTCGCAAAATCTTTTTAAATTTTTCTCGGAAACTACTAGACTGATCTAGATGAAATTTTTTCAAATAATTTGAAAATGTCTCGAGTAGATTGTAAGTATATTATTTAAAAGAAATAATAAAATTTAAGGCGAAAGTTAGATTAAGATTGTTAAAATAAATAGCAATAAATGAAGTCGTTTATTAGAAGTTTGAAGGCCAAGTGAGTATTAAACCAGCAAAAAATTTATGAAAATATGAGTCTTATGCTTTTCTAATTATAAAATTTCTAGCAAAAGAATTCTGAGAAAATCTGTTCTTATCAAAGAATTTACCTTGTTTTTCTCACACGGTAGCGCAAAGCTTTACCGAAGGTCCATTGGCATTAGGGCGATTTTTGGGAAATCTAAGGGAAAAGAGACTGGGAATAATTAATAAGTCGATCAAAGACACTCTATTAAATCCGTGTTCACTGAATAAATTATTTCTTCATAATGAACATCTGAAAGAAACCTACTAATACTGTGCGGGTGGTAAAATAATTTTCTGATTTGCAATGCCCATGGACAAAACATTAGCAAAATATACAAACGGCTAAATAGTGAATAATTTAATGACTAAGGTTGTTTTATTGTTTTCAGTAAATGCAGCACCAAACGTAGAAATTCCAGGACCTATTATCAACATAACCGTCCCTCCACCGCAAATAGTTTTACTTTCTCAAATTAATGCACCTCTTCTGCTTCCTTGTACAGTAGCAATAAAAAATATGACAGGTAAGTTTCCTTAACAAGAATAACGCATCTTCTTATCGGCTCATCCAATTTCTATTTTCGGGACAGTTGAAAAGAAATTCAATTTTGAGTTCCACTCATGGTACAGAAATGGCAAGAAGCTCGTAATAGGACGACGGAGCGATTTTCAGATATACGCGAATGGTACCCTAAAAGTTCCATATAAGAAGGGAAGTGGCAGCTACCGATGTCTGGTTAATGGCACCGAAATGGGCCTCGGAGTTATGCTGTCGACAGAATCTGTCGTACAGTCTGCTATACTGAAAAGGAATCCCGTGGAGCCAAACATAATTGCGAACGAGGGCAGCTTTCTCATCCTGAACTGCCCTGCGTCAAGTTACCCAAGTCCTAATGTTACCTGGAGCTATGGGAACAATCCTATAGACGCTCAATCTGCAAAGAAACGGTAAAACAATATTAGTTGCCCAATCACATTCAGCTTCTAAATTTTCCTCATCCAATTATAGATACTTGCAACTTGAAAATGGTACCTTGATAATTAGAAATATTAGTGAATACAACAAAGGAAAATACAAGTGAGTGTGTAAATTTGTAACTTTCAAATATCACCTTCCAGGCAGATAAGAAAAGATAAATTAAAGTGGACTGTATTCCGAAATAAATTTTATTGTATTACAGATGCGTGGCCGAAAACATGTATTCAATGAAAACGCATTGTCAATTCACGTGGAATGTAACCATAGTGCCCGCAACAAATGAAGACTTTTCAGAGAAGCTAATTCCTCCAATACAGCCGGAACTGCAGTATATTCCTAGCGGGCAAGATTTTAAACTTCGATGTCTAGGCTATACAAATACAATAGAATGGTACTTTCTACCGAAGTCCGGATTACCTATTAAAATAAATAACAACAGCAATGAGATTGTTATCAGGAACGCGTCTATTCATAGGCACCAGGGAATGTACAACTGTTCCACGACAAAAGATTTTCAAGTAAGTTGGATAATGTAAAGTAATAGTAAATAGTAACATTTTTCAAAATAATTGATAAGTAATTTTGTTTAACATCTTATTAAACTCTTATTAGATTCTAGTTTGGAACAATTAATTGATCTCTCCTTTATAAATTTTATTAAATAATGATTAAGTTCCAATACTGTTGCATTTATTTACTAACCAACTTAATACTTTCCTCAAATTCGTATACATTTGCGGTTTTTAGATATTTCAAGTGATAATTACATCGCCTCCAAAAATACTTGAACCCTTGGTTTCTTTCGAGAGCACCTTAGCCGCAATGGTCACATTATCATGCAAAACAGAGGGCAATCCTCCTCCCGAGATAAATTGGTAAGGTCATTGAAATTTAAAATCGTTTTCCTATGTTACATTTTTACATTGATAGGTACCGAAATGGGATGAAAATAGAAAATACCTACACAGTGCATCACATTCCACCGGTACTCCGAATAAACTCCTTTGACCTTAAAGACGATGGCCTCTACCAGTGTTTTGCCAAAAGTATTGCTGGTGAAGCAGTTTCGTCAGGTGTATTAAGTCTGAGAAGGAAAGAGGATTTGGTGAATATTCCGAAAAGACCAGAAAATGTTAAATGCTTCCCCGTCAATTACAAGACTCTCAATGTAACATTCGAGTCGAGCTCGCGATTGGTAAGCAGCTATCCTCGTTTTTAATGAGGACTATGAAAAAAATATTATATTCCCGCAGTTGTTTATGAGCATTCACTTTGCGACTGATAATCCCTACAAATGGAACTCAACGCATCCCGTCGAATTGGAATCAAACTCGTTTCTTCTCATATCGAAGGGGCTGCCTATATTAAAGCCATTTGTCCTTTACATGAGGGGCCTGGTGCAGACATCAATTCAGAACGTAAATGGGCATCAGGAAAGAACTTTTGATACATCCTTGCTTACACGCGGGGTTCAGTGCGCTACGCAAGGAGGTAAGTGCTTCAAGATCAACCGATGATTCTATTTCTCAGAGGATATCTTGCGCAGTTACTGTGAATGGCGTATTTTTCCCAAATGGAATATTCATTTGGTGGACACCATTGAAAATTATCAATCCAAAATATTTCATCATACAATTTGATGGCGAAGATGGAACAATCCCAATTTTTAGTGATACTGTAATTGGAAGTACCCATGAAATTAGTTTCTACCACACCAGTCAAGAAATTGAGCGACATCTGCACAAAATTCCAGTTGTTAATGCGACAAGGGTCGACCCGAAATTAATAGTGAACAGCACGACGAAGACTACAGCCGTTTCTGAGCTAATAGTGGCTGGTAACGTGACCGGAATACTAATTCCAAACGCAACTCGCGTTATTGTCAGAACTCTAGTTATAACACCTGAGAACGAACACTTGGAACAGGACCTTCACTATTTAGAATGGAAAACGGTAAAGGAGCGAATATAATAAACAGTTTGATTTACTAAATTGTAATATCCTTTCAGATCGAGAACAATACAGCAAACAATTTTGCGTTTAGAATTGCGTATACCGAATCGCGTAGAGTAACATTTCTTTGGAATCCAGTTCGTGGAATTTCATGCATTAGAGCCTGTCACAGCAGCATGAATCCCGAAGCTATTATAAGGGATGATCAGGAAAAAGTTTGCCAAGATATGTGAGTCAGTACAAGCTTTGAGTTTTTTTAATGATCATTAATTTCTTCATAATAATTGTTGATTTTGTCTTTTAGAGTGACTATCCAAACATACTTTGTGGTAAGAAAGCTAAAGCCATTAACTCCATATCGCATCGATTTCCTAGACTGTAGTTCTTTGGAAAATATTGGATCAAGTGAAGTGTACACTAAATCAGATCGTAAGATTATTATTCATTCGTTATCGTGATTGTGTCGGTAATTTATAACTGACTAATTTGTTTAGCTCCGGGCCCAGTAACAAATCAAAAGATTATAAGACGAAATGGTCTTAAATTAAGTTGGGACCCACCCGTTAATTCCAATGGGGAAATCATTTATTATAATATTCTGTGGACTCTCAATAACTCGACGCATGAAGTAAATGTGACGTCGGACGAAAATTCTTTTGAGGTAAATAGAGTTCAAACTTGTTTCTAATAAGTTAGTTTTTGTGTAATGATTACTGTCACGTTTCTTAAACCCCTCGCTTATCTGGTAAAACGCTTGCAATATCAGAAACATTGTATTTCGTATAAAAAGCTTCAAATGCAATTCTGTTTAACTTGCAGTTCCCTAAAGTCACGGAGAGTGACAAGATTAATATAACAGTTCGCGTTATAGGAGAAAGCGGAATGGGACCTCCAATTTTCATAGATCTACGGAATGTCCAAACAGATGTTTTAGAAAAGGAGAGTGATTACTTTATAAGTCCTTCATTAGGTAGAGTACATTCTATTAGAATAAAAATGTCGAGTTTAACTGTTTTCGTTTATTTTTTCATCCCTTAGGAATTGCTTTGGGAGTTTTTCTATCGTTGGTATGCATATTATTTTTTGCATTCTTGTTCATCCGACAGCGACGACGTTTTAAAAGTCGCTCAGGGAATCAGAATCGTTCTTCGCCATCTGAGCAAAATTTTTCCATGACAACAACGCCAAATATAGAACTTCACGAGATGCAAACCCTTATTCCAAAATATTCGAGCCGCTTTAATGCCAATGTTCAAACACGAACTTTACCCAATGGTAACGGCGTCCATTTTCAACAGACGACCGATGAAAATAATTTGCATCAAGATCAGCAAGAATTAAATGACGTTCCTCCTTTAGCATTGTGCAGTTCGACACCAATAACACAGCGAAGAAGAGATTTAAGTGATATCCTTTATGCCGAGAATGAGCCTATTATGAACAAATCCTCAAAGGCAACTCAATTAAGCAAAATAAGTTCCTCGCCAAATTTCTTCAACAACCCGAAAGGGATTGCTAGTAGAAATGAGACGCAATTACAACAAAATGGTTCCATTAAAACGTTACTACCTCCTTTAAAACATTCCATTTCACCAGTTTCATCATCTGAACCCAAACTACTAGACGCAGATGGAGGACTCAAACAACCTGACGGGTTGCGGGTAAGTACTTTTACTCTAACTTATTCTACAAAAAAATTTGTTTGAAGCTGTCTTTGAAATGATATTAGTTTTCTTGTGCGTCTCGAAATAATATAACAAAATTGTCTATACTAAAAAAATTGTTGGAAACTTTCATTTTGACGCACGAGAACAGCATATATCAGTGTTTCGTCGGTTTTAAAAGCTTATATCAATGAATGCATTTCTGATGTTACAGTGCGAAGAGAAGCCTAACCCAAAAACATCCACAGTAGACAATAGTCGTCTTAAATTAGTAGGTACCAATTTAGATAGAACCGAAGGAAGTAATTATACTAGTGACCAAGACAGAACATGCAATAGTAATAACTTAACAGTAACAACCACAGTTAACCTGGATGATACGGCAAACAGCTTTAGGAATCCAATGGCCAAAACGAATTGGAACTACCATCGACGGCCCGTGATCGATCCGAACGGTTAGGGCGCCAGGATTGTTGTCTATCGTTGTTGTGTAAAAATGAAAAGCTTCAATGAACGTAACTCAACTAAATAATGAGGCTTTATCTTTAAAAAAAAATAAGAAAAAGTAAATGGAAAAAAATGTGAAACACGAAATGTTTGGAAAGTACTGTTATTTTCCTCCTAGACGTTGAATAAGTTTTACAGAGCTTATTACCCTTGTAAATTCACTTCTTATTTAAATGTTGTGGAGACTTTTGAATTACTATTATATTTTATTATTGATTTGATGATTTGTTGTTTAGCTTAGTTTTTTTTTATAATTTTTTATTTTAAGATTGAAAGCCCGTGGATGCGAAATAGTCGTTGGCTCCGGCGCAACGTTTTAAGTCAAGAATATTCTGCAGCATTTTTTTTTGGTTATTTCAAGTCAACTTTTCGTAAGAAAGAATGAAACTCCTGTGATACTTCATGATTCCATATAAACAATACGTATACTTTTAAACAGGTTAAATGTATGAATGTTGAATATTTGTAGATGTAGTATCAATGGCTAATCCAATCTGTAATGAGATGATTTTTCAGCAAGTTCCAGCAAAATGGAACTAGTTTTTAAAGAGCCACGTTTTTTTTCTTAGTTTTGCAATATTAAAAAAAATATCAAACACTTTTAAGAAGCCGCAATTCTAAAGTGATGATAAAAATTTATGCTTTAAACTCTTTTAAGACTACATCCACAAATATTTTGTACATTCAACACACAAAGTGGTAATCAATCTCTAGGCATAAAATAAATAGTCATACAATCCATACTAGAAATCGGTCCAGTTCTTGGCTAAAAATATGTTTATTTCTCAAAAAATATAATTGGGAGAATTACATTTTAATTTGTTTTCTAATTTGTTACACTTGATTAAAAGTATCAATTGCGGATTATTGCTTTAATCTCTGGCTGAAATAAAAATTCAAAATTCTCCATAAGCACGCAATTTGCTCAGTAGCTGCGTAAGTGAATTATTAAAGTTAAAAGTGTATATGTAAACTAAGGGATATAAGTTATTTATAAAATTTAAACTAGTAGGACTTGTAAGGAATGAAGAAAAGAATGATATTTATATAAAATTTTTGTACCTGACCACATGAAAATAAAAATATTTTAATATAATTATACAAAGCGAATAATTCATAGGCTGAAAAATATAAATGCATAAACACTAACTACTATTTCAGTAAAAAAAAAGCAAAAAGAAATAAAAAAGGCGTAAGAACACTTCATTTCTTTAACAAGACACTGAAACGCGAGCATCTTGTAGAATAAAATTAACGTATAAATTAAGTAAAATCCTATGTCATAAAGAATAACTAAAAACGAAGAAAATAACATAGGCTGTAGCATGAAAACTGGTGCAAAATTCCATTAACGACAGTCGTCCTTTCGGTATTTCTGTGAAACGCTAAATTCAGCTTTGTAACAATCAAGAGATGTCCGTATTCCAAAAGGAGTCTGCTCAAGCAGAGTTGCTCCACCCGTTTGTCATGCTAAAATAAAAAGCGGAATGAAATCCAGCAAGCTAGAAATGCTTTGATTTGTGTTTAAAAGTTGTGATGATGTCTATTTACCTTGTCGTTTAATGTGTACCAAATTCATCTTAACAGGGTCGTTCAGCGGGGCTTCTCAATTCTATTGATTTTATCAAATTATTTCATTCAGTTTAGATAAAACATCTTAATCTTTTTATATTTGTTGATATTTCACTTGCAAAAGATCTGTAAATTTCGGAATGTTTTGAACAAATCAGAATCAATGACACAAAATCTTTTTTTTTGTCCAAAAATCAAGCCCACTGCACCACTTTGTTATAACGAAGTAATTTTTTAATAAAAAAAACTGTTAAAATAATCGCGAATGCTGTGTTTAAGAATCACTTTAAATGTAATCGCCTAATTATAAAATACTTCCGATAAAAACACTGTCGCTGTATAAAAAAAACTCCGATTAAATGGTGAATTGTTAAACTCTATCTATCCCTCCCCAAAAGGGGCAAATCGTTTTAAGTAATGTTTTTATTTTTTTGTTTATTTAAGGTGAAAACGAAAGAATCTCCACTTTACCTTTTGCATTGCGACCAACTTGTAGGTACACTTGACGCTATGTTTGTTCTTGTGTGTTAACAAATTGCCACTGATTTATTTTAAAAGCCTTTTGATTCTAGTCAAATTTTTGTCACAGATTGTAAATATAGAAAAATTGCATATTCAAGCACAAAATATAATACAAAAAAAATACCACTAACTTAGAGGCTTTACCGTCTCTCGCTGAAACTTGCAATGCACAAGGCTAAATGGAGAAATTTCATTCATTATAAGAATTAGAAATTAATTGCAATTGTTCTACAGAAAAGTAGAAAGCAAGGACATTCAGGAACTTTAGTTATTTTTACGGAAGAAACATTTTGCTATTCAAGTAGTGTTTTCCAAAACTTTACCCTACACCATCCAGCTAAAGTTGTCGCGGAATATAAAAAAAACATTTAAAAACATATTTCTGAAACTTAAGGCTAGTTTGAGACTTAAACTACTGCCAATAAAATATTTCTAAATTTTTCTATGTGTGCTGTTTTACACTAAGTGAAAAATATGAAACTTTCATTTTTACTTCGGTCTTTCTTATACACAGAGCTATATTAAAAAAAATAATATTATGAAATTTAAAAGAAATCAATCTGTACAATAATCAATTTAAGATTTCAGTTAATTTTGCATACATTTTTAAAAGAACTAAATGTATATTGATAATATGCAGAATTTCAAGAAATTCTATGTTGTTCTTTTACAGTCTTCACTTGAGGGTAACAAAAACTATTATAGGAAAATTGGAACGAAATTTGAAAATATATTTGTACCAAATTATATAGTCTATAAGATTTTTATCGTATTTCTTGGCAGTATGGAACTCATTCAAGAATTGATTTAGATATATCAATTCAGTATTTTACTTCTAACATGTCCAAAAATGTATTTCTCGAAAGCTTTAGTGGATCATCATTATTGTTTCAGAATTCTAAATTTATGGAAAAAATCTCATCAGAATTGTTTATTACTTGATGAAAAAAATGTAAAAGCCTTTGCAACAAAATTTAATTTAGCGGGTGCCATTTATTGTTTTTTAATTGAATGTTAAGTATATTAGCAGAATGTATGGAGGATAACTAAGACGTCTGAACTTCCCGAAATCACCTTACTACTTGAATAGCACGATTAAAATACCGCTTTTTTTACACTCCAAACAAAAAAATTGGCTTACTTATTGTGTGAACGTGCCTTGCATGTACAATTCAAAAAAAAGAAAAGAAAATCACGAGAAAAATGATTTTTTTGAAATTATGAGAAAACTTTTAATAAGGCTATAATTGCAGAGGACATTTGGCAACGTAGAAGATTTAGAAGGAAAACTACTTGCGATGAGAATTTATTACAATTGTTGAAAAGTAAAGATACAAGAAATTAGTACAAAAGTGAGTTAAGGTTTGATAAATAAATAGATGAAAACCCTTCTATTTTCTGTAAGAGATACCGTTAGAGATACCCAGTTATGCACGGAACACTTGCTACCGGACAGAATATAACGCATATGGTGCCAACAAACCACACACTCCTTTATCCAGTAACGTAGGCAATAGTGAATACAATAGAAGCATTCCGTATTTTAGTAGTTGTTTTAAAAAGAATATTCCAATATACAGTTCATAGCAGTGCAATAAATAGCTTTAATTGAGACACACAATCTTCAAACTCATATCACCTTCCGCAATGTGTTCCACAATGGTGTATCCAAGTGGGTGTTCTGTGCAAAACACAAATGAAAAAAAATGATAAAAATAAAAAGTGGGAAAAATATTGTAGAAACCAAAGAGAGTTCAAATTCATTGATATACTGCACACCTGTTGAAATTGAGGTTAATATACAAAAGAGAGCACTATCACGAACTACTCGAATAATGCTGTATCTGTAGATTTAACGATTAACGTCCAAATATTAACGTGGTTCGCATGCCCTACCTACCTATAAACTATTATTGATGTATATATTAGGACGCACCTTTCGCAGTCTTGTAAAATTGTACAACCAGCGATTTCCTTGGAGGATTACTGAGTACCTATGAAATCAAGTGATGCAAAAAGAAAATGTAACACATGAAAACCTAGAAAATTATAAAATTCAGATGTTTATGGATGTCTTATAGCCTTATTAAAAGCAATCGCAGCCACCACTCCAAAATGACTTCATCTTAATTTGTCTTTTTGTTGAATTATTGCTTTGATGATTTGTTATGCTTCGTTACTCCACTTTTAGAGTAAGGTCTATCGTTTTATTCGAATGTATCTTTTGTACATAAAAATTTGTAAATGAGCCTGTTAACTCTTTAGTTGTTGTAGATGCACCAGTTACCAATCTCCTAATTTCCATAATCTTCATTTTTTTTTGTACAAATTCTGCTCTTGGGCTCCTTATTAAATACCACCAAAGACTCTGCTAGCCCGTGTCATTGTTGTATAATTTTATATAAGTTATGATTATGTAAGTGTCGAAGTCTCGAATTTATTTAACCCTTGTAGTTTTATTATTATTATTTTATCTTGAAGGACTGAGGACTGTCTTATATTTTAAAGTAACACTTATCTTTTTTAAAATGTTCAAGAAAATAATTATATTTTCTGAATTATTTGTATTTTTTTGTGTGAAATAGTAGAATAAAAAAATTTGAGTAATTTAAGCACAGTCAGTGATCAATGTCCGATAATTCGCAAAAAAGGTCTAATTTTGCTTTTAAAATAAGCAAATTAATAAAATATATACTAGACTAACGTGGCAGAAATTCGAAAAGAAATAAAGTAAGAAAGAGGAGCCAAATTTTACATTTCGAATACAAATTTTATAAAATTTGTATAAATAACTTGGATATACTGTCAAATCTCTTTTAAGTCTTAACAATTAAATCTGAATCTGACTATAGCTTTTCAAATCACGATATATCAATAATTCTTTTTGAAGACCCATTAAAACAGATATCCCTTTCAAATTTCGAGTGTAAGGTCTAAAAATGAAAGAAGATCTTCATTCCGGCTAAATTGTTTTTAACGTAATTCTTTATGATCTAAAAACAGTAGTGAAATCAAAAGAAACAAAGCTTTTTTAAACTTCTCGCAGAATTTAATGAACTACTATATCGGCTTCTATCTTAGTCAATAAATTTCCTTATTTCGTTTGGAGCACAGCAAAAATAAAAATTAAACTTAACCGTCTGGAAAATGAACTACAGTATTCATTTATTTTCTACAATACGATGCTTTGCCAATTTTTGTTTTTATAGCTGATTTCATTTTTACTGATGGTTTGTAAAGCATATTATAAAATTTTTATTATTTTATAACTCGGGGAAAGTTTTTTTTATAAAAGTCCATAGTCGTAGCTAAAGTAATGATACTGTAAATTTATATATAAAATTATTAGTAAGATCTTTAAATGTATTTTACACGACATAGGGTTTTCTAAACTTCTTAGGGTATTAAGAGCAATCCCGATAGAGAACAATCAGGCACCCCCTGTCCCTCTTCTCTTTCCTATTTAGACTTAGTTTCATATTTTTACTTATTGCTCCTGTCTATAGAATCCAGCCTACCCTTCACTGCCCGGGAGCTCAAGAGCCAGAAGATGTAGCGAGCTTTCCATAGAAATGATAAAAACGTAACATTCCGAAAGCAGAAAACACTACGTTGTAAAAACAGATTTATACTTGCACTAATGTAATAGACGTTACTATTTCCATGAGATTAAGTAGGAACGACGCGAGGCATTGTAAGGGCGACCTGATCTGGCCCGTCCGGCCGTTCATGTGTTTAAGTGTAAAACTGTCTACTACTTCTTTAAACTTATTTCTCTTATTTAAGGTGATCAGACGCTATCTCTAACCGTGTAAAGTAAAAGAATTAATATATTGATGTAAAATTAAACTACGTAAATATTTTAAACATTTAAAGTTTACTATCTACCTCAGTTTTTAATTTATTGCGATTATTTCAGTAAGGAGACCTATTCACTACGATGGAATTTTTATAATTGTCTGAATTAAGACTATGTATGAAGTGGATGACGTTATTTGAAATATTTGTTGTATTTTTTATGAAATTTTATTTTATAAGACTTTTTATTACGATTAATAAAACAAGATTCTCAAGAAAATTTGTGTTTCGTTCTTTATCCCCTCTTAACATTGAACACTTATAGTATTTATTGAATAAAACACCTTTCTGAAAATGTGTTATTTAACACTAAGAGATATTTCATGTTCCGAAATTTCATGTGTGTGTTTTTTTTTTCAATTAAAATCATGAGGCGCCCGTGAATTGATTAATTCAATCAACATTTTCATTTTTTAAATAATTTTAAAGACAGAAAGATCAATGAATTTCTTCATAATAGTTTAAATATGCGAACCCAACCAAATTTCAATTGAATTTTTAGCTTCGCCTACACTAAATTTAACATTCGGTAATTGATTGAATTAATTAATAGGTTTTGGCTATTTAAAACGAACGCAGGTTGCCTATGTGTGGGCATCATTGTCTTCGCTCGTTATCATTCCGAGTAAAGGAGAAATTCAGAGTTAACACGTTCGCAGGTATTTTGAATTTGTATACAGTGTTGATACAAAAACGCTATAAATTCTTTATAAAACTGCATTGGACTGGCTGCAGCGATCCGCCAAAACAGAGCAAAAATACCAAATTAACATTAATCGTCTGCGACCGTAGTAAGATTTTAAGTTCCAGTCTTAAGGCAGATAAGTTTTAAATTTCCCTCTAAGGTAAGTATATTTATAGCACCTTTTAATAACATAGTGTTTTTAATATTAATGTTACTGGTGACAAACAAATTATATAAATCAGAAACATTGACAATAAGGATTACAAATTGAGTTCTTTATTACTATTTTATTATGTACTAGTCGAATCTTTTATTTAGACGAAAACTAAAATTTATTATTCTACAAAACTGATCACGTTTTTTGCAGTTTACGCTCTTGAAATATTAAGCGTACAGAAATAGAGGTAAAATCCCTTATTTTATTTTGAACAAGTATTCTAATATCATATTTAGGCGTTGACGAGTATACTCAACAAAATCAGCGCCACTTGCTATGAAAGGGAGATAAATTATAAAAACATTAAAAATTTGTCTAGTTGTGCTTGATTTAAAAAACTATGTTCTTATGCTCATCTTTAAACAAAATCTTGCCCGTATGGTTACAAAATATAATAACACTTCGAAATACATGAGGTGCAGTGAACTAGACTAGATGCATTAGAAAATGATCATTTGATCAGAATTCTTTCTTTTAGAAAAATGATTTAAAATTATTCATTTAATCGGTTTAAAGTCAAAAAATGAGTTCTTCTTAATAAAGAAAGAGTTGTTATCAAAAAACTCCTTTCCCACTAGGGAGAAAATAAATATTTGTTATTTTATATTTTTTCTCAATTAGTCTTAAATTCAAAGTAGCGAGTCCGCAGTAAATATTATGCAATAAAATTAAACTACGGCATTATGTAGTAACAAAAAATTGTTTCTTTATTGCTAAATAAATACTAGAAAGCTTATATTAATTTGTAGCAGTTATTTCTTAAAGCACAAGATATATTTTAGTTCATTATCTCAATTATCAAATTTCCCTCCTTTTGAAAAAGGATTTTAAGAACAGATTTATTTGAACCAGCTTATTTACCTCTTATATAATAATCGCGTTTCTCTGTTTGTTGCCCAGTCGCTTCTTGATACATGGCACGTGAAGCATAAGACCTGGTACAGTAAGCGGCACTTTTCACAAAACGCACAACGTACGTATATTTCTTTTTGTTTCGTTGTTTGTTTTATATATTTTTTTCTCGCAGGTGACACTGCAGTCAGTGGCTAATTATAAATATTAATAAAATACTAGTTTAGTATTTTCTACACTTAAAACTCAGTGTGCGCCTGAACATGCTTCTTTGTTTACTACCCATAATTAGTCATTTTTATTTTTTAAACGAATTACCCAAATAGCTCTTTAGATCCAAAGCTATTAAAGAATAGTGAAATATAAGGCACTGACTGAAAAAAGATAGCTCACGATTCTTCCAGTAACTTTATACTAAATCGATTGAATATTTTTTTTATTTGGAGAAATACTACAACGCCTATTTAATAAAAACAAAATGATAAATATTGTGTAACTTAGGAATTATTTTGGTACAGTAATTTTTTTTCAGTCTAAAAAATATCGCATTAAATAAATTGATAAAGGTAAAGAGTGACAAGTTAAATGAGATTTTAAATAGTATAGCCTTTGATTCGTTCACCCGAAATTAATAAGGAAAAGGCTACCAAACCCAACTGGAAGCGTTGTATTGGATAACGAGTGTATGACTTTCAGCTAAAAGTTTATGCGAAAATAAGGAAATTCTCTCGTTTCGGCTGTTTTAAATAAGACCCGTTGCTCCTGCCGAAATGCGGCAACGCCGCAGTTATGGTTGTGACTTGATCTTATGCTGTCATCTGTATCATCTGTAATTCTGTATTGTGTACAAATTGAATCGAAGCGAGTGCGGAGCTCTTCCTTGCATTTTGATAAGAAAAACTTGCACTTTAAAAACAGCATCTGTGATAAATAAAAGTAATTTTTAGTAAGACACTTTTGTAAAAGTCGAATCATGCAGAAAACACCAGTCAAACAGTATGAACCGTAAGTTAGAATTCGTTTTGACAGTTTGAGGTTATCGAGATGTCAGAACGTGTACTATTAGTAAATTTATTTTATTTAAACACGAAGAATTCTTGAGCTCAATTTTAATCTTCTGCCCATTGAACGTTTTACAGAAAACCATGGCCTGATCTCGCAGACAGTGACGAGAGCGACTTGGAGAATGAAGTGGATGTCGACAAATTGGCTCCACTAGAAATAGGACCGAACGAAAACAGACTGCAGTATAGCTACTGTTTGTGGTTCGCTCGAAAGGGCACACAGCGAGCCACGGACTACGGCAAGTCTCTTCACTTTGTCGGCCGCTGTGCCACTGTGGAGCAGTGGTGGTCCCTCTACTGCCACCTAGTGCGTCCTACAGCTTTAAAGCCATACAGAGAACTGAGTCTTTTTAAGCAAGGAATTAAGCCCATGTGGGAGGATCCTAGTAACGCTAAAGGAGGACAGTGGGTTATTCGCTTACGTAAAAACAAAATAGATAGAGCTTGGGAGAACGTCTGCATGGCTATGCTCGGCGAGCAGTTCCTAGTCGGGCAGGAAATATGTGGGGTCGTACTCACCACAAAGTATCCAGTAAGTATGGTCTGTGCTAAATTGACAAACCGTAATCTAAACAACTAACTTTCAGGAGGACAGCTTGTCCGTATGGAATCGGACAGCAACAGACCAAGCTAGCACAGCTCGCATCCGCGACACGTTACGTAGAATATTAAACCTACCTCCAAACACTCCAATGGATTATAAAACTCACTGTGATAGCCTTAAATATGTTGCAATGTAAGAATCGCCGTAATCGCAGACCTTACAGATTATTCTGATCTCTATTTACTTTACAGGGCTAAGGGTCCGCTGAAAAGCTGAAATCAGGCCGTCTCTTTTATTTCAGTAGACAACAAATAAACGAGAAATATGCTATTTCTAAAAAAATTGTTTTCTCAAAAATAAAAAAAATGTTGCAATCTGCCATAAAAGTACACTTCATATGTTCTACAAATTACACAACGTTACTTTCTGGTCAATCCATCTACAAGTTTTGTTTTATTTAATCTTATCGGAATGATTTGCCAATAAATAATGAAGATTTTAATTATTTATTTTTCGCTTTTTCTCGAAATCCACTTTGGGTTCAACCCACCGCAAATCTACATGACATCGAAAGAGACATTACTAGATTTCAAAAAAACAAACAAAGGATCACGAATGGGTTTTATTTAATTCAGAAAGTATAAAAAATGTACATTTAGCCAGGAAACTGAGTAAGATCAAAAAGATAAACATTCGAAATCAAACAATCACCGACCTGCAAAAATTATCTTTAGTTAAATCTTTTCCAGGAAAGCAAAGAAAAACAACTTACGGCGGGTGAAATCCCAACCAGGGCATCAGCATGACCATAGAATTCCTCCTTAAGCGAGATGACAATTGTCTGCAAGTTAGTAGCATCCTCACGGATATAAGACGCAACTTTTCCTATATTTGTGTTGTCCAAGGCTGCATCGATTTCGTCAAGGACAAAGAAAGGAGCAGGTTGAAAACTGCAACATGAATCTAGTCAGTACAATTACTAATTGCATGTAATCAACTCACCTGTGAATAGCGAATAATAGTGCTAGAGCGGCTATTGTTTTTTCACCGCCACTTAAGTTGCTCATGGGCTGGAACCGTTTGCCAGGTGCAACGCAATTGTAATTAATCCCATCCAAATAGGGCTCTTCTGGATTGTCTGGTCCGAGGTAGGCCTGTGCTGCCTCATTTCTCGCAAGGGCTTTGTAAATCCCGTCAATTGCCTCTGAAATGTGCGTGCAGCACTGATTGAATCTGTCCGCCCTCTCATTCTTCACCTTTTCAAACGCTGCCTTAGCTTTCTTCGCCTTTTTGCGGGCGTTCTCGAACTCCTCATTTGTAGAAGCAACCTTTTCAGTGACCAAATCCAATTTCTGCATCGCCTTCATATTCGGTGTCTGTATGCGTTCCAGGGTCTCCAGTTTATTTCGTAAATTATTTTGAAGCATTTCATTCATTTTCTTGAAGGCCGAATCATCCTTGAGTTTAGTGTATTCACGTGGAAGGGTAGTATAGTCCACTTCAATGCTATGAAATATTTTGCGTTAACAATGCAGACTTTAGAAAAAATAAAAACTTACTTATTTTCCCTTTCCAATATCATGGAGGATGTTGAGTTGAGACCTCCGTTCTCTGAATCACCTTGGCGAACTGCGTCATCCAGTGATCCTCGCAGTAAAGGAATTATTATGCAATCCATCTTAAAAATAATAAAGTTTATTTCAATGCTCTTCTACAATTTTTTTAATTACCTTGCATTGTAATAGAATGTTGTGTCGTTCATTTTTCTTTGTTTCGATCTTGGCTTCAATTCCCGAAGCCTGGCTAGACAAGGAATGAATTTCTTTTGCCAAATTGGCGACATCTCTTCGGGCCTATTTTACACAAATTCCATAGATTTACTCAACTACTTTAAAAATTCTGGCACTAATTAAATTACCTTGGATATCTCTTCTTCCATTTCGTCTACAGCAGTCTTTTTAGCCTGCTTTTGCTGTTTGAATTGCTCAATTTTGTCCTTATCTTGATCTATCTCCTTTCGGTAGCGAATCTCTGACGCCTTAAGCACCTCGAGAGCGTCTTCCTCATCCTGAACAGTTCTCTCCCAACGCTCCACATTTTCTGTGAACATAAATTTTAATATAATTGTGCTTCCTTTCCCACTTTACAGTTGTACTTCTTGTATCCTTTTGCTTTTCAAAATCCAAACGCGTGTTAATTGTGTCAATCTGCTGCTCGAATTCGGCACGCTTACGTGCTCGCTCCTGCTGCATAACTAACTCCCTTTCCTCATACTGACGAATATTTTGGACACTGATTCGCCGACAAAAATCTGCAAACACTTTATCTTCTACATTGTTCATATTCTCTTTAATCTCTTGGATCTTCTGGTCTCGCTGCAGCATTCGCCGTTCGATTTCACTAATTTTTGGCTGCCACAAAACAGTTTCAGGTTAATGGGCTCTAATATACAAACACCCCACAGTAACTCACCCCAAATTCATCAAGTTGCTTTTGTAGATCTAGTAACTGTTTGTCAAATGAAGCAATCGATTTTTTAGAGGCCTCCAGGTCAACCATACTATATTTAAGTCGGTTTTCCAGACCCTGGGTATAAGTAATATTCAATTTAAATCTTGTAACATGTTACCTGAAGGCTGACCTACCTTTATCTGGCTTTCAACCGTTGCCAATTCACTTTGCTTCCTAGTCTTCTTTATAAGATCCTTTAATTCCTCGTTAATTTTCTCCTTCTGCATTTTTAGCTGAGCCATGTGCTTTTCATCCCACCTCTTAGCCTTCCGAGCTAAATCATGGCTACCACCGGAGATAATTCCAGACTTTTGGTAGAAAGTCCCGTCCAAAGCTAAAGCATCATAACGACTGCGGTCTATCTCATAAGCCACTTTCATAGCATCTTCAGGAGTTTCGCAAACAAGGGCGTTATTTGTTGCAAACAGCACTGCGCGTTCTATCTCTGGCGGATCGAACTTCAGCACATCAAAAACGAGCTTAACATTCTTGGGCTCAGTAATATTTCTGAAAATGATATTAAAAGCATATGTGCTCACAGTAGCAAAGTTCGTAGGTACCTAAGACGCTCCTTCAGTGGTTTAATTTGTAAATAATCCAACGGGAGAAATGTTTCAACTTCAAGCATTTGTTCTTTGAGAATCTAGCAGAAAAATTTAAATTATTATTATATTTGTTAGAATTCGTTCAGTTACGGCTGACCCACGTACCTGAATGCATCTCCTAGCAGTTTTTTCCGTGTCAACAATTATAGCCTCCATATACTTGCCCAATACTTTTGTTACCGCTACATTGTACCTTTTGTGAGTTGGCTGACACATGTTTATCATACGATCGTACTACAGAAAAAGGGACTATCAACCTTCAATCTAGGTTATTTTTAAGAACAACTTACGACTCCTGGAACTTGTTTCTTAAAAAGTTCTACAACCTCTTGCTTCTTCTTTCTGCGGGAGTCTTCATGCTTGTCGATCTTAGCATCACCCAATTGATCACGAACAAGCTCGAACTCCCGTTGCTTCTCGGCGATTTTCTCTTGAGATGATCCAACTGTTCTGCGCAGCTCATCCATAATTCTGTTCTGATCTTCGAGAGCAGCTTGACTTGATTTAATATGATCCATCAATTTTTCCTTCCTCTTAACTGCTTCTTCTCGTTGAGAGGAACACTTCTTCAATGATTCTTCAATTGCAGCTTTTCTATTCGTTTCACTATCCAACAAATCCTGATCGGATTTTTGTTCTCGATTTACTGAATCTAAATTGGAACGGTACTGTGTGGCTGTTGCCTCTGCCTCTTGCTTCAACCGATCATATTCTTGCACCAGACCTTCCTCCATGTGAACAGTACTACCCCGTCTCTGAGATTCGCCAGCAATCTCTTCCTCAAATTGCTTCTTCAAAACCTCAACCGCTGCCAGTTCTTTTTCAAGAACACGAATATCCGCCTGGTGAGCATCGTCTGCCTTTTTAGCCTGTTCCAAAGTTTTTTGTACCGAAAGTAATTTCTTTTCGCAATGAGAAACTTTCTCTTTTGCTTTTATGAATAGTGGATGCTTCTTACTCATCTCAGTTTCCTGAAAAATTTCACAGCTGAAACAACCTGTGGAGGATTAATTGGGGTGTTTTCTTACTATTTCGCGAATATCCTGTTCCACTTTGGCCAGTTCGCGATTCAGTTTCCCGGCTTCTTTCTTTTTCTCCTTCAACACTTCATCCGCTAGCTCCTTTTTCTTCTCAACAGCTTGCATTTCACGCTGTTTTGCATCTAAGTCAGCATTAAGCTTTTGGATGTCCTTTTCTATATGAAATAACTTAAAAAGTTGATATTCCACCTGTTTCTCGTTCTGTAAAATTGTTTCTTTATTCAGTTAATTTCTTTAGGATTTAAACTTTCAATCTTACATATTCTTTTTTTAATCGAGCGTATCTGTCGGCTTCCATTTTTTCATGTTTAGCTTCTTTCCTTTCAGCTGCAATTCCCTTTTTTTTCTGGTATGTGAACTGTGTCTCCTCTTCAGCCTGATGCATTTCTTGTTTAAGTCGGTTATACTCATCCTTGAGCAAGCCTGACCTGCATATCACGTTATAGGATAACAGAGCTACGTCGAATTTAAAACTTACCCGCTGATTTCCTCAAAGAGAACAGTGCGTTCTTTAGCACTCTTCATGGCTATGTTTTCCACTGCTCCTTGGAACACGAGAAAATTTTTAGCCTTCACATTGATGCCCAATTTCTCTAGTTCCGACAAGTAAGTATTGCTGGACACACTCTAAAACATAACAGATAATATACAAAATTCCTTTGATACAATTCCGCTTACCTCCCCGTTTATCTTATACTCGGAAGAAGCGCCAACAACTGCTCTTTGAAAGTCCTTTTGCGTGTCGCCTCCAATCACAAATTTTGCAGTCACATAGCAAGACCTTGAGACAGGCTTCCCTACTGATGCCCCATGGATCAAATCATTTAGTCGGCGAACGCGAAGACTGGAGGTTTTCTCTCCCATAACGAAACTAATAGCATCCATGAAATTCGATTTGCCTGAAAGTTGCATGGAATTAAATTTGGACCACAGATGAAAACAAGCAAAGAAGCTCACCCGACCCATTGGGGCCAATTACGGCTGTAAATTGTTTCAGTGGGCCAACCACAACATGCCCTTTATATGATTTGAAATTCTCCATTTCAATAAACTTTAGGAATGCTTGCCTGCGCGCCTCCGACATTTTGCTTTTAAAAGTTATCCCACTTTCGATTACAAACAGTCTCCAGCACAACTTGACATTTACCTGAACACATGGGTCCGTTCGTTCTTAAGACGCAAAATATAGAAAAAAACGTTCAATTTTGAAATAAGCTACTTCAAATCGACATTTGCCATCGATTGCCTGTATATTGGCTATCGATGTTCTCCGACTTCGATGAATTTGTGCCAATACTCCAACCCTACTATTTGTGGAAAAAGCAGGCTGACAACCGAAAGGAAAAACTGAGAAATTAATTTGGCGCCAAAGAATAAATCTGGTATTTTTCTAGTTTTTAACGCTCTTCGAATATGCTTTCGTAAAAAGCATAAGGAAATCATTTTCATTATTCGGAAGAGAATATATTTTATAATAAATATAAACAAAAAATTGGGAGGCAAAAATAAAACTGAATGTTTCTTCGATTTTCAAAGAACCCATTTTTTGATAATTGACTAACAAAGTTTTGATCATAAAAAAAGTACAACAAAGCAAAAAGGCAATAAAAAATATAAAAGAGAGAAAGTTGTTACGCAAGTAAAAGATAAAAAATGTAAATTAAGACGAATGATGACCGTTGCGGTAGTAGAACAATTCAAATTTTAATATCAATCGGTGGAAAATCAACCGCATTAAAACCATTCGCTATTTATACAGTAGTAGTATCTAATTACACACTCTGCTTGAAGTACAAATCCCACACCTTGTAATATGTCTAATAAATTTCGAAAAAACTAAAAGCGTGAATGTGTTTTTTATTTTAATTACTCTCAATTTCTTACACATTTAGTTACATTTCTTTTCCTTAGTTCTATATTATACCTACCTTTTCTTTTTCCTCCTGTTAATTTAAATCTAAAGAAATCACAATTGCATCTGAAGGTAATCTTTTTTCATCTTAAAAAACCGATCTAAAAGTCAACTTTAAATAAAAGACTATATTCGTTTATTTTTTTCATATATTATTTTTTCATTTTTTTTTACAAAAGGTATTACAAAAGTGTGTCTTTAGAAATCTTTGCTGAATGTTCGCTTAACTTTTCATAGACCATAGAAAAAATTATCGTAATTTGTACTAGGTAGGCATTCTTTCACATGAATGCGGATATATGTAAATTTCTATTTTTGTGTCGCTTTCGCTTGTTGCGGTTCTGAAAAATGTTTGTGGAGCATATTGTTTCGTCAATTGAACGTTCTACATAAAAACCAGCGGTGACACAAAATCTACATTATCACTGTTCCTAAAACTTATATGTAAACTACGTATATGCTTTAACTGGAATTAAGTAATTTGTCTGACAACAAGTAGTCCGAACAATTAAACATAAGTTATTACTCGCTTACTGAATACGTTACGTGTTAAAGAAGTACGGCTACTTTATACAAAAGCCTCGGGTGCGAAAAACATTTGCCATTCATTACCGGTTACAGAAAACTCCTGTCGATGGAGGGGACTTTTCAAAAAGGCAGGTTGCATTGAATTGAACAGCAACCTCATCTATGAAGAGCCCCTTCGCACGACTAAAGCCTGTTGGCTTAAAGAAATTGTGCTGTTCTGTGAAAACAATGTAAAATCTAACTAAACTCAAGAAATGTACGCATTAAACACTAGATATGAATTTGTTTATCATATGACTTGACAAAAGTACGCAATTTGAGCATACTGAGCAAATGCATTTTTCTTACTTTTACAAGATTAACACTTAACGGTTGTTTTGTGGGTGACATTGGAACATTTCTAAACTTTGTACGTGGTAGTTTTAAAACAATGCTAAGATTTAAAAAACAGCGGTCTTCTATGTACCACTAGTATTTTTATTAATCAAATTTATAATGTGGTATTAGCAAATGTAAAATATATTTGTGTAAACATAAAAATAGAACTGGTGATAATCTCTTATATAATCCGGCACATAGGAAATAAGCGAAACTAAATTGTAGTAAGGGAATTTTTCACATAAACCTGACGGGCGGGCTGAGCTCTGTTTACTTTTTCTTCGAATATCGGCCGAAAGGAAAGATAACACGATACCACAAATACCACAAATTCCACAAAAAGAGCAAAATCACACCGCTCAAACTTAATGTGTATAACTTCAGCGCTTAATTTACTAAACATCTATATTATCAATATTCTCGCTCAATGCTAAGAACAGATATCAAATGGCTCTGTGCCAGTTCGTGATATGATTTCTTCAACCGAATATTTGTTTTTCAATAACTATATATCGACGATCGTGTATGCTTACCATAAGAATTAAACTTATTAACGTTACGTGTTTTGATGAGAACATGAAACTTAATAATAAAGGGCAAATATTTTTCAAAGATCTCCGAGATTTAAATTAACTTATCCACTATATAATTGTAATATTTTCCTAGAATTATGGAGATCGTTTAATTGATTTGTAAATAGCTTGACGTTGGCGAACCTAACATTTCCAAAATGTCCAGCAGGAAGCGTCTAGCCGTACCTAGATACCGTTCCCTCTGGAAATCTTAGATCCGGAGATAGTCAAGTGTTAGAAAGCGTCATGAAAAGGATATTCCAGGTAACAAGTCAAAATGTTAGGAGGAACACGAAAACAAGAAAGACGAATTTTTCTAGTGCTTCACCGGACTACTTAAGAATCCTTGACGTGCATTAAGTAGGAGGCAGGTGTTTTTTCGTAAAATTTTCTTTTTGAATTTAAGATTAAAGCTACATCTACCTTAAAGCTAAAGTCTCACCTTCACGTGAATATCCTGTATGTACACAAGTTTCAAATACTAAGTTATTCTCTTTGTACATTGCCACTTGCGTAAGTTAAGTGTGCTAAAAGTAACAAATAAAGAGTTATTCGAACATAAAAATGAACTAAACGAAATCACTTCTTGGAATAAACAAAGGAATAATGAACAATTTCGTACTAACAAGTTCTAAGCATTTCATTTATATTATTCGATTCACGAGTTGCATTTTTCGCCTACTATGGTGTGTCGGCTGGTGGTGATGGTGTTGCTGCTGCTGCTGCTGCTGCTGCTGGTGCATCTGCTGCTGACGAATCTGCTGCTCGAAGGCTCCCGCTGGACCTATCGAGTAGTTTACATCCAACCTCGCCCTTTTAGAGTGATAGTCATTTTCTGTAAATTCTAATACTTCGTTTCGCTGAGTTTGCATTAGGATAGTTTCCTTATTATCATCCACGTCAACTGCATCGTAAAAATCTGTAACCTGAGAGAAAAAAAGAAGAAAAAAATACTTTTAAAGATAACAACGCCACATACTTCTAAATTATACCCCTCATTTTAGTTCAAAAAACCTATGAGTCAATCAATCAATTCAATATATTCTTACCTCGACATCGAAATCCCTTTCTTGGTCTTCATCGTCATCATCATCTTCTAATGATTCTTGCACGTCTAAATTGTTGTCTGTTTCATTTTCTTGTCCCTCTGAATCACTATTATCCTCCAAATCGGATTGGACATCATTTTCACCATCACTATCTCCGTTACTGCCATGCTTCATTTCACCCCTCTCTAACGCTTCTAAATTTTCCGGATATACCATGGCCTTTCGGATAGCCATCGGGTCCTTTCTAGACCATTTTTGGACCTCCTCGTCCATCTTGGAAATCTTGGCTGGGTTCATGGCCCATAAGCAACCCTTTCGCTGAGCTCCATTTGTAGCGGGCTTCTCGATTTTTTCAAAGCATTTATTCAGCGATAGGTTGTGTCTGACGCTGTTCTTCCATCCATTTGGGGCAGTTTTAAAGTACGGGAAGTGTTCGCACATAAAGCTGTAAATTTCAGAAACAGGCAAGGAGCCGCTCCTCGAATTTTTCAAGGCCATTGCTATTAAGCAGGAGTACGAATATGCCGGCTTCGGATACTCTTGACCAGTAGGCTTCGCTTTATTCTTTATACCGTGGCTGCTATTACCAGACTGCAAACTGTTAATTGGCGACAGACCACTGCCCAGCACGTTCTTATTTTGTATCAAGATGCCCCTTGAAAGCATCTTTGTATTATTACTGCTCAAAGGGCTACCATTAGAAGTACTCGAATTAATATGCCTAAGTGGACTAGATTCCTTGTCTTTCTTCAAGATCATATTATTGCTAAATACTGTCGAAGATGGTGATGTTTTCAGGGGGTTCTGCTTCATTTTTGTATACGCGACACTGTTCGCGAATGTTAGCCCTCCAATTCCCGGCGCCAATTTGATTGTGTTCGACGTCGTTAAATTGCTTGTAGGTAAAGTGTTCGCGACTGTTTTAGTCATCGGAGCCTCCTCCTTGAAATCAGAAATTAGCTCTTTCTTAACCGACTCAACGTTGGGCTTGGATGTGGTCGCCAGCTGTGAAGGCCGTCTTGTTTCCTGAACTGTTGGAACTTTTATTTGGTGTGGAGAAAAGGTCAAGTGGCTTTTATTTTCCTTCGGACTGGGAGGAGGCGAGCTGCTTGGCCTGTATTGACTGGTGTTGTTCAGATTCACCTGGTGTGCTTTTGATGCATTCAGCAGGGATGACGTTATAATGGGCATCACTGAATTCGGATTGACGCATGCCCCAATGTCCGCATATAAATCGTTTGATGCTGACCACCTTGGCCCGCCGAACCACGAAATCTCACCTTCATTCGAGCTAGACTCTATCTCGAGTGAAGGAAGATCATTTATTAACGAGGTAAACTCATTCGTTCCACCCACGACTGTCGCTACTTCCGTTCGAATGTCTATGTCCAGCATATCCTGCATCGAATCTGATATATAGAGGTCTAATATATGACCAGATGAGTCCTGTAATTAACAAAAATAAATTTATTTACTTACTTGGAAATCTAACATATTAAAGGGTTTCTAAATAAAAGACTTGGAAATGGGCAGCGTGCTACATATTTCACTGTAACATAATTCAACGCTGAGACAAAACGGTATACCAATTTAAAATGTGATACAACATCCATCCTCCTCTGCTGACGAAGGTAAATTCAATTTATTTGGATCTAGGGCCAACGCCCTCGCAAAAACCCTCCCTCGACTCGTGTAGAATTGATATAGGGATCCTTAGCAAGGTATTATAGTCCCCTTTTCTGACCCAGTAGACGACTCCAGTTTTATCGAAAAATTGTACAGAGCAACAAAAATGTGATTTAACCCGCACGAATTAAAATTAATTTCTTTAAGGTAAAGATTTAAGTAGACTTCAACGTTAAACAATCTGTTCTTCAAATAAACGAATTTAAAATAGTTAAAATTAATAAAAATAAAAATATGAATGGTTGATTTACATTTATTTATTTATGGTTTGGTTTCACCTTCCCAATCATAGCTTTATGTATTCGTGCCAAGGAAAATTCGTTGGAAGCTTTTTTCAAAAAAATTTGTTTTAAAGCAAAAATAAAGATATTTACTTTTAACAGTAATAACTTTGTTAAGAAATATTACAGTTACAAATATGAAAACATGTTCAGAGTCTACATATAAATTTTGTAATTATGGGTTACTTGCTAAAATTAATAGTGTACTAATTTCTTTAGCGGACTGCTTAATTAATCAAATTAATTTCTAATTGCAAAAGCATTTCTTATTGGACAAGGTATCGAGAGTACCCAAAATGAACACTACCTCGCTCCAATACATGCTATATTTATTTCCAACCAAATGTTGAGTAAAATTAATTTTGCTACAAACTCATGCCAATAAAACTCCTAAAGTTCAGAAATAATATCAGACATTTTGAGAATTTCAGTTCTTCACAATACCCGAGTTGCGCGCGGCGCTTTTTCACCTTTGTGGCGGCTTTTGTTCTTTCGCAACACTCAACATGTTTTCGTCAACAAAATTGCGAGGAGGTAACAAAGAACTTCTGAATGTTCCCAATTATAAATTGTCGCTAGACCGCGCTAGCAACATCGCAACAACTTCGTTTTTCCCGAATTCCCCATTGCGTCTTTTGTCGTCCCGCTCACACGACAATCTCTCATATTCATCCCACTTCACTTCTACAGGGTACAAACGGCTTATTCAGCACGACGCCCCTATATAAAACAAGCGGGGAACAGCACCGTTATATACCATGGATTGCGCTCTCCGGTTCTGCCGGCGCTTATTTACTTCTTGCGGCTCACCACGGCGGAAAGGAAAAGGTACAGTCGCGCCAAAATGCCTGGGGTTTTCGATTCAGCGCACCCTTGTTTCTTGGCAAAAAACGAGAACCGGGAATTTCTTGCTTTGCTGCTGCTAAGTCGAATTTTTCAATGTTCGAATGTTTGCTTTGAAATTATTTACGGCCAGGAAGAGGATTCACAGGGACAGTTTGCGAGGGAAATATCTCGCAGCTACTTTTAAATTTTGGGCACCAAAACAAGTGAATGAAATACTAATTTCCATTGAGCGAAGGGCTCGAAATTCATTTCTTCGTAGAGAATTTTTTAAGAACATCAGACTATATCGGAATAACTTCTGATGGAATTTGCTTTCGCCTTTTTCTGTAAAAATAACCTGGTAGATTTAGTAGAATTACGCTTACGTTATAAGCATTTAATTTAATTTAGTGCGAAGGAACTGGGTTCCCACGCGCCCACCCATCTCCCCCATACGCAGGGGCAATGCGCACAAGCACTTTGTCACGATCTGGGAGAATAAAATTTACGGTACGATGGTAACGGTACTCGAAGGGCCACGGGTGCGCGCCATCTGGATCCACCGGAAATTGACGACTTCAGAAACCTGCTTCGCATGAAGTGAATATTCGAAGAGTGGCCATTTTATCAATAAACCCACTCGCTATAGAATAACTCAGAGCAGGGAGTCGGGGGCCAACCCGAGCTAGAAATCCACTTCGAACTTCCGAAGGAAAATGGAGGACATGTTTCCTTCCATTTTATGGTCGATATAAAAAATGAGAACACATATTCTCTAATTCGAGACACACGGCATGAGGGAAACGAAAAGCTTAGGGGAGTTCAGATTTCTTTTTTGCCTTAAAAGATACCAAGTGTGACTATTTCTATTTTTTATAGGCATATACATATAAGTTATAAAAAAAACTTAAGAGACAAAATTCTATCACCGATCGAACCGATATGACCTTGAAATTAAACAAAATTTATTTCCTCGAAGTTAGAACTTTTAAGCAAGCAGATATTGAAGCCCACCCAGAATATATTTAAAACACACCCAGATTTTATCCAGTTATCTTTTTTTAGGGTACAAGTTTCATATTGAACCAATATCGCGGAATATTAATCTCTGATCATTAACGGGAAGAGAACGCTTGTATAGTTCGTCTAATAATTTTGAAATTATAAAATCAGCAGATTACAGAAACACAAGAGCTTTTCTTTTTCTGAAACTTTATCTCAGAATCTCTAAAAAGATCAAAGGTTGATTCATACATATCCAAATTTTTCTTGCAGGTAAAATTGTGAGGTTTATCAAATCAGAAAAAATTCAATAAATTCAGCCAAAACAAAATTCCTAACATTTAACTACACTACTACAAATGAAAATCCGTAGCCATTCAAAAGCCAGTGAGATATAACACTTAAGATCTTTCTGCCCCGAAGAATTTGGAGCCCACTGTAGCGTGAATAGTTTAGAGATAGAAAATGGCGGTGATGGACGAACGAACGAACGAAGTGTGCGAGCAGTTCGAGGGGTGCGGGAGCCTGAGGCAAACCGTAATCAAACTTTATCGAGATGAAGTCAACATGATTTGAGATTTAGATGCACTAGATCGCTAAGATCAGCCATGAAAAATTTACTTTAAGCAACACTTAGAAGACAGCGTTCGACTACTGGGTGCGTTTGAGTTTTTTTTTATAAAAACAAAGGATTATAATTTCAATATAGCAATAAGGAAACCTTTTAAAATTGCTAAATCGATGAAGAATTTATTTTATGGTATTTAATTTTCAGTAGAAGTATTTCACACTTGCAAGTAATGAAAGGCATAAAGTATATTTAAACAAATATTTTTTAAAGTTGAATAATGAAATGACAAAAGAGATACAAAACTATAAAAATTTGTTATTATTACAGAAAACCCTGATATCGATAGCTCTACTTTATATTCGTAAATGAAATTATATTCTGGTAGGCACACGTTGTAATTTTGTATGTTATCAATAATTGTAATAAAAATAAATTCAATACAAATAAAATACCAAAAATACACAGCTCATCAAATGTAAAATGGTACGTTGAAAGTATTGAAATATTGAAATCAAAGTAACCTTCTTTAGTGAATTCTTTCCATTATTTTGTAATAATCCAAAATAATAATATACTTAACTTTCAATTCACAACCGTTTTATTGAAGTGCCTCTACTTTCCCAGCCTAGGAAAAAAACTGCTCGTTCAAGTTCGACAAACCAAAGATGATATACAAAAAAATATAGACATATTTCATGAGGGAAGATATTTAAAGTTTTCATACCGCAATTATTTAACGAAAACAAACTTCTCTTTACTTCCAGGAGCATTGTGTAAATGTACTTTTTTAAATTAAATTCAAATAAATTTACCAGCTTTTAAGAGCGAAATATAATACATAAACAATTCAGATGTTTAGAAAAAGGTTCATTATAAGAAAATGTCTTTTATGATGGGTTTTTCTAACCCCCCGTCGAAAGGATTATTGCTTTGTTCTGTATAAGGGCTTAATATTTTTTAAAGTTTAAATTAGGTACTTTACTTTGCAAAAAGTGGTCCCCGTAGAAATTGTAAAAAAAAGTATTTCGTTTTCTTCCCCAATTCATAGATTAAACATCTCTTGGATATAATTTTTCCCACACTTCTACGCGATAAAAGATTATTGTATCATCACAGAAGCATCCGATTGGAGTAAAAACAACGAAAGAAATATATGAAGAAGTAATTATAATCATCTAAATTTCTATATACTCTTTTATTCAACGAAGGTCTTGTAAAGATTCAAATTAAGAAGTTGAGATAAACATCTTGAAAATACAGGTCTAAAAATCCTATCTGTGCTTTTGGACAATTCTAAATCCCAACCATAACCCACATCAATTCTAATTTTATCTTTCTTCATTCGCGAGGTTTATCGGTGCGCCACCACTACCTAGTCCTGCGCTGGAAAGGGGCTGGCATAATTTCGTCTATTTCAGAGAATGATTCCTTGTTTATCGTCCTACAAAAACAGCACGCCCTGCACTTCGCGGAAAACAGGTTTTATTTGAATACGAGTGTCGCTGCTATAAAAAAAAAAAAAACGAGAGCTGCACTTCGTTTCGCAGGCCACTGTCATTTGTTTTGACCAAAACCACACCAAGAAAAATACCCAGAAATTCTTTACTTTTACCTTCATCTTCACCTACTTAGGCCTCAAAGCGAAAATCAAACGAAACGCAAACCTCCGTCCGCACTATTTACCAAACATTCGAGGCAGGCTGGAGTATAGAGTGGAGCCCGAGTCGGAGCCGTCCTGCGAGTCTTACGTAAAATACTGTAACTTTTCCCGCTTAAATAATTTCTATGAACGAAGTCAAAGACCTGTAGTTCCCACGTCAAGCACGTCATGTACATACGGGTGAGTTCCCCGTAGAAATTCTACTTTGTCAGGCTCAAAGCTGCCGTCCAACCAACACCACACGAGCGAGTGGGACGGATTGCAGTTTTAATTCACCATAAAAGAGCGCGGGAAACGCTCTTTATATAACGAGAGTATACAAAATATAGCGCTGGCGGGGAAGTGCGCTCAGCTATGGCAACACAGGCGCTCGACAGCCACTACCCCGCGCCATTTACAACGACCCGATTCAAGCGCTGGCTTCAAGGCCGCCACCCGGCGAACCGATGGAAGACTTGGCGCAATTCTGAGATAAACAATTGCAGCTCGACTCACCGCGTACTTGCTGAGGGCGTCGTGGAAGCCGCTGCTCATGTCCTCAAATTCGAACATCTCGGCGGTCGTGCGGCGCTCAAACGTGTTGAAAAATTTCCGTTGACGATTTTTTGGCCAATTTCATTAAAAACTTTTCCCGAAAAATAAAACACCAACACGAACACTTCACATACGGAACACGACTGATTCTCTTCTCTGCTGAGCGAACAGCCGGAGCAACCGGACAGTATTGAAATGGAGAGGGACAACGGTAACGCGGCTATGGCAACACTCGACAACGTAGCCGCCGGTTTAATTCGAAATGAGCAGATGTAATTGGCTGAATGCTGCTCTCTTGAGCGAATGAGAGCGTGGCCACGTGACTTTTAAATACGAAGTAAGCAGATGTGTTCTCTGTTCTCTAATTTGTAAGCTCGGCTGTATGGGTGTCCTCCTCGCTCTCCCGAAGTTTACAGAATAGGGGAAGAGAACAAAGGCACAGAATTTTGTTTTTAACAAACTTTTATTTACGAAGCACTCAAAAATGCCCTAATCCGTTGCAATACCAAGTCCACAATTTTATTAAAACTTATTTATACAACTGATACAGATTTCACTTTAGTGCAGAAATTTTACCGGAAAAATGTTTCAAAATGGCAGCAAACAGCGCTGGAAATTCTTTCAAAACAAACACAGTACTGGAAATTCTTTTAAAATACACGCAAAATCACAAACGTTGGAAAATTGCTTTAATAATTGCTCCCTCTCAACATTTGGAGAATTATTTAAAATATTTTGTAAAAGTTATCCGCCAAAATTCACTTTGAAAGGCTTTCCACCACCGACACCGACATACCAAGTAGGGATGGTAAACAATTAGTGATATATCAGAAGACTGGCATATTTTCTTCGATATATCACAATTGTTTACCGATATTTCAACTATCGAGATTACGGGCGAAGTATCGACGAGAGGTAATCTGTTCCAATAATCAAAATAACGAATTTTTCAATCGTTAAAAATCATTTAATTTATGATAGACAGAAAACTTCGCAAATTTGTATGATCCCCACACGATGGAGTCGTGGCAAACTGGTAATTAAAAATAATTAGTTTTAAAACCAAAAATCCGTTAGAATTTTAAAGCCGATAACTTCCCCTTTATATTTTTTTTAAAAAATTGATTAAAGTTGTTTAATTATACACGAATCTTATCTAATCTAGTCGAAAGTTTTTTTAATGTCAAAAGAATTTTTAAGTAATTATTGCCAATTTTTATCACAGTTAAGTTAAAGAATAATTACCAATAGCTCGTTTGACATCGAAATGGTGTATGTCGATGCTATATCGTATACATAAACCGCCATTGAGCCTAAATCTAAGCCAAAAATCATAGTTCTAAGTTAACCTAGGAATTGAATACAACACGTGAAACATGGCTAAATCCGAGCTAAAATTAAAACTTGGTGGGAGCAAAAATAAAATCCAAGATCCGAATGTATACAACTTTTCCAAGAACCCATCATCAGCGAAAACCATCTCCAGGTACAAAGCACTTCTCAATACCGCAATTTAAAACACGCTTTACTATTGAAGCAGATACAGAAGCCCTAACAGAAGTTAGAAGAAAACAGAAAATGTTGGAAGGAGGCGTTTATTACTAAAACCTCGACGTTGTGAACATAAATAATTTCTTGTATTGGGCTTATTCGCCAGGATTAATATTTTTATTTGAAGAGCATTAGAACGTAATAGTATTCATAATTAATATTCGCGATTCGCTTTTAATTTCTGTTTGCGCTGAAGAATCGTCTTTGATGATTCTCTGTGGACGTGCTTGCCACCCAAAGCCCTTGCTTTGAAATCGAGCGCACTGCTAGCCAAGCTTGTGCCTTCATATTTACGTTTAGATTTTTTGGGTTGCAAAGGTGCCACAAGAAAATCAGTTGACGTGGATTCGTTCAAATTCAGCGGCACAAAATCGTCCATTTCATCTTCTAGATTTTCGACGGAAAAATTCCCAGACGTTGTCCACTTGGGTTTGGGCAAGACATGCGTGGGCTCCACGATATCCCATTTTCTCTTCGTCCCTACTTTTTTTAGTGAAGGTACTTCTTTTTGACCAGTAGACAGTATATTCTTCACTGAGAAACCACGAGGCCTGGGGGTAGCTGCAGTCTCTTGGAATCCATTTACCACCTTTTTCGATTCTGGCGTTACAGGCTGCTCGTAGACGATCCCAGTTGCCAACTCTAATGTCGATGTGATTTTGAATTTCTTCTTTTTTTCACCTTCTGGCGAAACACATTCCTGGACAAAAATACCCGATGGAGTTTTGACATAGTTTAATGTTTCCCTGTAAGCGGCAAATTTTTCTGCGTAAATTTCTGCTGATATCGATGCATTTTCCTTTTTTCTTTTTCGTGTTTTGGATGTAGAAGTATCTGGTTTTTCAAGTGAAGCAGTCATACCGGCATTTTCATCGCATAATACATTATCTTAAATAAAAGCAGTAATCAAAGTCTACGTGATAAAGAAACAAAATCCCTCCTATACCTTTTGATTTCTTTATATTTTTTGGGGATTCCTCCGCATATGCATTCTCCTCCTCAATTTCATCTGAGACTTCCGTCCAACTCTGCATGTCGCAAGTTTTTGCCAATTTCTGAAATGAAAGCATTGACAAATTTAATTTCGGCATTCATCACTTGTTGAAATATTACTGGTTACAAACACTTAAAGGTGAATTGAAAATGGTATAGTTAATAACAAAAAAAATCTACTTAAGAAAATAAGCAACTTTTTAGACAAACTCCACGTATGAATTGCATCTGTTGATATTCTGGATTTAATTAGGAATATCGACTTGAATCTCCATATTCGCTCGCAGATTGATAATACACGCCAAGTTAATGCCAATTCAATTTCATTAAATGTTTATTTGATTTTTCTCTACCTCATTTTGCTCTTGAAGAACCATATAAAATTAAATAATTTTAAAATCTCAGTTTGCAAAACAGTTAACAAGACACACAATTGACAACTTTAAACAATACAAAAGCGAGGTTATTTCAATTCCACTCGTTAACTATAAAAAACTTCATCAACATGTCTTCTTCTTGGCACTAACGAATCCACCTTGAATGAAATTTCGCAGCTAACCAAATGGCCCAAAATCCTGTTTTAACTCAATGAACTCCTTTTTATAGGTACAAAAGGGAATCTTACAGAAATATTTGACTGCAGATATTTTAAGCTTACCCGTGAAAGTTGCTCCTTTTGCTTCTCAAGAAGAAATACACCTCGCTCTAAAGCCTTAGCTATTGCCATGTCTACAATCGAAACAATATAAATATAATTTACAAACAATTCAAAAGCGATGTCTCTAAAGCAAAGAGCGAAAGGAGACTTGAAAACGTTAACTGCCACGCACTTTTTATAGTGCACTTAGAGGCCACGATTAAATTGCCCTTCTTCTTAGCATATAATGTTGTTATAATCAAGCAATATGATGAAAGGAGAACATATTCTTATCAACAGTGTGCTTAATTATGCAATGTTTTCTACATATTTACGTTATTCAATTTTTCAAAAAATGTTTAAAATAAAACAAATATCATGAATTTAAAAAGTTAGTCACCGGTCTCTGTTGATCACCATAGCCCCACTAAGGCAAGCGCCGGTCACTGGTGACCACCGTGGCAGTTTACGTGTTAGTTATTTTAAAAGGATACGTTACTTTTTTGATATTTTCCCCACTTTTTACGCTTTTTCTTTTATTTTATTTCATCTCTCGTAATTTTTAGCAATATAATAATGCTGGTATTGAAAACTCACCCTTTTCATTGGATTTCAACGAGCTATGTCCATACACTTTTTGCAATTTCCTTCTCATTCTCTTAATCTATAAGAGCATTACAATTGTAATGAAATCTTGTATTCCTAATATTATTTAAATTACCTTCTTGTTTGCCGTCCTTTTAATATCGTAAAGTTTTTCTATGTACGCTTCATGGCCGTTCAACACTTGCATACTTGTATTCGAAGTAATTGCTCCAAAATCTAAAGTATTTTGCTGTTCCTCATTCTTGACCTCGTAGATGTTACCGGAATCAGTCACAGGAAGATCGCACAATTCGCTGTTTTCCTCGGTATGATCTTTAGCGACATTATCTTCAACGGAATCGCTATCTTGGTCTTCACATGTATTCTGGAATTTTGTAGGCGATTTTTTACTTTTCTCACTTCCTATCTTCTCATTCCGAACGTCTTCACTCTGAATCGTATCATTTTCTGTGAAGATTTTGTCTAAGTGAAGTTCAGAAGTATACGACTCGTTCGAGCGTTTCGTACTTAGCGAAACGCGAGAAGCCTCTACTTTTTCTTCTTTTTCTGTGGACCGACCTCGCTCTGTATCATTATCAGTCCCTTTTATTTTTTTAGGAACTAATGTAAATGATGTGCTCATCTGTTCAACCTGCAAACTATTCCGTTCGAAGTCCCTCAATGAAGTACTTAATCCCTTCTTCAAGTTCTTTTTTTTACCTTTCTGGAGTTCATGTAAATTTTCGTCGTCGATATTTGATTCAGTTGAAATCTCTGAAACCTCTTTGGGTTTATAAATGACGGTGTCTTCATATTCTTTAACGTTTTCTTCATCGACGGTCTCTTGAGTACCCAGTTCTTCGGTGAATACTGGAGGATCTCTAATTTCTTTTGTTAAGATTCGTGTTGTGTTGAGGTCCGGATTTTCAACATCGCTTTCATGCAATGTTCTTGACTTTTCATTGGCAGAAAGGGTTTCTTCTGAACTGTTTAAATTCTTCAGTATTGTAGCTCCAGTCCCCTTAGAATTTTGTAAATCTTTAGAGGATGAAGCAGTTTTTAATGTCCTCTTTTTCTTTTCTTTTGAAGAAATCTCTGTAGTCTCTTCTTTTAATTCTTGGGGAGTGTTTTTTACGCTGGTGATTTTTTCTATTTGTTCTGGTGACTTTGAGCTTTGAACTTGGTGTTTGGTATCTGTTACAGAAGGCGAGACTACATGATCTGCTATTTTATTCTCTTTTATTTCTTTGAAACCTGATTCTACAAAAACAATATCCTTGTCGAGTTCCTCAGGAGTAAATTGTTCAACTGCACGCTCTAGTGTGTTTTCATCATTGCATTCTTTTACACTAGGAATGCTTCCAGAATTATCTTCAGTAGTTTCGGTTTCTATGTGAACTACATCTTTCTCGACCATAACTTCATTTTCATTATCAGCCTCAGAATCACTCGATTCAATAATAATGGTAGATTTCCGTACCTTTTTTGCTTTGAGCTTCAAATTATCAGCCTGATTGAAATCCTCATCCGAGGACTGAATGCGTCGAGATGAACTATAGGATTTCTTCGACTTATTTGATTTCTCTTCTTCTGGGCATTCATCAGATGAAAATTCAGCAGAGTCAACGGAAAGTAATTCATTGTTTTCAGAACTGGAGACAATAAAAGAATCCATTGAATTTTCTTCTTCGTCACATTCCTCTCCCTCTTCTTGTTCAGTGTCTTCAGAGCCAATACTTTCCGCTTGAACGGGGATTTCATTTTCTTCCAAATATCTTCTTTCCTCGCTATCCATAGATTCTTCACCATCCTTAACTTCCATCGCTTCATCGTCTATAAATTCATTCTTCTCCCGTTTCTCTTCCTCCTCGTCATCCAAATCGTTTTCTTCGTCGCTGTCCTTAACATTCTTAACATCCTTAACATTCTTCTTGGTGTCTACAGACTTTGGAGCAACAAGCACTTCTTGCTTTTTCTTTTCACGTTCCAAACCATCAATAAAGGTCGCCCCATTCTCATCATTTGCTGCTGTTCCTCTTACAGCTTGACTCCAAGATTTCGAGAAACCATGCTGGCCATCTCTGCTGTGCTCCTTCAACGGTAGAGATGTATTCTTTTTCTCAATAGCCTGATTATCTTTTTTAGATATATTATTTTCCAGCTCCTGTTGCTTTAAGCCCATAATTGGAGTGCTGCTAAGCACTTCGGTAACTTTTATTTTTTTTAGTGGGGTACCCGCTTTAGTTAAACCAACTTCAACATCTATAACCTCCACTTCAGAGTTCCCAGCATTACACTCTTCCTCAGAATTCTTTGAATCATCCAAGGAAATCACTCGTTTGGAAGATAATTGTAAATTCCTAGAGGTAGATGTACCTATAGAGAAGTTCATAGCTTCGTCCTCGACGTAACTCTTAGACTTGGTACAAATTGGAGTTTTTGGATACTTCGCAGACGACTTTTCCTCAATCTCATCACTATTATTGAAAACAACACTCTTTTGCTTTTTGTTTATCTCTATATGATCTGTGGTTTCATTCTCTGAAATTTCCTTATTAGCATCCTTTAAATTATCATGTTCGCCCTGCGCATCTGATGTTTGTAAGATTTTACTGCTAATATTTGCTTTCTGAATATCTTCAATCATTTGCACAGAAGTATCTTCTTCGTTTTCCTGGGACGTATTGGTTTCAGTTTTTGATTCTAGAAGCTTGCTAAACGTACTGTTCGAATGTTCCTTAATACATGTATTATCAACGGAAGTGTCCATACTGTCATCTAGATTAATAGTTTCTTCATTATCTATAATATTTTGTTTTTTTGCCGTTTTTTGGATTCCTTTTTCTTCTTGATCGTGGTCATTGTCCGCAACTGTTTCATTTGTAGACATTTTGGTCTGTGTAACGTTGCCCTCACTAGAATTCAGTTTTGGAGATTGATGAAAAAGTTCTACTTCCAATTCTTCGTTTAGAACTTTCTCTATCGGAACTTCCGATTTGTCGTTAATTTTTGGAGAAGTCTGAATTTTTTCCGGTCCTTTCGCTTGCTTTGGACTTTTAGATGTTACAGATCTATTTAGTAATGGTGAAGTGGAACGTTTTTGTATACACATCTCAGTTATATCTTTATTTTTCATTTCAATAAAAACTGATTCATTTTTATCTTTCTCAAACGACCAGTCGACTTCAACAACTTCTTCAAATTCAACCGTTGGATTGTTCCCATCTTTATCATTCAAATCTTTCCCCATATGTTTTTCTATTAATTTTTCCACTTCCGATAGTTTCATCTTCTGAATGGCTACTACTGGAGACTTAGAGGAAGATCTAGTGACCCTTTTGAATGTGGGGGAACCCATGTTAACAGGAGATGTAATGGGAGACTTTGAGTAATTCCTTTCTGGAGTGTCATGTGATAATTTGGGAGAATTGCTTTTTTTAGTTACAGTGGCTGGGGAATTATTTTCATTAGTTTTATTAGCATTTTCCAGTGAAGAAGACTCAGGAGAAGAATATTTTATCTGCTCATATTGATTTCTTTCATCGTCAACACTTACTTTCGGCGATTTAGATCTAGACACTTTCTTTAGTTTAGGTAGATTACCCGATTTCGTGGATTGCGGAGAAGGGGAATTAGTAGCAGAATTTTGAGATTTTGCGTTTTCGTGTTCAGTGTTTAACACATTCTCATCATTATCAACAAGCATTTTAGGTGATTTAGATTTAGTTAGTCGTTTTGACTTAGGAAAATCATCAGATTTCGTGGATTGCGGTGAAGAAGAATTAGTAGCAGAATCTTGGGATTGTTCATTTTTGTTTTCGGATTTTCCCTCATCATCAGTAGTCACTTTAGGTGATTTAGATCTTGTTACTCGCTTCGGTTTTATCGCTTTACTATTTTCTGGAGACTCGGGATCTTCTGGGACTGTCGGCAGTGCTGCAGAGTTATGATTCTTATCAGAATTTCCAATAATCTCAATAATCTGGTTACCATTGGATTCTTCTGATGTATTAGAAGTATCTAAAGGGGAAGGAGATCTCGACGTTTTTCTAGGTCCTTTTTTACGAGGGTCGGTACTTTCCAATTTTTTATTAGAAAGCACAGCTGGTGATTTTGAAGATCTGGTTGTTTTCCTTTGACCTGCAGTTACTTCCACGTTTTCTTCTGGTACAATTTTCACCTCGTTCTCCTCTGCTAAAGTACTTGGTTTCCTGGTGCTTCTTCGCAGGGGACTTGACACAACGGAGCTATCTAGTTCGGATAAAGAAGTGCGCCGTGTCATTCTGCGAGCGGACGTTTTTACTGGAGTTCCCACGGCTTCGCTTTGAGAATTCGTCCGAGTGCGAGCTCGACCAGGAGTCTCTACTTGTTTCATAGTTGGATTTTTCTCCTCATCATCTAAATTTTAAACAAAGAAAACCAAATAATTTCTTCACTTTGCAAATTAAGGTACTCTTCCTACCATTTTCTAAAACTGGCTCCAAATCCTTTTTTGCATTTGGTGTGGACCTTCCCGAAGATTCATCGTCTATGGAAACTACCCGATTTCGCAAAGAACGTGTCACTGCAATATTTATGTTATTAAGAAAACAATCTCGCATTTATGTGTGTGTAAACAATTTATCAAGGTAACTTCTTTCCTGCAAAAATCTTTGGCACAGGAACGCATTTACAAATATTTCTACATAATTTTCACAATGGAAGCCGAAAAGAAATGGCAGCAGGACAACGCAATTTAGAGCAGAATTATCTGTAATGAGGGTAAGATGCCACCCTTGCTGGCGACACACCGTCGTCTCTTCTATGACCTGACAGATCCGGTTTTACTTCCATGCACCAAAAATTGTTTTAATACTTCGTTGACGCTTTATTCTTTGTTAGTTATTACCAATTTTTTCTCTTTTTTACACTTATAAATTAACTACAGTTAGAAATATGCCCGACTTTTTACTACAGTTAGCCCATATTACAACGCATGCTTTGAACATTTACACTTTCAAAATGTGCCAATTTAAAATTTAATGCACGCGATGCAAGGGAAAGAATTACTTGAGGCATAAGTAATTAGATAAAAGTAATATATAAATTTAAATAAAACCGTTATCTATCGCACGCATCTCGTCCCCATAAAAAACTCGTACCTCTCACAGTTGAATTTTCGTTTGATTGTTTCGGCATGGTTGATACAGTAGTTGGTTAACACTTTAAATAACAAAGCACTTTACACTTAACAGTTCTCACTCGTGCTTGGCACAATACTCTGACGTTTTTTAATTTCACAATCAATCACAAAAATCACATTAAATTCGGAGACGCACGGGCCTACTCGCCTGTCTCTTCTCTGCCGGTAAGAACGTGTCACTGAACGCATATTGTCAGTAGAATTCCTCCTGATAGTGTCACACAGATTTCAGTTCAATGGAAATTTTAATTAGACCATAGTATGAAGCCGATTAGAATTATTTAGAAAAAGCTTTTTCTTTATATTGATAATTATTTTTCACATAACGCGACTCGATTTCAAATGTAATTGAATTACTTAGACGAATAAAATTGTTTCTATTTAAATGGTATAAAAATTCGTTACGTTTTGAAAGTTTCATTTATGTATTAATATTTCTTAGATATGCCTATAAAAGCTAATAATATTGGATGACCATTGTATTACTTGAACGATATCGGTCGTCATATAGAAGGGCCCCGCCACACAGGCAGACGTATCAATTCAATACCACTAAAAAGGAAAGAAATCACTTGCGCTTGCACAATTGCGTAATGTGTTATCAACGCAACGTACTAGTTAAAATATTTCACCTAATTTCATAAAGGCGCCTACAGTTCAAATTGAAATTGAAAGTGGGAGCATTAGTGTTTAGTGATTATTTTAAAAAAATTTGCAACAGTTTTGGGTTTTATTTTCTAAGAATTCGTGTTTCACTTCCTTCAGCACCCCTTCAAAAATACTAATACGAGTTGCCCCCATCACGTTCAGATCCTGGCTACGCCCTTGGTTATAGATAAAAGTAAATATGGGGCAGTGCTTTGGGATTGTGAATATGCAAAGTAAGTTTTTTCGAATTTCGAACACATTTGTCAAGGTTTTGTTTATATTTTAGAATGGTCAGCTGAGTTTTGGAAAGAAATATTCTTGGGAGACGCGTTAAAATGACCACAGAATACTTTTTCACAACTAAAATTATTATTTTGACTTTTTTAGTAGGACATGTTCATTTAGACTGCGGTTGTAGCTCATTGAAGCGGAGCCAAAGTACCTCCAGTGAAAAGGGTGAGTTTTCAATACCAGGACTATTATGTTGCTAAAAAATACGAGGGAAAAATTGAAATAAAAGAGAAAACATAACAAGTGGAATAATATCAAAAATACATTGTTTTAATGCAAACCATGTAAAATGAGCGTGGTAATTAACGTGCGTACCAAAAATGGTACACATGGCATTCACCGTAATTTACTGCCATACTGGTCACCAGTGACGCGACTAATTAAAATCATGATATTTGTTTTGTTTTAACCATTTGAATATTTGAACAACGTAAATAAGTAGGAAACATTCCTTAATTAAACACACTGTTGATAAGAATACGCTCTCCTTTTATCATATTGTTTGGTAATTAGTACGTAGCATCCAGGAAGAGACATGCGATATCACTGCCACTAAAAATTCAAATCTCGAGACTGGTGATGACAACGTGTCCTTTATTCCGGGGGGAATATATATTATAGGCGCACAAGACGCTATTTTCCCAAGCGATAGGGAAAGCCCAGAGAAGTCTGTTCACATAGATGATTACTACATCGATAAGTATGAGGTCTCCAATAAGCGATTTAAGGATTTCGTAGACGCAACAAATTATGTAACTGATGCCGAGAAATTCAACGATAGCTTTATTTTCGAAGCTCTACTTACTGAAGAAGAACGAAAGGCTCATAAGGATGTTCGAGTTGTTAATGCTCCGTGGTGGTATAAAATGAATGGTGTGTATTGGAGGAGTCCTCATGGACCACAATCTAATTTAGATGGTATGGCTGGGTCTAAACAACTAAGTTTTCCATATCGAGACTTCATTTTTTAGGATTGTGGGAGCATCCGGTTGTACATGTATCATGGAATGATGCTGATGCATATTGCAAATTTGAGGGAAAACGTTTGCCGACGGAATCAGAGTGGGAAGTTGCTTGCCGAGGCGGTAAAAAGAGGAGACTATTTCCTTGGGGCACCAAACTTCTTCCTAGAAATAACCACAAGTAAAGTATCCTATTCTACTTTAGTGACTGAATTTGCAATAGTAATTTCTCGTTAGAATGAACATTTGGCAGGGAGAATTCCCAAGAGTGAATACAAAGGAAGATGGTTATGAGAGTACTTGCCCCGTTGATACGTTCCGGCAAAACGAGTATGATTTATACAATATAGTTGGAAATGTTTGGGAGTGGACATCGGATCTCTGGGATAGTGACGAAAAATCCAGCAATCCTAAAAGAGTAAAGAAGGGAGGATCCTACCTCTGCCATGAATCCTATTGCTATAGATACAGATGTGCCGCGCGGTCTCAGAACTCGCAAGATAGCTCTGCAGCAAATTTGGGATTTCGTTGCGCAAAGTATTTCGAAAGTTAAACTATTTACGAGCACGCTTTTTACACTGTTTTTGGTATTGTAACTGTATACAATTATATAAATGAAAATTCTAAAAATAATACTCAAATATTAATGTCCCAAAACCGTATCGAAATATATTGTAAATGAAATTTATTAGATTTAGATAAAATACACCGAGAAATATTTACAGTATCGCTTCAAAAGGAAAGCCCATCTATTTACAATATGACAAATATGTGGGTGTATCAGAAAAGTCGGTGCATTTTCGGCCGGATGAATTTGTAGGCCGCAAAAACTGTCAGTCCTAACATCCCGTACTTTACCGTATATTTAAAGATCCTCGTGCTGGCATTAGCGGGTGGAATCTCTAAAATCTCTGGAATTTTACTTGGATCAACTTTGCCCCAATTTTGGGCTATACCAGCCGCGTGGCCGATTCCAACAACGCCAACAACGTTAACTGGTCGTGGTATTCCATTTGGTTGAGCATGTGGCAGTGCAGCTACTTGAAGGGAATGACATAAATACAAATCACGTTCCTTTACAAAAACATCACTGAAAGCAGGATACTCTCCTGCCATTTCCTTAAGCAATTTCTCAAGGAGATCACGCTGCTTGCATTCTTCAACTTCTTTTAAGCTAATATTTTGTGTCGATGTTAGTCGCCACACCAGTTTCATCGTTTGCCAGAGCGAAAGAGCTCTTAGGGCACGCTGTAGTGTTATATTAATCGGACGATCGCCCAGCTGTAACATACAGCCTGGTAAACGATGTACTTCTTCAAAAGCTCGGCGAAATTCTCCTCCAGGCGCCATACCCAGTTCCTTGGCGAGATGGGCACTCATATGAAGCAAAAGAATAAAGAACACGCCATTTATGAAGCCATTCGTGTTTATTATATTTCTAATCTGGAAAGAAATTTCGCTTTGTTAATCACAAAGGATTTTTTAGAAAAAAACGCACTCACCTTGGCTAGATTGAAATTTTTCGCTTCCTCCAAAAGTGTTTTCTCATCATGTTTCAGTATGTGGATACGTGAAGGACAAAGTTCGACCATGACTATATCCGGTCGCACATTACGTATAACCTACATTAGAAACTTTGAGACATTAAAAGGTACGGCGTTATCATTAAATCCAATCTTACAAAGGATACGTCATCCTGGGACTCCTCACTAAAGTGAGCCGTTCCTACCAAATACACCTTGCTGCCGAAAGGGGTTGTGAGAACAGTTACAGTGGGAGGAAGATTTCTTTCGAATTCTTCAATGGTTTCGTACGTTCTAATAATCCTAGACTTTCCACTTCGATCGGTGGAAGTACTCTGTTTCTCGAGTGTGATGTCTGTATCTGAAGATAGAGAGGCTTCGCTTAGTTCAGTTTTGCATTTCGAGTGCTTGATGGCATATTTTTTCTTAGGGTCATCCTCATCAGATTCAATCAAATACACATCACCCTCGTCTTCCTCTTCCTTCGAGGTATTATTTATTTCGATAATTGACAAGTGTGGATTATCTGTTTTGAATATTGTCTTATTAGCTAGTTGAGATTTTGGATCCACTTCTAAGTTATCAGAGCTTCCGGACTGCAATAAATTGACTGTGGATTCCTTATGGTCGACCTTTTCATCCCTGCCGAGGGACGCATCCAAGTCTGTTGATGTATTAGGACTGCCTACGCCGCGACAAATCAATCATTTAAATTAATATAAAAATATTCAGATATATATGTACCATTTTCCCCAAATGAGGAGAACGTCAGATTTTCGAGTGCACTGTTGTAAAGACTCATTTCTTCTTGGCCAGTTTTTGTGGAAAACGACGTCTCCATTTCGCACCTCACTAGATCTCTGTGGGCAAGGCAATTTTTATTTTAAATAATAAAACTTTGCTTGCACTCAGGAAATTGAACGTCATTCGTAAAAAACAAATTTGGACGGCCAATAAGATACAAAACAAAAAATAATTAAGTATTGTTTCTCCTATTGGTCAAATTATTGTCCCCCTTTCAGGTTAAAAGCCTGTGTTTGCTATGTTCGGATTATTTTACATTTATGTAACTGGAAAAGTTAAAGTGAGATTGCTTCTGTTACAATTGATTTCTCTAGTGTAAAAACGTCTTATTTGAGGAGCCCTAGTTTTAAACATATTCTCTAGAAAATTTAAATTAACAGCTGTGTATATATACATTAAAATTCCCGAGAATATTATTATTAGCTATGTTCGAACTTTTGACGCCTGAACCCAGTACTTTTTCTCTTCATTTTTTTAGAATATTTATGTCACAATCTTAACTGAATTTTCTCGCTTAAGCGTTAATGTAATGTAAATTTTTTAGAAAGTAGGAAATGAAACGTGCTTATTACTTAGGTCGCACTTCTTTCTCTAACATAGATTGATCAAACAGAGGGTTTGAATGAAAAGGTCAAAAGGCCTACAGCGTTTGAGGCATGGATGTGAGGTGCGCAATTGAAGTCCGGATCTATCGCAATTGCGTTGCCGTTAAAAGTTTGTGTCTGTGACAAAGGAAACATTCTTAAAACGTAAGTCGGCGACAGCTTTGAGAATCTGTTGCTCCATTTGAATTGCCTTTAACTATGACGATTAACAGATACATTATGGTGATTGCGATGTCTTATGTCAGATTCCAATGTTATAAAGAAGGCAAAAGCGACAGCACTGATACGTGGAAAGTGCCTAAAATTCCAATTAAGAGAAACACTAAAGTCAATTTTCAACTTGTAAATAACAACTGTTCTGGTCAATTTTATAAGGGTTGGTTAGACTTGCACCTGTAAAGTAGAGGACGTACTTACGCTCAAAATGAAATAACGCAACAACTAAACGAAATATTTCATCTAAATGTTAATCTACATTTGCCTAGCTTGACAGAATAAACCACACGTATACAACTCGTTGAATTGTCAACATCGGGAAATTTTCATCTTCTTCTTGCTAACTTAATTATGAAGTTATTAACAGTTGAAATACTTATGTTATTAGAAAGTTATGTCGGCTATTTGACAGCTCAAGGAGGAAACGACTGAGATTTCCGCAAAAAAATCTGAATCTGACAACTATGCATCTCTGATTTAAATTTGCAGTTTTTTATAGGAGTAGTAAAATTACTCTCTATGGTTCCTATAACATTGTATTTTCTAACTGAACACGATATGATAATGGGAAGGGTCAAGAAATTATCCGAGAGTAGAGTATCCTCACTTAAAGCGAAACAGCCAAAAGTATTCGTGTGTCGATTTATTTGTCATTAAACCAAGGAGACCAACTATTTGGAGCATATTTACTATAGTATAGTATTAGTTTAAATTTAATGTTAAATTTAAATAGTATTGAATCAGATTGTAAAGAATGCTTTCAATACACTACCAGGAATCACTTACTTGAAAACCACGCTTTGAGAAACAAGTAAAAACAGAAGTGAAGATTTTACTCGAAAACAGCATTTTGAGAAATAAATAAAAAATAAAATTTTTATTGTCAAATATCTTTTATCCATGTTAAGTCTTCACTGATTTCTTCTTCTGGTTCCTCTTTCTTAACCTTCTTCAGCTTCGACATCCGTGGTTCTTCTTGTTCGGCTTCCGAAATCTTCCCTTTGTTCTTCTTCCTTTTCTTAGTATTAGCTGTTGGGACTACTTCATCCTCCTCGCTCTTAATCTGTATACACTCCGCTTTTACTTTTTTAAACGGCTCCTTTTTATGGCAGTGTTTTAGTCTTTCCGACACATCTTCTCTTAAAACGACTTTGTCTGCATAATCCACTCCATGTAGAGGATGACGTTCCACGAGACCTTCAGGGAAAGGAACTGACTTCCTAGGTACTGTCTCACCAGTGCTTTTTTCCATCTTAAACGATCTTAATTTTTCCCTAATGATCACTGTCCCTTGCACTGGCAGAAACTGGACATTACCAGGTTTTAGTGCAATGGGATATTGTTGACACTGTGAGAATTCTTCAGAAATTATCTCAATATTATCTAACCCAGTTTTCCCCGGAAATTTTAACCTTTCTCCTTTCAACTTTTTTATCTTTATATTTTTGGGACATTGCACCAACCAAACATCTTCCTCTTCTGCTATCTCTTCGATAGGTACTGATGTTAATTCGATTTCTTCTAAATGTTCGTCTTTCCCCAGGTATCCTTCAACTCTTTTTCTGTTCGAAGTCATCTTCCATTCAAAAGCGCCAAGTATATTAAACGATATTGTTTACAGTTTACACGTGCTTTAAGTTGTTGAAAATTGAGACAGTTGCATAGGGAGCGTTCCTAATCTGGTCTGCTTACGAACTAAAGCCATTGACCTATCTGCTGGATTACTGAATTTGTTAAAATTGCGTGTACTATAGATACGGACACAAAAATGAAAGATATTTCTTATTCATGTTGTATATAATACTTATTTTATATTTTATGATTTCTACCTGCCAAGATTTTACAGCAGCATTCTTTTCAAGGAAAAATGCATTTCGTTTTTTTTTCACAAAATTGTGTTTTGAAAAATCGATGCCAAAGGTATTCTGGAATTGCTAAACATTCTTCAGTTTAAAAAAAAAATCAATATTATCTTTTCAATGATATACTGTTAAGTTATATAGGGTGAATATAAACAAAGAAAAAAGGTGTTTTTTTGTGTACCGTTGTATATTTTTTCAGATTAGTATTGGGTGAATTGACTGATTCCACAAATTTACGATTTCCTGTGAAATTTGTATCAAGCACATCGAATGAATTTTCATTACTGTTTTCTAAAATTAAACCCCGAAGCAAAAAATCACAACTTGATAAGATTTTCTTCATACGAAATAGAATGCGTTGTACAAAAGAATAAAATAAACCAAAATAATATTTGTGAATGCATTAGGAAGTAAAAAGAGTAAACTCTTAATTCACGCATTTATTTCTATATAAACTTACATTAACTCTGTGTGCATTTGTCCAACTTACAGACACAAGGTTTGTTCCAAGAGTTATTAATAACATTAATTCCCAAGTGCTTTGGTTTAATACCTTATCGATATTTTTGTACATCGTTAGATAAAATATGTAGTAAGTTTAAATTGACAACAATAAGTAGAAGGAGGGCAACCTAGAATTTACGTACAAAATTATAAATGTTAATTTTAATTTACTTTATGTTTTCCAGTGAGCAATTAATTTCATATTCACTTGACACATTGTCAAAATTCTAAAGAGACCTAAGAAAATTCCAAAACATTTTCATTTTGATAACATCTTACAGACTAAGTATAAAATAAAATAATCAGTGTTTACTTAGGCTTCCTGTTCACTCTCCCTTCGCTTAAATTTAGTGCAGTAAATTTAAATTGTCAAGTCTTATAACTCTAAGCAAAATATAAGTTAATGTTTATTACTTCTAGAGACTAGCACAATTACGAATAAATTCACGTTTCCTTGTTTTATTGTTTCAGGAGAGTCGCTTGTGGTGATACACGCATTGGAAAAATTTAAACACGACATGTAAAAGAATTTCATCAGAGTTCTTTAAATGCAGTATATTCAAATTTTCAAAAGTTTGACTAGTAGTATTATCCAACGTTATAGTTTTTCACATATTTTCACAACTTCCGTTTTCTTTGTGTTGGCTCTCTACGGTAAAAGCAGATGGACTTTTTAAACCTTTATCTTACACAAATTTTGCCACATATCTAACAAATAAGAGACGAAATATATTTAGCTAAGGCCGCGGTCATTAAAATGTGTGTTTTTTAAAATAAAATATCTTAGTAAATTTGTTTTTTGTATTCTTATTTGATGGTTTAAGATTATTTTATATAAGTCGTGTCATTTGAGTTTCTGTGATGTTAATTGTTTTTTAAATGAGTTTAAAAAATATCAAACAGAAAACGTTTTAAATGCTTGCATTTCAAAAATTGCTTTTTGATATAACGTCTTATAATTCTAGATTTTTTTTTTTGTTTTTTGAGCCATGTTCTGAGCTTGTTTGATTTACCGTCAATTAATAAGAAAATAAAATTTTAAACGGGATTTTTAAACAGGTCTTTATAAACAATAAACAAATATAAAAAAAACAATTTGCTCTTAAGAATAAATAATGGTGTAATATTTTAATCCAATGCTTTTGTAGGGTTACGCATCTTTTATAAAACTCATTCCGCGCGAGACCAGATGTGTTTTTGTAATTTATACCTTCACATTCGTGCCCTTGATATAATTTACCATTTTAATTCATGACTATTACGCACGGGTTTCAAGAAAATTAGAATTGGAATTTGTATTCGATTATCTCTTGGTTGTACTTTCTCATATATAAAGGTTTTGCTGTTCAATATCTTATTTATTCAGACAAAGAGAAACGAAAACTTACAATTAATAAAAAATAAAATTATAAAATTGAAATGGTAAGTTAAAATTGTTAGTTACATTTTAAGAATGTAAAATTAAATAAAATAATTTTCGAGTGGCGGGAATACGTAATTTGTATATTTCAATACAAATTATCCAAATGCAATTACCGTAAAATTGTCAACTTTCATTTATTATTGCACAAACTTTTGCTTCATGTTCATTGGAATGTTTATAAACCGAACACCAAAACCTCAGTGTTTGGTTCGTTTCGTTTGTGGCTCCAACTTAATGTCGAATTCTGTCGGGTACACAAACTCGAATTCAGAATCCTCTTGCTATTGGCAAAAGTAATCGTTACTTACACAATTTGGAGAAAGCATAAATCAGCTTACCAATTTATCACTCATGACCGCTATAGCTGTTGTACGTTGAGCTTCGGCCACTTTGTGCTCAATTAGGAAAAACATGTATTCGTCATACAGTAGGCGAATTAAATGGAAACTACCGAAACTCGAGGCTGAACGAAGTGTTAGGTCACGTATTACCATCGAGCTGTAGAAGCTCCACTTTAGGAGAAATTGGCGGGCCGCCTTTGCATAATTAGGTTTACCGCGGTAGTCCTCAAGTGCGGTATCTACTACCAATCGAAGCCAAGCTGCCCATTGTTCCAGGCTATTCTGTTGCTGTAGAGCTGCCTTAAAATCGTTTTCCAATCGTTGCACAGTAGCTGTATCACACTGGCACACCCACGCTGCCTGTTCCTAAGATAAAACAAACATGATTTACCTTTTCTTTAAAGTACATTTAAGAATAAATATTATCTAAAATTTTTTAAAGTATAGAAAGTAAGGAATCTTACTTACTTGTACATTATGGAAATCGACACGATTAAGATCATTGAGCATTTGTGCAATTTGTGAGCTGTTTTGAAGCACCGCCCTAGCGGCTTGAGCCAAATGGTTGAGAGATGTATAACGACGTAAAGTTTGGCAAAATGCAGACACTGCAGAATTCTTAATTTTTATTATTTTCTCTGGACATCCGCTCATTGATTCACTGAGCCAAATTTCGAGATTTTTAGCAAAATTTCGAATAGCTTGCGTTAGAGAATTAGGAATAGACCGAAGCACATCAGGTATTAGTACTTCAACCATATTTTGATAAAATAGATAATCAACCTGGGGCAAAATATTACTATTCGGATGTTTTCACTTTCCATGATAACAAAGACTAACCTGTTTGATGAAATTCTGCACACCTTTAGATTGGCAGAGTAAGTATAATTTCGATTTATTGAGGTATTTTTCCTCCTCGCATTCATCGATATTATTGTTATCTGAAGATCGCCAAAAGTCCCGCCAAAGCGACTCTATTGTACTAAATTCTAAGTTTAAAACTGCGTCCAAAAATAGTTCACAATGTTCTCGGTACATGGACCGGAAAATCTCTAAGTCTCCAATAGTAATTTCATCAGGTATCGTTGAGTCGATCTCAATATCCGGGAAAATAGGAATGGCACCAGTGCCGTCGCCCAAATACTACGTAAACCAGCAGATATGGACACCGTTCTAGCGTTTTCAAGACTAATTAATACTTACCTGAGAGCAAGCTTCATATGTTTCTGGTTTAGCACCAAGTTTCTTAATTCCCTTGTTCATGTTTGAATTTCCGGAATTGCTTGGATAGTTGCTGGGCTTCTCTTCCATGGCCTGAATTAAAGCGGAGCCTGGTTTCACACGTATTCCGTAGTAATGGTACTTGGAATTGCCTCTGGTTCCTAATCGACGCGTACGTAGCCCAGTGAAGACAGACCGAATAAGCTTCCCAAAACTAGCAGCATTAACTGCTTCCAACTTATTTTCATTGCAGTGCTGCATATAGTGATTGTAAAGTGTCGACCTAGGAAGGCTGACACCTTCAGCAGTTTCATAATTTTCCATTAGCCAGGAAACCTAGCAACAAATTTTGATTTAAATTTTTTCGTATTACAAAGTACAAAGTAAGAGCTTCTAATACCGTTGCTGGAGAGATTCTAGTTGCATGCGTTATATTAGGAGCATTCTCAGTGTCATTAACACTGGCTGTTGTGGACGAAGGCGTTTGCTGAGCATTCGCGTGATTTTCTTGAATATAAGTCACTTCCTGTGCACCGAAATAACAAGTCATATATTTTATTCTACTTATTATTTTACGACACATATTACCTCTGTACTTACTGTTGTTAAACTTTGAGGTGATTCTCTACTCTGAGAAGTTAATAAAAGGCTTTCGTCTACAGGAACTATGTAAGGCAACCCAGATGAATGAGAACTCGATGTGCTTGATGAGTTTGTATAATTGGCCGTTGATGAATAGTACGATTGACTGCTTGGCTGGTAATCGCCAACAGCACAAAATGGATATGTCCTATAAAATGATATTTGAATGATACTTGGTCGCTCTTAAAGCTAACTCAAATAAAATTACATTTGAGATTGATTTTGAGATGAGTTATGATACAATTCTGGATCCACATATTGCACTTGGTATGGTCCCCCGGCAGTTACGTTATCTTGTGTAGAAACTAGAAGACCAAACAGATTTTGTCAATACATGAGGAATCAAATCCCTCGATTTATATTTGTCAGAATTTCCAGTTTTTCAAATAAATCAAAAGGTTTACAGGATTTTTGTTGATATCAGAAAAGTATATATAGAAAATAGAGAAATTTTAGCGAATCCCTATCTTCTGTAAATGACTCTTGGAATTAAAACTAACAATAGGAAAGAAAAATTGGGCCAGAAAATTAGCTTAAGTTAATAAACGGGAATGCCTTTCGTAGGTTCACTTTCTTTAAATACTTTAAATGATTAATTTTCACGCGCATGCACTTCCTTTTCTTTACTGCTTCTTAATCATTAATAAAATTTTAAAACAAAGCTCGGCTTTTTTGCTTTTACTAGATGGTAAATCACAGTTCGTTTTTTGTCCAAAATTTCTACGGACCATCTGAGGTGTTTATCTTCACTTCATTAAAATCCATTGTAAAAAGTATTCATCGTCATTATCACACACGATTTTAAGTAGTGAGCGCACTTATTACAAACCTAGTCATAACTTTTTATTCATCATTACTACTAATTCGAGAAAATTATCCCTTATTTTGAGGAAGTGCGTCTGGTACACCGACAGAAATATGGTTAGGGGACGTAAGTAAAATGTAGACAATTTTAAAAAAAAAAGAAGTTTTATAACATCAGTGGCTACAGAGTTTATGTTGTTTTATGTGTGCTTTTTTCGAAGCGATTGAGACCTTGGTTCGTCGTAGATATAGAGTTATGATGAAATTTACTTTATGAGTTTCTAGCAATTTATTGAAAAATTATCGCGGAGGGTAAAATTATTTTGCGAGTGTGTGTTTATAAAATATTAACAGCTTAATAACAATAATAATAGACAAGAGACTTATTTAAGCTATCTTTATTTACCCCTTAAAAGGTAACATGGGTGAAAAATCACCCCATGCAAATAGTTTCTCTGATATTATTAAAAAATCGAATCACTGCTAGAGCTGATTTTCTCAGTAATTATTTATGGCGTTAGTCAAGTCAGTCAGTAAATCTCATAACATTCATAACAATTCACCTCATATTTAGTTCGTATAATATATTTAATTTCATTTATATTGATTTAATAAAATAAAAGTTTTTAATTACTGAAGTGAAATTTCACTCATGATACCATTAACGTGAATTTTTTAGATGATAGCTTTTAAGAGTTAAATGTGTTTTTTTATAAAATATCACTGTGTAGCTGTTCAATTTGTTGTATTTCTATTCTATTTTTGTAGCTAGCATTATTTACTTCCATTTCAGCAGTATATATATATATATATAATATTGAAACTTTGTGATTATTCATGCTTCGAAAGATGATTAAACCGGGCCAAAAATATAATTTAAAAGAATGCCCAATATAAAAATATTTAAGTAAAGTGGTTAAAATTTTTCATATCCTTTTGATATAGTGGTCGGCTAAAGCCTTAATTTAAACCATATTCTAAGATGTCTGAGTTTTTATTCATATTTTTAATATTTTCAAAGTCGGTATAAAGTGGATTTTCCCACTTTTCACATCAACTTTGTTCGAAAGTTTAAAATAATTTGTCTGGACTCGTTGGAATAAATTCAATTAAAACTATGTATCGTCTGCCCCACGATTTAAAAAAATGCAGATCTTTGTAATTCATTTAAAATTCATTGTATGTTAGATTAGGATTAAAAAAAATAGAAATATATTTTCGGTAAAGAATTATTTCAACTATATAAAGAACATATTTTCCCAAATTACAATAATAAATTGTAATTCCCAAATACATAGTTTTACATAAGAAATAAAAAAACGTAAATGCTAATTTGTTACTGAACCTAATAACCCATCTAATACTTGTAATTTACCGTATTTTATAAATTATTGTTATATTTTTATTCGTAAGCTTGTATGGTCAATATTTCTTTAGTTCTTAAATTCATAACTTACAGTTAACCTCATTTTAATTTTAAAATAAACGGTTAAAGTTAAATAAGGGTAGAGTTTATATAAATTTCAAAACCCTCTAATTGTTCTTCTTGAACGAAAAATATGGAGTGTCTATTCAAAAGTGGCTATTTACATGATAAACTATTTTTCAGAATTGGGCAAAAACCTATTGTAAAAAGCTAGTTTTCATCTAGATAGAAAAAATTTTAGAAATTTTGGAAAATGTAAATAGCCACTTTTGAACAAACAATTCTCAAATACTTTTTACATTTACTGTTGAAATTTTGATGAATAAGTTTTAGTCTGACGTTAGTCTAACTGAATGTAGTAACTTAGCTGAGAGATACGTTTCCCCAAAGAGAATGACCAACCTTTTTAAAATTATATATTCTTCAAGCTTGTCTAAATATACGTATATATTACTAAGTTGGGAGCGGTATCTCAGGAAAACAATAACAGGCCATAATACCTATAACTATAGCGGTGACGCAGAATAGTCGGACTTCTGTACAATGATCAAATTTTATCCAACTAAACTCTGTGTTATAAAGAATCACTTCTTCCACTATCACCTTGATTTTTCCAAACAATAAGATAAGATCAAAATTATTTTTAGTCCTTTAGGATATTTTAGAAAATACATAATATAACCATTGAATTCCGAGAAATGCTATTATTAAATGGAGACAAGTGGAATTTTTAAAACTAAACAAATAAAAGGCGCAAAAATGATATTTTTATAACGCACAGCTTATTGCTTTAGTGCAATAGAAGATCTGACCACATCCTGCAAAAGTCTCTTGAACATTTAATATCATTATGTAATTGTAATTCGAACACCTTATAATTTTCACTGACTCTGAGATATCAGATAACAATTATAGGATTAACACGTTGTCATAAAGGACACTAGTGAGTGTTAGACCAACAGGCTAAGGATTTAATTCCATTAATTTCTCACTTTAAATTTCCAGATGAGGCTTTTCACTTTTTAAAAAAATTCATATTATATGTTTTTTAATTTGACAATAGACGTTAGCAATCCACTGGTTTTTTATAATCGCAAAAATCTAATATGCACTTTTCTTACCCATATGTACGTTATTTTTATTATTTAAGTGTTTTTAATTTTTCCTATAAATTGCGTTTCTCGGCTTATTTACAAATTCGCGAAATACACCTACATAATTTACTGCTAACATTAAAGTACCACTTTCATCGTACATATTCCTCTTGAATTTAAAAAAAAAATCTTTAATTAAATACTGCAGAGCAACAATGAGTAGAGGATATTCTGAAACTCACTTTCAATTCAAAATTTTAGTTATAATGATGATAATATAATGCTAATAAGATTAGAAATTTCCGACGGTATTTTTTGGTTTTAGTTGTTTTAAAAAATGCAGTGATATAGTTTAAATAAAATTATAGAATCAGAAATTGTACGATCAAATTTTTGAAAATAATTCTGATTAGTGAACCAATTATTTACACATGTAAAATATAAAAATTTCCAAGTTTAAGAAGTATATTTCATAGTGACAAGTGTATCTGTGAGTATTATGTATTACCTACGCCTAGGGGCGTGATAAGAATTACAGAAGTAGCACCAAGCGACGAATGTTTGTTCTTAAATCTGAACTTCAATGTGACTTCGCATTCATTAAAATAACGAATGATTGAAGTAAGCAAGGGTAGTGTTGAAATAATTATTAAAAATAAATAATACTAATTAATTTCTATTTGTTCTATCAATATATTCAATTCTCATTATTAAAATTACTGTAAATGTCCTCTATTTATTTAATCTCGACAAGATTTAACCTTTTACAGCTAAAAATAAGCTTTAGTTAGCTACTAGATACTAAACTCAAGTCGATTTAAATTCTAAAAATGCACTTATTTCCTAGCATTTAAATTAATGAATGCATTTTATTTTCCAAGAATATTTAACAAATATTTCCATGCGTTTCTTTTCTTTATTAAGCTTAGAAGTTGTGGTACAAGAATATTTAAAAAAAATGGATTTTAAGCTTTTGATAATAGAACTATGCTCAATAGTATACTATAACATCAGCTTAAGACACTTCCCATACAAAAATAAATCGGACATAAGATCTTTTTCAAAACTAGTTTCAACAATGTTTTTATATTATTGCTACTTCGTGAGGCTACCTGTAGCTTGGAAAAAATTGATTAAAGTTTTTCATTGTTTTTGCTTTGCGATTTTTAAATTTTCGATGTTTAGAAATTTTTGAGAATTGCGACAATGAAAGTTTTGGAATAATTTGTTGCGTTTTAAAAATTGTTATTTACCATAATAAAATGCCGAAAAATTTGTAATTATACAATTGATTTTTATTTACTTTAATTTCCAGATACATTCCTAGCCCTTTAATATGTACATATTTTTTGTTTTTAAAAAGATAAAAGATAATAATAAAAGACGTTCTGTTACAAGTTTTCGTTACGGGAGAAAGTAAGTTCGACGTGTCCATACCATTTAATAAAAGTTTATATAGTTTATAAAAGTTTATAAATTTATCTTCAATTATATCAATATTTAGATTACAATATTGTTGCTATGCAAGAATTAACAGTCAACAATTTTACCAAATTTAAGGAAAATATTTTTGTAGTAAACGTGATAGATGCTATATACTTAAATAGTCTTTTTTTCAATTACGCATTTAGTATATAAAAAACGTGGAAAATATTAGGAAGAATTATACTATGATTAATAGAATATGTGCAATGTAAAATTTAAGACCAGTTATAATTTTCATAATTAACTGAACTAGAATCAAAAATACAAGAAGAAGTAAACGAAATGACAAATATTTAAACAAATTTCAAGATGAAAGTTAATAAAAAAAGGAAGATTATATCAAATTTCTAACATACAAATTTAGTTCAAATAACGGTATTGTCTTTTTATGCTTGGATGATTGAGAGTAATGTACTTATATTGTTACGTATCAAGCGACTAGCCGAAACGAGATCTTCAAAGTTTTTACTTTCGAAGTGTGCAGAAAGACAATTTTTTAATTTTAAACTCTTTTAATTAGATTGAGCTTTTATTTTCAAAACTGGACCTCTTAAATTTTGAAATTTATTATTGTGAATAAATTGTAAGCATTAGCCATTTATGTGTATGAACTATGGTTGAGCTTTGGAATATTTTTTTTGAATTTCACGAATTGTTTGTAGAGAAAACTAAAAGGATATTTACCACCGCAATAGGAAACGCCGCTGTGACGTTGTCTGTACATAGTAAGCTTGACGAATTGTAAATTTTGAAACTTCTTGGGCAAAAACAGACAAAGTCGATGAACTTATTTTAAAAGTAAAGTATTTGTAATATCACACCAATTGAACTTCGTTTAAATACAACAATAAAAAGGTCGTCACTATGGGTGATGAACTAGTTTCAGGATCAGAGAGAAAAGCGCACGAAATATGATACCATTCACCCAATATTCATCGCTAGAGTAACAACTGAAAGTGAAAGGAGTTCCGTACTTTGTGCCTAGCAACCGGACTACACGGTGACGGTAAAATTACAACTGAATCCAGAATCAAATTTATCCTAGCAATATGCTCTCTAGTGATGTATCTAAGCAAATTGCGTAAAGTTCGACAAGGTGTGTGTGGATTTATCAAAAGTTCTTCCATAACACAAGTACTACATAAGTCAGGAACTTTTGTGCCATGCAATACGAACATACAGGACGCGGTATATATTTATAGCATATGCGAATATATCTAATTATGTTGACGTATATACACAATGGAATTAAATGTCCAAAATGCAGATGTGAGATGATACACCATTATGGGTGGATTCTGCGGATCAAGAGCAACCAAATAAAGGAAAAAGCAAAACGAACAATGAGAAGTAAAATCAGGTGAAAGTGATCCACCTACCACTAAAAAATGCTCTCTCCATTAATAAGCTCCTGCTCGAAGGGAGCAACAGCCAATGGTGGATGATTTCGTTGTCAAAAGCACCTCCCCTTTTCAGATTCAGTGGGCTTTCGGTTCGCACAGCATCCCTTAGGATCTAGTTTTTATAACATGATGCGAACACAAACAAATGATAACTCGAAAGAGGGTTGTCCCAGGGATGAGCGTATTGAATTGTGCGAGCACATGGAGACTTGATTAGACTTCACTGCATGAGTCTCTTTTTTATTTTTCCTAAATTTTATTTCAATATTCGTTGCAATTGTTTCATGTTAAAATCATGAAAATCACAGATTATTGGCAGGAAAATTGAAATTACAATGGGAAATTACACAACAGGCAGAAAGGATTTTGCGGCAACGATTTAAATATTGTAAATGTTTGGATGGATATAAATACAGTGACAAGATAGTGTAATTTAAGTTAATGCGAGTTAACACAGTTACCAGTGACAATATAGTGTATTTTAAGTTAACATAAATTCAGTGATTGTATTATGTAATAAAAAATAATAAAGTAAGATTATACTGTGAAGCGTTCCCTAATTAGCTCCAGCTAATTGGCGTATAATTTCCTGGATAGTTGAAAACATGTTACAGGATTTATTAAGGCCAAGAAATGTCAAAAGTTAATTTAAGGTTTATTTTTAATATCATTTACTCTTCAGAGTGTTAGTGTACTGGGGAATTTCATTTATATTCACGAATATTTTTAGCTGCTTTCAGTTCTTAAATTATAAAACAATTATTTTGAATTATCAACGTTATACCTATAACCGTTTTTTTTTTCAAGTCATGAATTACATCTTTATTTAAACGGACATAATAATTAAATATTTTTAGTATTATATCAATCTAATCGAGCGTTACAATATTCCAGCTTTCCTTTAAAATAATTATAAATGTTCTTATTCATGTTTTAATAGGAATATAATAGAATTTTAAAATCAGGTTTATAAAAATAAATTTTAATAACAAAGCGGTTATAGTTGTAAACAATTTATTTGTAGTGTATTAGTAGACAGTTTTTAAAATGAAAAACCTAACTTTGTAACATTGTTTTTGTTCGCATTGTCGACGTGGTAAAATCTATCATATTTTTACTTCCCTAGGTGTCACTAATCCTAGTGACACTACTAGTTTCATCAATATCTCAAACTTTGTAGTTTTACTAACTAACTAAAAATATAAATATAAAATTACAGAACGTTAATTTAGAAATTAGATGATGACTTACTGTTGAACACAAAATCAAAAAATACACACATGGACTACTACGACAAAGTTAGGGATAAATTAGGCAAGCACCAAACAATTTCTCAATTTTAATTGTTTTAAATGGTTTTTGCAATTGTAGCCAAAATATCATCGCTCTTATATTAAAATTATGGAAATTCATTTTAATCACAAAGTTATTCTTAAAGTGCACTAATAAAAGAAGGAATTGTACATTTAAACGAACACTTGTTAGATTTGATGGCAACTTGTGCAGGCCAATAAAACTTATGGACTTAGCGGCTTTACTTTAGAAAAACGAATAAAGAAATAAAACTCAATGGTTGTAGGCATTAGAAAATTTGAAGTTTTCCTTTCTAAACAATTTGGAATTGAATATTATAATAAACAAAGATTTCTAATCTCACATTTTCTGCTGGGATTTACGTTCCACAGAAATATCGCACAAATTGAAACTAATTCAGTACGATTTGGTATTCACTACAATTTTGAGAACAAAATACGGTTAAAATTGCTTTGTTAAAATATGAAGAAACAACATGCTTAACATAAGCGAAGTAGCCTTCATCAGAAGAGAGAAAAAAAAAAAACACTCTAAATGTAAATTTTAGTAGATGCTAAAAAGAAAGTCAAGAAAAATTATAGTGTAACTTATTGAACTTGTTGTTAAACATGTTTATATTAAAACCTTCCCCAATTGTAGATTTTTGCAGCTTAAATTTAGTAGTTTTCATAACAACTTAGTAGTAGTTGCTAATTATTTTAGTGATCTAGGTTTTTTCACGATAACACGTATGCCAGTCTAAGACTTTGCAAAAAAAGAATAAAATACATAAAATACAATAAAATATGTATTGTGTTACATTACAATATTATTGCAATAAAGTATCTCTATTCAATTGTGCTTATTCCAAAGATGCTACCTTCCTATGCTAAGAAGCTAAACTAGCAATCGGTAATATTATATTAAATATTTCTTGAAAGTTATCATTTGAAAAATAGAAAAAAAGATGTTTTCTATTTATTTATTAAAAATAAAAAGTGCTGCATTCAACGGTACTGTTTTAAAGCACAAGGGAATAGGAATCATTATCAAAAAAATTTATATTCATTTTATCATTTGAGTTTTCTTCTCCTTTTTTTCAAATATTATACAAAACTGCAAGCGTGAATATGTGAAAAAGATAATAATAATGGTTGTTCGAGAATATGTGTTTGTTATTTTTCAAAGTAAATCAAATAATTATTTCACCATAACAAAGAATGCAATTATATGTAATATATTACTTGAAGTATTTTACAAAACCTAGATGGAAAATCTGTAAAAAAAATTAAGAAAAAAATAAATTGTAGACAGTATGTGCATAATTTTCATGAAATCTCGTTTTATCAGAGAAAGAAAACGTCTTTTGAGAAAATTAAATTAAGAAATTTGGGAGAGAAAGAATGTAATACTTAGCTCTTAAACTTAAATTCCAGCATAATTTCATTTTATGTATTTACAAACCAAAGGATTAAGGCAATATAAAGACAAATACAAATCAGATTTTAATATATTTTCATGAATAACACATAATAAGATATGTATAAATAAATCTGAACACATGGCTTTACCTAGTATTAAAGATGATTGATACGCGAAATCTTACTTGTAGTTGACCCAAATCACGCCATTAGTCACATTTTTAGAAAACGCTTATTGCAATTTTTCCCAGATACGTCAAAAGTAACGTCTTTCAGAAGTTGTACAGATAATTCGTACAGCTTTCGTTGCCTAAGGAGATTTATTTGATATTTATCATACCCTTGATCTAGTCTCTTCTTTTCTTCACTGGGAGGATTTCAAAGGTTTCGTAATAAAGAGGGCTACTCCCCTGCATAAAAAGGATTGCAAAAACGGAAGTACAATTGTTCGACAATTAAAAAGAAGCCAACAATATGATGTCAGATTGACCCGAAGTTTTCTCTAATTTTCTTCAATATAAATAGGGATTCTCTTTATTCTTCAGTTGTTTATTGATGAAAGATATGATGTTATGCAAAGATGATTTTGGAATAAATATCAAATGGAGAATTCTGAAAAAATTCTGAAAGTAGTTCATAATTCGCAGTATTTCACACAAGTTTTAGAATCTGTAAGGTAATTTATTGTTCCTTTTGTAATTGTATTCACCCCTCTCCGACATAAGAACTAATTAGTAGATATTAAGTTAACCAGTGTGGTGATTATTGCTACCCTACCATAAGCAGTACGATAAATATACAAGTAGTGATAAGATAAAGTGAATGACCTTATTATTTTAACTAATCCTTTGATGAAAATCATACCAATTTTACCTGTCCTAATCCCCTGCCGACCATGTTTCATTTGTTGCACCCTACTTGATCCTTTCAAATATCCTCATAGACACAATACGAATGCAGCAATATAGCGACGACCCCTACAAGATAGCGTGAAAAATATTTCGCAGAAGGCACACCCTCCCGGAGTGCACCTTATATGTAGCACGTGCGCAACGCAGGTATGAAATTTAAGTCTCTCTTATTGTTTAGCCCGAATTTGACTAGTTGGGCTCACTCGATACAAACAGTGGAGAAAACATGTGTTCAACGACGGCTTATTTCTGATTTCGGATTAATTTAAATTGATACACATCACGGGTGTACTCTAATTGAAATCGACATTTACAATGGTCGTCGGTCGGAGAGGACCTCATTTTTTGCTTTTACCAGTGTTTCATCAGTTTCTCTTTGAGGATAAATTTAATGAGGACTTACCTGTTACGGTGATGAAGCGTGGGCTGTTCTCCTCGTCTGGACTTTGCGAATGAACTACTGTGACTTGGGCCCCGACTTGCTGAGGCATCGATGATGTGCTTTCGGAAGGTGAGAGTTCCGATTCAATTGTGGCCACTTCTGGAATCGTAGTTGGCGACTCATTGCTTGAATCCGAAGAGTCCAAAGGAACAACGTCAACGACAGTCACTCCGGAGTCATTAGTTTGTAAAAGTATTTTTTTCTGTTATTAAAGATATATAATCCTATTTATAATCATTGCAATTTTAAAAGCTATTACTTTTTAATTACATACGTAATAAAAAATCTGTTATTATTTAACTCTTTTAAGACCAGTAGAATATAGGCTTTTAAATCTTAATTTTTTTCTAACTACATCTAACCAGATGTAATAATAAACCTATAACCATATAATCAAATAGAAAATCACTGTTTAATAAGAAATTTATGTTCTGATTTTGAATTTACTCGCCTCAAACAAATAAAAGAGATATTTTTATTATTATTTTAACACAATTATACAAACAAATAATATTAATAAGGGAGCACATAACCTTTGTAACACCAGAAAAGAATGAAAATAAGGTGTACCATGTTATATATAAAGAAACAAAACACTTCATCGTAATTTTATTTTATTGTGTCAAATGAATGAATTGCCTTACAGAAGATTTCGTCAAAATTTATTACCTTTTGTAATATAGATAAAAATCGCTGATTCATATTAGCAGTAGTTAGTAGCTGTTGTTTTTTATATTGCTCACATATTCAAAAGAAATTTATAACACACAATTCAAAAATTTATTTTCAAATATCGGTTTTTAGAAAATTTAGAAATAAAACAATAAGAACGTCAGAGATTGAATTGCAACTTGTATTCCAAAAATTCTTTTCTATTATGCTTGAGAAGTGTATGCTTGTAAGTCACAATAGATAATTCTGTGTATTAAAAAACGCAGTCAATTAAAAAAAAACGTAAATAAATTCGTTTTTTACTTCAATACATTTTTATCTTTATAATATTGTAGCTTTTATTGCCCTATCCTAAATTTAATATTTTAACTTTAACATATCAATTGTGTATTTTTACGTATTATAGAATTAGTATGAATATTACAAAAATCTAATTTTATGACAAAAATATAAGCATTTTTTATAAATCATCACGATAAAAATTATTCCATGAAGCAGAAGTGCAAACGTTTGGAAAATATTTGCTCATTAATTGGAACTTTTTACATTACTGGAAAATCTAATTTAGAACTATATTTCCGGGGTACTATGAATAATCCCTTGGTTTACCAAGTGGGTTGTAGCCAGACTATTTCTACTTTTCATTATATGTTGTTTTGTCAAACAAATTGCTTGACATAGAAGAGCTATCGACATTCTTATACCTCATTTCCGGAAGAGGTGTTTTGACTTATAGTAGATAAAATGGAGGGATTATTTAGACTACTGTCGTGATGTACATAAACAATTTATTTTAAGTTTTTCCTCAATAATACTTGCAAATACAGAAGTATTAACTTCAAATATCAATAAAAAGTTGAAAAAAATATTTTTATCTACCAGTAAAACAAAACCATTTATAAGCGAACAAAGGATCCATCAAATTATTATTAAAAGTGTATACATGAAATTTATGTATCGTGCGGCTAATTATTTACATCTTCTTACAAGCACACTTCTATAAAGTTTAAAAGAAAAGAAAGATATGCTAGTACATATATACTTTTTAAAAGCGTTCAGAATTTTGAAATATTTTGGTAGAAATAGAAGGAAAATGTAGTTTTATTGTTCATGTTCATTATCAATTTTCCTATTTAATACCTACCTACACTTTGTAATAAGAATAAAGAACAGTAAGATTCGTACTTGCTTTTTATCACTGCTCTAAAAAATTAAGTGCTAATATTTGAGCTGATAATCGCCTACCATGTGGATATAAGTATTCGACGAAAAAATTCCAAACATGTAGGGATTTCAACGTTTTAATTCGGAAATTCTTAGGATCACAAAAAGTTAAAATTTTGTATTTCGATTTTCCATTAAACCATAAGCTATGGTCGACCTATCTTAAATTTTATTTTTGTTGTTCGTAATTATGCAAATTAGTAAAAATACAAGGATAAATTGAAATAAGGTATTATTAAAGAACTAAATGAAATTAACTAAAATTCAATTTATACTGCAGTGCAGTGGTCTTCATTGCAGGACTGTTATTAAATCCGATATTGTTGATTAAAAAGGTTCTACTTTTATCGTCTCCATAAAAGTGACTGACGTCACAAGGGAGGGAACTATCTAAAATTTTGGGCACTGAATATATTTAATATCTTGTTATTTTTTATTTAGCCTAAACAGTTTTATAAATTATATAAATAATATTGTGCTTATTATTTATATCTGCCACCCTTCAAGGTTTCTATATACTGAAATATATACGGAAAACTGCTTAAATATATTAAATGTAAAATTTTGCATTTGTATCCAATAGAAAGAATAAGTTTAGCTCGGTTGGCTTTTATCAAATAATTATAGAGAAATAATTAGAGCAACTATTTACAAATGTAATAAATATAATAACTGCGAAGCTTACCTGAGAAATAACTTGATCGATGTCAATTTCTCTCCCTTGATTAGAATTTCTTTGATCTCCAGAGTCGGTCGGAGTTATAGATATTACACCCGACGAATTGTTATTTGGTTTCCTTTCTTTACTTGTTGAGCTCGACGAAATGGTTACAAAATTCCTTTGTGTTGCTAGTCTAGTTGCCATGTTAGTTTATTAAAATACGAATGTAAATGTAATTTCAGTTTTTATTCTATGACTAGATTTGGTTTTTGGTGTAACATTGATTAAAACTTTTCAGTATAGTAGGTGTGTTCACAATAAACAATTCACGGCCAGGGTTTTTAAAGCATTATAAGCGACTTCTGTAAAGAAACAATAAAGGAATTATTTGGGTTGGATGATTGTATAATGTTACTTATATAAGTCTTCATATTTAGAATTCGATTGATAAAGCAAGAGAAAAAAATGGGAACGAAAGATAACGTTCAGAGTTTCAAGGGTGTTGCTATGTAGAAAGCCTCAAGTACAGAGGTAACTATGACAAGTCATCAGAAAGAGAAATCTCAATTCTAATTTATTGCAATCACTGTGAAATTTTGGATGCTCCAGCATAATTGTCCCCACCAACTGACGAACACATTTCGCATAGTAAATATCAAATTAAGTTAATTAAATCCACATCATACGGGAAACTATTCGAAGGCGATATATCTATGGAATGTTTCTTAAACAAAGGGAATGATATTAAAAAACTCATTGAGGATTTCTTATAATCAGTTGCTCGTATATTCCATTCTCAAATGTGTTCAACCAGTGAGAACAATTAACGAGTTCAAGTAATTACTGATTTTCTGTATTTTTGAGGAAAAATTGGATTTTTACAATACCCTCGGTAGGTAACATGACTTTCACATTATTTAAAACGTAGGTACATTCAGCAAAAAATGTATAATTTATTTTTCTCTTGAAAAATGAATTAACTTTATTTGGCGTTAAGAGGAGAACTTAATAGGTGCGTATATACTCTGCGAAGCCGGATTACAAATAACAAGAAAAATCACTTTCATATTTAATGAATGGAAAAAGGAAAAATTATACTGGAAATTAAATTACATTGTGAATAGCACAAATCTATTAAATTATGTTTGCTATTGTTATATTTAGTTTTAAAACACTCCAAATAAAAAAAAAAACTACAAAACTGTTAAATGTAATAAATATCTATAGAAAATATCTTTGACTTTTGGAACACGAAAGCGATTTGTAGATAATTATTAATATTTAAAGACTAACGATACTTAGTCATATTTTGTTAATTTTTAGTAAACTACGAAAAATTCCTGAACAAAGGAGAAAGAAATTTTTAACTTTTTTTTAACATTTTGAAGGTCACATTTTAATTTAGTGTGTTAAATTAAATTATGTTATAATAATGTTCATTTGAATAACGAAAAGGAAAATTTTTAAAAAAAATTTATATAAATTTATTTGTTATAAATTATTCATCTATTTCGAAACAGTTGTACTCTTTTGGATTAAGCGTATATTTTCTTTTCAACTGCAGATAAGTTTTAATAAGGTCCTATATGACCTTTTATTGGCGACTGCCATCCGGCAGGCTGTACTGACAACGCCGATCATACTGAGCGAAACTGAAAAAATAATTTTGAGTCCTAACCTAACGCGAGTTGTTGACCTTCCGAAAAATATAAACGCTCGATATATAAATAAGAGTATATATGCTTGGATAGCGATTCGTATAGTTAGAAAAAAAATGCACTGCCTTGTCTAACTCTCGTAGTCGCTACGGTTAATAAGACTTCTGTGGGCAGTTGATTGTCATGAATTGCGGGCAGAGTAGAATTCAGCTACAATCACAAAAATATTTCTATCCAAAAAGTGATTTAAAATCCATGGAAGCTCTGTTTGTTTCAATAATTAAGGTCATTTTTAATCACTAATTTAGAAATTACGATAAATTTTTTAATCTGAACATATTGTTACGAATATTTTTATTTTCCTTTACTTGATTAAAATTAATTCAATAAATTTAAAAAACGACAATTTTGTTTGTTTGTAAAGCCAGAAAATGTCTTTTACATGCATTTTTAGATCTACAATGCTAAGAGGAGGAATATAAAACATAATTATTGCAAAACATGCCTGCCCTTCATATTTTTAATGTTTTGCTTTAAAATCGACTTTACAAAATTAAAACAATGCCACCTCCTTTTTACAAAGAATTTAAAATTAAAAAAAATCTACATGCATTCATAAATGCTTTTTTATAAATGTTGCAAAGTTTCTGTCGCTGGATAATCCAATGTTATATTATAAATTATGTACTTTTGTTTCCTTGTAAAAACAAAAAATTTTATTTTCATCGTTTCTAAAGTATTTTAAAATACAAATATTAACTTATAAAACAAAGTTATTTTCAAACAATTTTGAAACATGATTATACATTTCATGTATTCAAAACTAAGATTTTTTTTCAATGATTAATTTAAACATGTGTACAGGAAAGTATAAATTTTAATCAGGGTTCACTATGACCAAAAAAATATTTTTCTCTTAAAACATACGAAAGCAGTTGTCGCCCAAATTGAAATAAACAAAAGAAGAAAAAAATTAAACAACTCGAACAGTTTTGGAAGAGGTCTGAACATGCAATTTTTAAAAAATGCATAGAGTTCGCATATGTGTATTTATAAAAAAAAACACATGATTCAAAATTAATAGTTAAGGAGGTAACGCATCCAATAAAAAAAAAGGATGGTTTGATTGTCCGTTCGATGCCTTTTCATTAATCCATTTATCTGCTTATCAGATCTAAAATGTTTGGAATTTCTGTTTGCAAAGATAAAAAATATTTCGATGTTGGGAAAATTAACAATAAACGTATGTAATATTTACAAAGTTTTTTGCTGTTTATTAATAAGAAATTAGTTTAGTTTAGTTAAATTTCGATTTAGTTTAATTAAACCTCGTTGCAAAACATTGAAATTATACTTCTATATATCAGGCACAGCTGTTTCTGTTTAAATAAATAAAGCATATAACTTATTAAAGGTTGCTGGTGTCCAAATATTATTTACTTTTTTTTTTAAGGAGTTATAAAACATATATAATTATGCACATAACACATTTTATTTTTAAGGTATAACTACACCTTAAAGTGTATATTTTACACAAGTAAATCAATGAGAAACACAAAATTTGTTGGAATATTTAAAGTTTTTAACTCTGGAAAACTACACCGGGTACATCACTTAGTTCCCTTGGATACACAAATGACGGAAATTTCAACTTTATCTGCAAACTGCCCCGTAAGCACCATTCCTAGCGATAAACAAATTATTGATCAAATAACTCCAACTCTTGGATAATTTTCACTGCGAGCCCTACTCCCACGTAAGCTAGAACTTGAAAAATTTCACAGAGCGGGTAAAGTGCGGTGAACACGACGGTTTTTCCTGCTTGGTTTTTGATATTAAGGTAAAAAAACTTATTTTGAATTTACAGGGGTTGCAGTGTTTCACGTGAAAATGTGTAGGGGTGTCCTGTCTGCGTTGCAACTTATCACAGGGACAGGTGGTGTATTAGAAAGAAATGCTTTCAACTGTGGAGACAGGCAAGGGTGCGTTGCGTGTAGTAGGAAAACTGAGGCCACAAATTTGAAGATCATCGATATATAAGACAGCAAGCAGAACAATAATATCCGTTCAATTTAACTTAAATATATCCTTTTGGTACTGCCGATAATATAAACCGCCAATTCTTATTTCTTTAGAGAATAGAAAAATCAGAATTCTACTGAACAATTTGAATCTATATAAAAGTGATTTAGCTTACAGATAGTGTAATCTTACATAATAACACGTTTTCAATCTTTATTCTCTGCTACGGCTAGGTTTTATTTTGTTTATTATTGTTTATTGTGTTTATTTTTGTTAACATACTGCAAATAATTTAATTGTTTTAATTTTCTATAAATTGATTTGATTTCTTTGTTTTAAAAAAAGTAAATTGTAACACTAATTTTTTGCTATACATTAGATATTTCTATTGAAACCTTCCGATTAAAAAAGAAAAATACGATCAAAACTATTCAAATGCCGTGAATGTATTAAAAAAATGGGGCATGGAAATTTGAGAATCACTCAAATTACAATTATAATATAATTTGAAACAGAATTCAGCCATAAATTGCCTTAATACTGCTTGAAAAGCAGAGAAAGTTCTTTTAAAAATCTAAAAGAATCTCCATGGAAGTTTAATTACATCTGACTACTTTGGAGTATGTCATACCATATCTAATTTCAAAATCTCGAACTAATTAAGAAGCAATTAATAACGCTCAAGTCGGTTTACATTTGAATTGTCAGGCGACTTCAAGCTAATTCGCGAGATGTTATAATTTCCTTATCTTTAACACGGCATTTATTTCTTCAAAAGCATTCGTTAATATGTGAAGGATGAGTACATTTAACAAGGGGAGAAAAAATGACCCATTTTTGTTTAAAAAATTTTCTTTGCAGAAACCAATTGATGAAAAGATATCTCAGCTTTTTTTAGTGTCATATATTATTTCACAAGAACGGAGTGTTTCAATTATTTTCCTTCCAATATTCTTATTTTTTTCTAAAGATTTAAATAGATTTGAAATATTTTTGTGCCTTTGAGATTGTTACTTTATTTTAATAATTATTTTGGTTACTGAAAGATATCCTGTGCGGGTGCAGACAAATTTTTTACATAATAAATTCGCTAGTTTTTACAAATGTGGTTTTTCTTTGTAATGCCACTAAACTATTTGGATTTAAAATAAAATATGCAAGTTGAACGACTATTGCAAAAACATTGAAATTCATTTAAGATTAGAATTAAATGTTGTTAAAAGATCAGTTTTTTTGATTCTGTTTCCTTAAAATAATAAATAATTGTGGACAATGCACGAAAAAAGACAGAAAAGTACTATTATTAGTGACCCGAGCACCTTGTTTAAAAGAATTAACATAGTCCATTACTTTTATATAACTTATGCTTCGTACTTGCAGAAGAAAAAAATCGATGGTTTTAGTTTTTTCTTACACTTTACAACATGAAATAAAGATTTTGTAATTTCTTTTATATTTTTGCTTATTTCTGGGCTTAAAGTATACGCTAATTGAGTGCAGTCTCTATTTCTAAAGGTCCTGCGGTCTTGTACATCTTTGATAAAGTTTAGCTGATAAATTAGAATTTATAGGCATGTAAGTAAAAGTACATTATTAGATAATATTTGAGTATGGTATAGGATCTAAATATAATACAAGTTCTTATTAAAAATAATTGGTTGAAAATAAAATATGAGTAAATCAAACTCAGTTTTGTGATAAAACTACTAAAGCCTTCGGCAATTATTTAATTTAAGCATTGTTCCTAAGAGGAAGCTTCCATTTTCGATAAATGAAAATTTTCTGATTTGTTAAACTAGTCATCAATTTTCACTGTTTTTCAGCTTTAATGTCTAAGAAAAAACTGTGCCGGTTAGAAGACGTGACTGATTTTGTGTAAGCACGATCCGTCAATGTAATTAATGAAATTTAATAAAAATTATTCTAGACAATTTATGGGAAGTTTAATAAAAATAATTTAATAATTTAAACTTTTATTTGATGCAAATAAAAGACATAAAATTCTTCTCTTTATGGTACAAATCACATAAAATAAAAGCTTTGTAATAAAGGAAGACACTGTATAAAAGACAGCAAGTTGAATTCACGAATAAACAGATCGCCCAGTTAAGGGATGCAATGTAGTCTGTTGAATTTTCCAAATGTGTGAGTAAGAATTTAATTTAAAATAAAATTTAGTGCTGTGTTCATGAATTTATATTTCGCTGTGACGAAGTGTAACAATGAGACAAAAGGTTATAATTATATTACATTACAGTTCGGCAAGTCATATCTTTGTTTTCTCGTAATATTTTATTGTCGCAATATTTTTTATGAGGTAGATCTATGAAATCAGATTTAACTTTTCAATACCAAATATTAAATTTGCAAAAAGGAATTACTTTATCTGACCGCATAATTATAGATCAAATTATGAAAGCTGATGATATTATAAAATAGTATGCAGGGAAAACCGTCGTTAAATTTATGTAGTTAGTGTTACTTTAGACCTATTATATAATTTAGCTTTCAATATACGAGGGTAGCATTTTGTGGATTTCTTTTTACATCACAAATTAAACAGAAAATTAATAAAATATTTAAAATACTTATTTGTTGATGTGAATGGAGTTTATTATAAAAATATTCCATACCGGTCATTTATTTTAACTATGTTAAGAAAATTCCTGGTATAGTATACAAATAATATAAATTAATAAAATAAATAAGCAGACATTTCCTTGTGCATTTTATTTTTTCAGTACCACGAATTTTATGGTAGATTTTATTAATAAATTTGTCCTGTGAAAGTTTTGAATGTGTTCTATTTTATTTATATGATTTCACAGAATACATAGTTTCGCTCCTCCCACTGGGAGGTGGATGCTTTGCTTTGGCTTGCATAAAAACTCTACAAAAAATGAGGTAGTTGAGAAGACTGCGAATTAATAAATCCTGAAAGCTGCTTAAAAGAGGAATGGGCTATTGAAGTTTAATTGTGATCGGAGTAAATTTTATATATTAAAATTTTGTGGTTTAAACAGGTCAATTAAATAGTTTAATTGCCGATGAATAGAACTACATTGTACATTGTACAAATAGTCAAAATTGTATAAATTATGAGGAACTTTTATCATTTTTAAAAATTTGAAAATGAATAAGGACAAATATTTGAACGACATCGTTATTTCTACAGGTACATAGCTAAATCGCCGTAGTCAAATATTGTATAGTAAAATAACAAATTTAGTTATTTTTAAGCAAACACTAATTTATTAAATATAGTACTTGGCTTCTTTTTCTGGAGAATATTTCTTCTCAAAATTTAATTCATATAAAATGAAGTGCGTTAATCGAAAATCTAGCTAACGGTTATAGGGAACTATGACTTATGGCGTGCTTCGTTACTACGAACTACTTTTATGATCTTTTAGCGTTTGTCAGAAATACATTGATTATATTTATATTATGAAATTTTGCTTCCTAAGCACAGTTTCCTAGGACAAAACAATTCAGAGATTCAAATTTAATAGTTGCACTAGACTTTTATGCATGTATACCATCTCCAATAATTGACTATCCACGATTCAGAAACATTGGTAATTCATTTTGCATGAATTAGAACTTGACTTCCGAACAGTAAGCCACAAAATCGCGCTCAAAAATTAACTTTTAAATTGTAGACTTTATAACTTTATAAGGAGATCATAATTGTTTCAACATCCCAAATCAGTTGCTCGATTCTAAATCAGGCTAAAAGTTACCTAGCAGTAGAAGGAAAAAACATTCATTTCATTTTCATGTAACGTGTAATTCTCTTAAATGTAATATAACAAATTTCGTCCTATGCTCACGTTTTCTACATTACTTAACACTCAAAAGTCTTTTGTACACAATACCAATCTTCATTTGTTTATCTACAAGGATATTGCATTAAAATGAAACATATCCGGGTGCTTATATTTAGTTATTAAAGCGAGGAATGGACAGACAAAAATTATGATTGCGATTAGATAGTATTGCCAAAATAATTTTACAGTAACAAATTCGTTACAGAAGATTTAGATATAAATTTTATTATATAAATTTTTACACAACATTTTTTTCAAAAAGACAATGCACATGTATTCGAGAAATTCTTAAAATAATTTGGTTGTGGAAGGATTGAAAATATATTTAAAACTAAACACATATGTTATTTTGTATTTTTAGCAAACATATAGCTTTTTTAAACTGCGACTCCGATTGATAATTTCCTAACTTCTTCTAATGGACTGCAAGTATTAAATAATTTTACGAAGAATTGTGAGAGATACAACAGCAGATATTAAAGAGCTAAACATATGTGCGTGCATAAAGTTGTCCTCAAGATGTACCCATCTACCTGCTGTCTGTTGGAATGGAGCGTAATCGGGCAAATCTCAATAGCTTATTAGTGATGTGGCTTATGATATCCAAAGGTGGTTTTCAATAGCATATCTCTAAGACGCTCATATTTTACTTTGTTTGCGTACTTCGACAATTTTAAATGGACACGTATAAACTAGCAACTAAAAGTATTTACAATATGTGGAACATCTCTTAGTTATTTAACACTACAAAAAGAGTTCTGTATTAAGTAAACTGAAGATTAAAGAACCCAAAGTAAACTTTAACGTTTAAAACATAATACCGCAATCTAGCTCATATCCAAGATATATTTTTAAAAAATTAGGCACAATCTGATCAACTGCTTGTTTGATCTAAAAGCATTTAAATAAAGCAAAAGCGAATGTTCGAACGCTGGCTGACACGGTCTCACAACTTGCATATGCTTGACTTCGTTATTCAACATTTTTTCACTAGTTCTGCTTAGGAGCTGTAACTAGGTGTAAAAATAAATTCGTGCATTACTTAGTTCACAAACAATGGTGCATGGATTTGTTTTGAAGCAACTCAGGCAAGCCACCGGTTGCTTTAGTCTTTTGCAAACAGGAAAACCTAAAGCAAGGGGAACTAATATTTTTGTGTTATTCAACACTTTGTGTATAATAAACTAATTAAATGTACACAGGAATTAATTATGAGAAATGCCATCAAACAACTGCGAAAAGCAATAGGACGTGTGGTCGAGGCTTACCAGAATATGAAACGCACTGATGGTATCACACGCTTGTTTCAGAGCACTTGTTAAATCTTTCGTTTTCAATCGCACATCATTTTTACCTGCAAGGGGTCACTTTTAGAAATTAATTAACAAATATCAGAGGATGTTAGCAAAATTACCTTCAGTTGTTGTGTTGGTTGCTAGGGGCTTGTCACCTTGACTACGGATGGTCGGCCAGCCATGTTAGAGTATGCGCACTAAATCATATCAAATCTGGATGAATGGCACGATAATACTTAGAGAATGAGCATTGGTTTTCCAAAGTGGTTAAATGCAGATCTGTTTCGGCAGCAAGGACCTAACCGTCAACAAAAGTCACAAACAGATGGACTGACATTTCACGGACCCTACCACTGCTTTTATGCATTGACATTTCTTGTAAGAGGGCTGTGTCCGTTCATTGCACCGTGTACATCGGTCCCAGGTACTGATTTCTTGCAGTGGTTCTGGTCTCTAATGGGAGACACGGCCGATATCTAGTTCGCGCATTATGTTCCTAGATAGAGCCCCGGTAAGCTTCTGGTTTGTGCTTGTGATTCGTGCACTTGCGTGTTCGAACTACGGTGAAAGTGAAATTGTAAACATATTCGACGCAGTTCCGAGCTGTGTCGTAATTTTCTCCAATAATAGAAGCAGGCTGTCCTGTGGATTTCCCGCAATGAGGCGAGGGATTACAAAACGGAGCTGAAGGATGGACTTTTCAACAAAATGCTAGCCAACGTGGATGGAGTAACGCCGGGAAGTCTGGGTGGGTGGTGGGTAGATTTCACATAATAATAATAATAATAATAATAATGTTACAATAAGAATATTACAAAGGAAGTAGCTTAATAATAAATTCTTTCAGAGCCGTTCCAATAACTGGAACGGATTGTGAATAGAAGCGCATTTCTGGAAACACAACTAATGCTTATTTTTAATTATCAACCAACGCTTATAATTTTCAAAGGAGTTCAAATATTTCAGAAGTCGTAGTCAGGGGCATCGTAAGATCAAAATATTCGTAATTGTCCAGAAATTGGGAATTTAAGAAAAATTATATAACACTATTTTAACTTTTGCACATTGAGAATTATGTTAAACATCTGTACAAGAGATAGAACTTTTTCAATTTGTGTTTAGTCCCGAATAAAATTCCAGAAAGTGTTTAAATGGTTTCTTTTATCAGACTCTTTGTATGCATCATTGGTAAAAATTTTATGAAAGGTCGAATCGACTGTTCTGTTGAGAATAAATACACATAAAAGAAAGCGCGTAAAAAAATATCCTGGAACTTCACAAGTAGCTATAAAATATATTTTTGCAACTCATTTAAAAGAAAGTGTTTTATGCGGTAAATAGGGAAATATGTAAATGAAAACCTCACGATGTACGATTTACACACCGGGACATTTTTAAATGTTTTAATTACTTATGTAGATTCCAAAATGTGAATTGAAAATTATTCATCGTAGTCAGGTGGTAATGTGACTACATAATATCGGGTGGGCCATCTGTTGGATTCTTTTTTACTTGCAAGTTATTTTGACAGCCATCTGTTGCTTTCTTTTTAAACTACATGTTTTTATTAAGTTTTATTCATAATATGCATTTGATGGAAGTTTTTTTTGTATCGCATCAAGAAAAACCGCACAAAGAAGGACCGCATAAAAACAGCTTTGAGCGTACATTGAAAATACAACATGAAATGTAAAAACGCGGGATGATAAAAAAGTTCTACTGTAATTGAAATGATTCAGATAAGCAAATTTGGTGTTTCTGGGATTCACGCTAAAATCCTATAGCAAAGGAAGCAGTAGACTCTTTTAAAAATGAAAGAATTGCGAGGTACATGCAGTTTTCTGAAAATTCCTCTCGAGATATATTTTCAACTTATGCGTGCAAAAGAGGCTAATCAGCCGATAAATATTTGATTAAATATTTAACTGCGGTTCAGGTTATGGCACATTTTTACTGACTAAAGGACGACCCTCAGTTTGTAGGCTTATCGAGGAGTATAAAACAAGAACTTCTAAACATTTTTTAGTAAAAATATTCTTTCAGTAAAGAAAAGAAAATTATTTTAACGAGTAGTCATATTTTTACTTCGGTATGTCGTATAATTCTAGTCGGGACTATAAAGATTCTGTTTCTAATTGGCTTTTGCTTTCAAATAAATTCAGTTCAACAAATAAAAGTTAGGGCATTTTCTGTAAGCTAAGGATAAAATAAATTCTTACCTTTTTAACAGCTTCTAACAGCGTGTTTTTACGATTACGTTTTTTAAATCAACTTTTTCTAAAATACGTTATTTTTCTTTGTGTTATTTTATTTTCTCTGTAATAAAATGTCAAACATACAAACCCATAAACATGAAAAAGAAACACTTCAACTGCTTTCGAGTAAGTTATTATTATTTTCTAACCGCGTGTACCGAAAATGGTACACACTGTACAAGGAGGTTCTACTGTCGTACGGATTTACAAGTAACTATTAAAATAATCATCAAAGAATGTGTAGCTTTAATAGGAATGATTGATTGTTTTTAATATTCAATAATTTATATAATGATGTTATGTTACGTAATCTTCCTATAAATTTTTAGGTTTAAGAGTGTTTTGTAAATAGTCAAATCTTCCTGATTACTTCTTTAGAAGGCATCTTACATCCATGCCTTGTGGCTTACCGGGAAGGTTCCTGATTTGTTTTTTGATTCGTTTTCATTCCGTATGACTTCTTAACAAAAAGACTAGCTACTGCTAAATTTCTAACTAGAGAACGTCACCTGCGTGCGGTAGCTAGTTCTAGAATAATAAAATGTTGCATTTTTCACGTAGAAACGAGTTTAGGTTTGATCACGGTTGAAACCCACTCGTCCAAGGCGTCCAAGGATACCATCAGTGCACCTCTCCACTCAACAGTTCCTAAAAGCCGCTTGTGCGATTAGCTCGTTGTGAACAGAGATGCAATCGCTATCCATCGCCTTTCGATAGCGCCTCATTAAAGAGCACTATTTTCTTGATAGCGCAGCGGCAGGGTCTAAAGTGATTTCCCGATAGGTGCTTACCTTCGAGCGGTGTCATTAGGCGGAGACGACGGTAACGGGGATGTAGTGTGCCAGAGTGCGCATTATTGATGACCTTCCCGAGTGCTCCGCAGGCAGGGCTTGAGCACTTTGTTCCTGGCGTGTAATTATGCATGCCCCTTTCCTCACAAATAATTTTTACCTAGGAATGTTTCATTCCGCGGAAACAAGCCTCTCCAGAGGCCGGGGCCATTAGTTCCCAACGCCCGGAGGAGCCTCACATTCGGGGAATTCGAATGGGTACGGGGCAGTGATGCAGGTGGGCGTTTGAAATTCCGGGCAAACGTGAAAAATCTACTCTATCCGGGTTTTCTTAATAAAGGCAAACGCCCACAAATGCAGGCCGGGCGCATTGTTCCTTCTCGGAGTCCTCGGCACCCTTATTGGGATTGTAGGACACTCGTAGCAGGTCGCAGGCAGGAAGGGCACCACGAAAGCTCTCGTAGGAAGAAGCAGTGCTCCCAGCTTTCTGTCGAAATGCAAAGTCGAAGGCCGAAAACCACAATCCAGGTCATTTGGACTTGTGAATGGGAGAAGGGTGGAAATGGTGGAAAGCTTTCGATGACATTTTTCCTCCATATCGGAATTTATTTGTGTTTAGATTGCGCTTAAAGCTGTTTATTATCAGAAAAAAGAGAGGCAAAAAAGCCACCAGAACACGGTCGTGGGGCGCCGGCTCGGAGCCCGTTTCCCCACCGCCTCTGACGATTCCCGATTCTCACTGTATTTCGGCTACTTCGCTGTAATCGATTGTTAACGACGCGGCGACGTTAAAATTTCTTAGAATCGCCGAGTTTGGTCGAGAGCGTTAACCGAGTTTCCTCGCTCAGCCGTTTGCAGAAAATTGCATTTCTTGACCCAGTATGGAGCGTTCTATAGTTTCCTAACCAGATTAGTTTTCGTGTATCCCATGCTACCCCCCAGTATTTCGTGAGTCCTGCTGTGTGTGACATTTTTTCGCAGGAAAATGACCACCGAGTTTCAGTTCGTTCTGGGACCACTTTTGTGCTTCTGTGAAAACCGTTGAGATCGTTGCAAGTGATTGACCGTTGATGAGCGCCGTTCAAGTGATATTCTACTATCGTTGGTTACTCCCAGTTTTCAGAGGTGCAGCCCTCCACGGCCAGCGGAGGCTCAGATATTATCGTGGAGGCTCCGGTTGCCCTTAAAGGCAGGACGGTGCCCCGTTTACCTGGCTCTAGGCCTGCACACGATGCGGTTGCGGAGCGCGGATGGACGGGGAGCCGATTTCCAATCGAAATTCATCGGAATTTTCATTCGCAGAAATGAGGCAGGAAAAGTCTATTAGAATCGATCGATACAGAAAAATACGAAATTGTACGAGCAGTACACGTGTATTTGTACGTTAGTGATGTCATAATTCTATGCATGCATGTGTTCCTTGGGGAAGGATCGCCCCTTTGCAGGATGCACAGCACACGGAGGGGAAGTTCCGGGTAGATAGCTTCCCTGTGTGCTGTGCAGCATTGTCAGGCCGAGAAAGGCAGGAGGCCAGAAAAGAAAAGAAAAAGCTAAAAAAAATTGTGTCAAACATGTAGAAAATTGTATTTCGGCAAATGTTCTCGGTCATGGGCCATGCGAAATCCCTTCCCTTTTTACTTTTTTTGCAATCGAAGCGGTGCCAAAGGTAAATGCACTCGCGGGCTCGGTTTTAGAACCTTTGCCAACTGGCTGATGCGTTCGAATGCAGAATCTAAGTTCGTGGACTAAGTGCTCCAAGGGATTTCTGCCAAAAAGCATCTATGCGGTAAAAAATGGCGAGCAGGTATTGTTTGCCACCTTATTCCTATTGCTTTCTAACACTTTCGGCTTCAAAGCGCCAAAAAGATAAATACAATTTTTTCTCTGAGGCTCGCCAAAGTATAAAACATAAAAATGTTTCCATAGAGCATAACAAAATTCCTGGGCATACTAAATTTTTAAAAAGGCTAATGTAATGTTCCAAATTTTTATAGTTATGTTATATGTAGAGCAATTTAAATTATTAACCTTTTTTGAATTAATGAAATTTAAACTAGTTTTATATTGTACAAATAAGAGTAAAGGAAAACTAAATATATATTTTCTTTTGATGATAAAACAATCTTCTGTTTTTAATAATAATTATTTATTGTTAAATTGGCTGAAATAATATTTTTTTGTGGAATAGAAAGATATCAAATAAAAAATTGAGTTTTAATGATTTTCTTAACAATATGTAATAAACTACTTAACACTATACCTATCTGATTAGAAGTCGCACACATTTTTAACATTAATTAATATTCTAGTAATAAATGTGAAGATTTCACACTTTAGTAATTTCACATTAATTTTTTAAAAATTTGTGTGAACATGTTTTTTAAAATAAAGCAAAAAAAAGTAGTAAACATTGCAGATTTTTTTGTTGTATTCGTATATCATAGTTTCACTTTGTTTTATGTAGTTCTATTTGAGACTTCTATTGAGTTTCTCTTGATTGTTTTTTAGAAAATTTTAAAAATTTTCAAGTGTAAAGTTTTTATCCTATTATTTTAATACAGAAATCTTTAGGCGATTGAACACTTACAATTTTAATTTTAGGAAAATTTCACAATTTCTTCTGTATGAAAAAGGAATTTATTTTATTAAAAAACTTATTAGCTCGATCTCTCATTCAAAATCTATAATTATGAGTATTGCTTAAGAAACAGAAATCAGTGTGAAGGGCCTAAAAAATTATGGTCTTAAGATTTCCTTAAAGTATTTACTTAAATAAAGATTATTCACCAAAAGTTCATAAAAATGACTAAGTTAAAACGTTTTTACCCACTACAGAGAACCCGAACAACGTTAATTCAATTGCAATTTTCTGAAAAGAAGTTTTTTGAGCTGGCGGAGAAGAAAAATATTTTTTATCAAAATTTTTGTAATCGTTCTAATATTGTATTTTTGTAAAATAAAAATTAATAAATGTAATAGCATACCTATCCTGTAATATATGTACCTTTCAATAACTATAAGTTAGGGGAAAAATTGATGAAAAAGTCTTCTTTTAGCGTTTTCACATTGGTGATCTCCCTTAAGTAAAAAAAGATGACCTGATTCGATAATTCAGAAATAATGTTCGTATTTTGCCAAATCTTAGGAAAGATAATTTCCAACTCTGTGTGTAAAACTTGGGGATTAGGCGTTAGGTCTATTTCGAATTCCATTGCCATTATTATTGCTTCAGGATTAGAATTTATTGATCTGCAATTAATCTTATTCACCAGATGTAATTTGCTTTTTATTTACCATTTCCTTAATGTAGTCTTTGTTTATTAACTTATTTATGTGCAGAAAGTACTTATTTTTCAAATGATTATTAATATTCTAATATATGTTCCTTGTTATTTCAGTACATAAATAATATATAAAGCTGTGGTGTGATGAAAAGAGTTAGGGTAATAATATAAAATTTCAATATGGGGGATTGTCTTATATTTGAAATCCTGACAAGGATAGCTAAAGTTAAACTAGTAATGCATTTTTAGAAGAAGTCTGAAATTCTTAGCTTGATAATGAAAATGATTACATTTAGTACCAATTCTGAATATAATGAGTCTTATATAATTGGATACGATGGCCACTTTACAACACATCCTTTAAGATTTTCAGTATTTTCCTTCTTAATCTTTGTGCATTTACTAGGGCTATTATCATATCACAATAATTTGTGATGCTAGTGTCACCTGTTTAGCATCCTTGTACTTAAATTGTCACAGAATTTACACAGGACAACTTTTTCATGGGGAAACTCTTTGAGCTGCTATTCTTCAAGTATATTTTAAACGTTCTCCTTCTGTTAGCCTTTCATTAGCATTTTTTAAAAAAAAAACTCGCTTTGTCGGACGGGCAACTGACATCCTGTCAAAGTTTTTTACATTAATGGAGTCTCGTAATTGGCTTCCGCATTTCATGGAGATTGTGTCACATAAATTTCCTCCTGACTCACAAGTTAAAGCTTTGCGAGTCTTGAAAAAGTTCCAGGGCACAAAAGTATTTTTCATAGGTTTAATTGACTGGGAAAATAAGAATTCAGTCCTCTGTCGAAATTGTGTCAGTTTTGTATATTATTTGAGTTAATGGACTTCGACGCCTTAACGATGGTGGCGATTAAAAAATGGAATTCACAATTTGTAGATTCTAAGGATTCTGTGATCTAATTAGATCCTCTTAGTCGTATAAAATAGAAATCCTTTTTACCAATTATGATTTCAATCTACACTCCTGTTGGTGTATTATTAAATAAAACAATATTCTTATTCAGGATTTAATATATTAATCCTGATAAACATTAACCAAACAAGGAATTAGTTGTTATAATTCAAATTTTTTGAAGAGTAGAATAAAGTTTTTAAAGTTTTTATTTTAAAGTGTACAACTACGGTCAAAAATCCTGATATAAATAGCAATTTTATAGAAATCTGTGAATGTGTACTATTAAACCAACGACGGAGAAAATGGGAGTAACCAACGAATGTTTTATTGATTTGTTTAATATTATATTATAAGCAAAATTATTTTCAGGAATGTATTTTTTGAAACTTAAGCAATCTAAATTAAAATGTGTTAATTAGTATTGAATTTTTACTTAACTACTTTTAAGGTCGTACTTGTTTTAAGGTCGTAAATAAATGTAGCTTGAATGTGTCCTATAACTGGTCTGAGAATTTGCATTAGGCGGGGCAATACGCCGACGACTAAGCCACATAGAGCCACCATACCTTAGATTGTATACTAATGCAGTGGAGGAAGTTTACCCGATTGAAAGCAGCTACAGGACATTCGCGTACGCGAAGGATGCTTTGTTGTGGACGAAGAAAGGTAAGTTATCACATACACATCACAGCAGTTGTTCGAATTCATGATAGGAGCTAAATACAAAAGCAAGATAACAATTTTTTTGAAGTAAACACTTTCTAAACTAAATTTTGCGTAGTAGTACGATAAACACAGTTTTAATGCTACATTTTAATCTCTCAGATTAGCTATTATTATGAACAACCTATACATTACACAAAACAACCATATGGCATTAATAATCGATTCCACAATTAGGTAATAATACTCGGCAGAATCAGGATGTTAATTTATTACATTAGAGTACTTTGAACGTTTCGAATGCTACTTATTGTACTTAAAAAAATTCCATCTAGACTGTTGAAACTGGATAAACAAGTAAGAGCTAATTAAAATTCAAATTAATTGAATATTATATTTTGAAAGAGGCGCACGTCAAGTGTTTTATGCCAAGTGCTTTACTTAAATATTTCAATACATAACGTATTTATATAAAAGTACAACAGCGTTTATATTTATTAATCTTAGAATTTGTTTGCCAGAATTTTACAGAAGAGGCCAAATATTTAAAAGAAGAAAAAATTAATCCAATAATTCAGTTTTGAGCAAATAATCCGGGTAATTGTTATTTTATTTTAGAAAAAATAAAGCTTATCACCAGTACTTTATAAAGGTATATTTGTGTCTAGTTATTATTTTATTTTATAATCTGCTAAGCCTTAATATTCTCAGAAATTAAATACGTTCTTATCAGCTTCTTTATGAATACACAATTAAAATATTTTCTATTAAATTTTCTTTTTCATAATAAAGTCATATTTTGTTGTTTTATTAGCAAAATATATTTTTAACAAGTAATAAATTTTAGCTTAAATTTTAATTTCCTCAAAAACAGTAAAAGTCTAAAAAAATTATTTTGAAAAACTCTTACGATTAGCAGATAAACCCGTATATATATTTTTCTATTATAAATTAATAAAGTTTCAAAATGATTCCAATTTTTTCCGAGATTTACATGCCAAAAAGAAAAAAAATTACTGAAACTATGAATGCAGGAATTGCAAACGTGTGCAACAAGATGTCCCTTATCTTTAAATCTTTCAATTTTACAAATTGTACATTGTAAATATGGTCATCGCATGACGTGTTCATTCAAAGAATTCTTGCACGGTTTGTTTCGGCACATTTAGTACTTTCAAAGATATCAAGCAACTACTAACGTGATGAACAAATGGTTTTGAAATTGTCGAGACATGCGAAATAATTATACCTGTTTAATTGAAAGTTCTGTCTAAAGTAATGTTTGAATTTTGACGGGATAACTAACACTTGAACACTTAAAGGTTTTATGATATAAAAAGCAAGGATCAGTTGTAAATTTTTGACTTTGCCGCAAATGTTCCTATATTGTTAGAAAGTTTTAAATTTATGATACACCTTTTATCTGCAAAAGATAAAATACATCAACGGAAGGACGGTAATAAATAATACTCTTGAAATATAATTATTATAAATAGACAAGGAACACTACCGCCAATGTGTCCCTTTTAAGTGATTCAGTTCCTTTCGCATATTGCGTTCCTTTTGTGGCTGCGGGACATTTGTCATTTTTATGGCCATAATCGGTATTCAATACATTTGTAAGCCTGGCACAAACGAAGTCATCACATTCTGGCATTATTCTGCGCATTTACTAAGGAGTTTTAAGATCTGGGTCACACACCATTTTCCTGATTCCTCTCGTCCGATTGTTTTCTGCGACTGAATCCCTGGTATTTTCACAAAGTTTCCGAGATTGAATACACCTGTTAAAAATGATTGAAAAGGTCTCTGAGATGTATATCAAATTAGATGGATCCCCTGGAAATAACTAGAAACATATCTCCACTAGTGGCAATATGCATAATTAACCGGCAACATCATAACGAGCAAGAAAAGGCTTCGTCCATTGTTTGGTTTTAAGTAGAATAGAAGCTCTTTTGATCCTTACAAAGCAACCGCAAAATGTTCATACACAGGAGAAATTCCGGCAAGGCAGAGGATTGTTCGCTTTTTTCCGGAAAAGACAATAATTTCTTCGGTATTCCCCGCAAAGGGAAAGAATTTTGGTCGTAATCAGAATTAATTAAAGCATTCCTGTATCACTGGCAAAGGTGATGTTTCTCGCAATGTTCCTTTGCTTCTGGTCTACGGGTGCTGGGCCCGCACTGGGGGCTTAGCATTAAGTTCTGCCAAGTAGCATTATACTGTAATATTTTTGAAAATTGGAAATTATCGGGCAGGTTTTCCAAGTACTAGAGGAAAGCATAAATTTCCTTGGTTACGCATATGTGTTTCTCTTTTGATAAAGTTAGATGAAGATAATTTAGTGCATGTACGGCGTCGGAAATTTGAGTAGAAAAGATTAGAAACAAAGATTATCTTGATTTCTGAGAGTTAGAGTCCTTGGATGAGGTCGATAAGTACGAATTTCTTTTGATGAATTATATTCAGTATTCAAATGTTGTGGGGATTTTGGAAATTTGGGTTGTGATATGGTTTTATGCGTGCCTATGCACGCACATATGTATATTAGGTATGTAACATTTTTACCAATTGGCTAATTCAATATGCGAAAACGAAAGTCTTTGCTTTATTAATTGTATCATATGCTTATGGTGTGATTTTCTTGTTTATCTGCTTTAGTTAATCGAAAATTTTAATTATTATTTTGTAAACGAATTGTGTTACACTATTTTGAACGTTATCTCTTCGGAATTAATGCGTTTCAAATTTCAGAAACCGCTTCCCAAATATTTACATGGATTTTATTACCTAAATTCTTTTACTGCGTCTTTAATTATTTTATTCAAATATACATGCTATGATATTTAAAAATTTATTATTCCTTAAAATATTTAGGAGTTTTATTTCCAGAAGTTTCGTTTAAACGAGTTATTAGCACTAAATGTTCTTCAAAAGTTATAATTAGTAGGGTGCCAAAAAAGCCAAATCTGGTAAAAAGAAAGCATAAAACGAAATTCAAAAATTACTATTTGTTGAGAATTAATTCGCATAAAATAAAAATGGAGTTATTAATATTAAATTATAATTCCGTTACTGGCAAGAACTAAAGTGCAGAATAAACTTGAAAGAGTTGATTTTTAAAGTCTGTTGCATCAGTTAAGAACGTAAGGTTTTGTAAAATAAGTTTTACCGAACAGTCTTTTGAATTCCGCAAAAGATTTTTCAATAAAAAGTTTCTTCTATGTTCTTGAAGGTTCACGCTCTCAGGGAATGCAAAAGAATCGATGTTTTAAGTTTCAAACTAGAAACTTAATGTAAGTCTTTTCTATATTAATATAAAATTGACTTCAGGGGATTAATTAAAAAAAATTTTATATGAAATTATGTTCAGAAAAGGCTACTGAATCATATTTTTAAAAGTAGGTTTGTATTAATAGCAATAAATAAAATACAATTTAGTTTTAATAATTTGCAATTTAGGGTTTTAGCTAATGAAAAATTAATTGGTCTTATAGCATTAAAATTACCAGAGGATGCTTTCTACAGAAATCCTTCATCTCAGCAATTACTTTCTACTATGGCGAAACTTGGGTGTTAAATTAAATGAAATGAAGATTAAAATAAAATTAAATTTCTTAGAGTTTTGCCCTAATTGTTTTCATTTGCGATGGAGCCTTAGATTGAAGATATTTACTCTTATTTTTTGCATTCAGTTTTAATGTTTTTAAAACCGTGTCACCAGATTTTGAATTAATATAAAGTAAATTAAAATTCAACTCGTATAATCTTTTATTTTTATTCTATTTATTTACATATTTTGAAATTCCACAATCTTCACTATTTATTAGCATACAATTTATCTAAATAATATTTAAACACTTTCTTATTTATTTATTTTCCAGTTTGCAGAAGTAATAATTAAATGACAATAAAAATAATAAAGTAGACAAGTTTTAATTAAATATAACTACAACAATTTGTTAAGGTATTTTTTTTTAGGCTTATAACTAAAACTGTATAAAGATGTGAACGTGACAATTTTGATTATACCAGTTTTTTTGCCTCTTTATGGAACTAACTACAATTTGAATTATTTTTAATTTTTTTAAGTAGGCATTTTATTAGAAGTCCATCAAAACCGAAGAGGGGAATCGCAGCAAATTCCCCTAAAAGCTCCGCTACCGCCAAGATGATTCCGATGCATTTATTACAATTATATCTATTATTTTGGTCCTTTAAGATTGTCCTTTTCATAGTGTTATTTTTATCTAAATCTTATATAAGAATTGTTAATATGTTGCATGAATAAAATAAGAACCCCTTTTTAGGTTTCGTGATAAACGAAGCTCCCATCATCGCCATCATCAGTGGCTTTTGCGTGATAAGGTAACCGATAGACTGATTGTTAGAATGATTTATAGACCATATTTTAAATCGGTCTAAGTGCTACCTAGTTGTGAAAGTTCCAATAAAATTCGTCCTATATTTTAGCATGATAGTTAAGTATGAAATATGAATAAATATGGAAATTCTTGGATTCTATTTGTCACAAATGAGTCATATCAAATTCTTTTTGTGAAATGTGTGTATTCAATGTGCGGACAGTTTTGCGAAATTGTTTTTCCAGTGTATCTAACGCTCGGAGTTAGTGAAGCTATTAAGCCTGTGTTATTACATTATTTTCAAAGAAAATGGGCTTTTTGCTTGCAAGTATAAATAGGATTCAAAGAAAGGGTACTTAAATGCATGGGCGAAGGTTCATTTCGTAGAATTTATTAGCCAGGTCCTAGAGTAACAATGCATTTGCTAGTACCGGTCTTTATACGTTTCTGGGGAATTTTTACGGTCTCATACTAATTTTAAAGCATGGATGAGGGGTGGTAGTAATTCTGGGGAATTGAATATAACCGCAAGTTTCTTAGTAGAAGAATCGTAAAATCGTGGCCTGAAGGCTTTCTGGGGATTTCCATCATTGCTCTGGCGAAATGTTATTCATACGCCCACATTTCATGACCTACCTTATTTGCAAGCCTTGCTTATCGCAAAGGTCAATTTTAAAAGTTGGAACGCTGGCGACGAGGGGCGGAATTTACTGGGATTGCTGAATGAAAACCGGCAACAGCTCATTCATTGTGTCTGGTATACTATGCACAATAGTACCGTGCACCCGTACTACGCTGCCTTCGACTATACGCGTGACCGTGTTGTGAACACATCGACAGCGGAGGCGTCCGCGAGCTGGCTCGAATAAAAAGCACAAGGACCTTTCTCAAGGACCGCATGCAAGGGACCACCACACCTATAGGCCTCAGGACAGCCGGCACATGCGTCCCGCCACCCGTGAGTGCACCCGTGAGGCGTGTGTCTGGGTGAAGGGGGCCGTAGGGCTACACCATCGACAGGATGTTGTGCCCACGAGAACAGGGGAATCGAGGAGATACCTTCAAGGTCTGACTGTCTTCGGCAAGTGGGTGAGTGTGCGCACTGGGCGGGGTATACTCCTGCAAAATAAAAATGTGTGGAATGTGTGCCCCTTCGCTGGTTGCCCTTCTTCAATAAATTAATAAGGATTCCTTTGTAAAAGGATACGTGGTACACTGTTAGGCGCCATATTTGCGTCCGTAGGACTGTTCCTAAAATCGCCTAACATTCGGACTATTCCTTAATTTCGAACAGTCCCGACGCTTTTCAATCGCGAGTGACTAAGGCTTAATTCCGTCCGTCGTTACTGAACCCTTCGAAGGTGGCTTATTTAAAGGATCCTAGCGAGGGTTAGACCTAGAACTGGAATAGAGGCTTCGGCCGAGTGGCGGCGCTGACTGTGTACTAGTCCGGTTATAAAATTGTAGTAACTGTGTCCAGTGAAGTGTGAATTTTTAATAGACGAAACCAGTACTTGGAGACCAGCCAAAGTGAAATGAATAATCCCTCAATCGCTGTAAACTATTAAGAATTCGGTTTAGTGCTGGTCGCGGTCTCTGGCATCGTAAAAATTAATGTGCGATAGTACCAGCACAGGGTGTTTCTTCAGCAGTGGAAAGAAGGTACCTGAAACAAATCGACCCAATTCATCCTTTTGTCTTTGAGCTTTTTTATCATTTGCTTTTCGAAAGAAAAAGGGTATAAAATCAACAATTGAATATTTTGTTATTCCACGGTTGGTTTTTCTTGATTATTATAAATACCGCGGTTACAGGATACTACAACAAAAACGGCAAAGCTTTGCGATGGGCGGCATAGTCCCTGTATTATCGTGTTTCATCAAAGCAAACCCAAAGTTGAGCAAAAGGTCATGCATGTATCTAAAATAATTGAATTGTAAGGATCGACCTTATCTGGCCTACACTTAATGTAGACTTGTAATTATGAGTTGATGAACCGTGTCTTGCCTCCGTAGATTGAATAATCTCTTTTATGAAGGGATTTTGGAAAACCTATAAATTGCAACAGGTGCCGAGATTTAATTTTTTTGGGTCTTCATTACACACCTATTATGAGTTTTAAATTCATTTGTGGTGCTGTCCATGGACGTTTTGTCCTTAAATGTATTAGATTATGTTGAAGATAATCCACACTGGCTTTTCAAGTCATTTTATAAAGGGTAGACAAATAATTAAATTTCTTAATATTATACGTTTTAATATTAGGCTGGAGAAGAGGCCAATTCTAATGCTTATCAAATTCCTGCAAATTTTTCTATATTTATAACTAGCTGCACATGCGTTCTAATTTATCGTATGCTACCTTGTTACAGAATTATTCAAACATTGACTATAGGATTAATCTATAATTAATCCAGAATTGTCAAAACATTAATAAGAAAATCGCGATCAAAATCACTCAAATTGTTCTTGAATTTAGCTGAACGTACAGACAAAGTTGGGACAGAAGTTATGCTTAATCCTATTGGAGTAATTAATTAATAGAAAAAAAAGATTATTTTTTTATTTAGATTTCAAATTATACATACATAAAAAAAATATATGGATAGACGTTCAATTGGAAGATAAAAATTGTTCTTTGAAGGCAAGCTTATGATTGTCAAAGAAATTCTATGGATATACTTTTTGGCCGTAGGTGATATTGTACACAGAGCAACATAAAAATTTCCTCGGAGCCAATCTTTAAGACTTTCTCTTTTGATCTTTGAACAAATTCTTGTTCTATTCTGTAGGCGTAAATATTACGACATGAAACATGAAACTTTCCAGACTCTCTGGGAACTGTATGGTGTACGACATCTGCTTTTGTGGCAAAAGCAACAGCAAAGAAGAAGTAGCACAAGCGCTAGCTTAGTCAGGCTTGTACGAAATTATAATGGGGAACTTGTTAAAAGTTAAATGCACGAACCTTAGAAAGCTTTACGAGTACACGAGACAACTCTATGGAAAATATTTCTTAATTTATAGAATTTAATTTGTGAAAGTGCCATTTCAATTCAAAGTGCTACCTGACGTCTATTTCGGGTAATTATTCGACTTAGAGTTCGTCAAGGGTTATAGATATGTTTGTGTAATTGTGCGATGGCAAATCAAGCAAATCGAAATTTTAGAGATTTTAGATGTATGAGTTTTCGTACCTTATTTGCTTTTCCTCTTACTGTTGTAGTACAAGAGACATCGGAAAAATATTTTTTCAATTCTATTTTTCATCGAACTAATGGAATTTTTGAAGACTCATATCATAAAATTACTTCAAATATACCTACGTATGTTTCTTCTATCGTAATGATGGAAAACGGACTACTACTACTAGTTAACTCGGTACTGGAGAGTTATTTAACAGATTTTTAATTTATATAAATCTTAAATTAAATATAGTTGTAGTATATTTAAAATCAAATATAACGTTATTGAATGGAAATCTTTAATTTAGCATGTTGTATATAACAAAATTCATTACACTTTTTGAATAAAATGTCGCTTAATAAATCATGGATAATCATAAAATCATTGTTTTAACTTCAAAATAGGTAGTACTTATACTCCTATAATAAGATTGTAAGAAAAATATCTATAATATCAAATGTTCTTTTAGTTTATTTATGTGGGTGAGTTGCTTTCACGAATTCTTGAACTTTGATGAAGAGGCTGAGTTATTTTTGCTCGTCTCAAAGTGTTTAATATTTATTGAAGTGGATTTTCTGCCACATATTGGCCTGTAATAGGAGCATGCGTTTACCTTTAGTTCTACAGAACTCCATTCCAGGAAAAGAGATTTTTTCAATAAGTTTCTTGCAAAAGTATGACAAAAACAAACAAGATATGTTACATATTTTCTCATTTAATTTTCAAATCAATTGTTTTACCTCAACCTTTTAACATTTTTGTGTGGAAGCTTTGCCCGTTCAAAGAGAGAGAGAGAGAGGGCTCATCCGCTTCCTTAGGTGCACAATAAGAATGTAATACTACGCTTAAAATTAATGAATCACCTCGAAAATTTTGCTTTACCTGTGGGGATTTATTGCAAATGTTGGAGGATAATTAACATTTACCTCTTTATGTGTGTTCCGAAAATCTAACTCATTTTCAGTGCTAGAAACGAGTGCATGGAATGCTAACCTAAATAAAAACCAGGAACGTTCCCTTTCGGGGTAAAATAAAATGAGGCAGAGCTTGGTTGTAATTACAAGTGGCCTATTTCGATCCCCTTGGTAACATATTTGTCAAAGGACTGAACTTGGATTTTTATCTCCATAATTTATAAAATGCAAGGGTGGATAAAGCAACATAAGACCACTTTTCTAATTACAGGGCTTTTTTTTATAATCAAAGCAAATCGACCGAACGCTTAATTTATCTGCCGTAAGGCCTCCTGTCGTGCCGCTCCACTCCGTACAGGTGTATTGATTTTATCAGAGCGTTATATGTGCATAACTCAGCATGATGTAGACAGATTTTATGTCTGAACAAATCACGTCATTTTGAATCCTTACAGGGGGTCGGGGCAAGGCCGCAATACTTTTATCGGAAAACTTAAATTAACGGCTTTGTAAAGACATTAATCACTTGACTTTAATAATGGAGATTTCATGTTGTCAAATTGGATAAATTATAATATAATACTGAGCAATTCAACAATTCACTACGTAGGTAATTGCAACACGTGCCTATGTTATAAACACTATAATTACCTTGCATAGGTAGGACGCGTCCTATTGTTACTCTTTAACTGATATTATTTCTGTTGTCTTACAGGAAAATGGAAGATCAGTTCCTGATGTTACAGCCAGCCCCGGGCGTGCACCGCCAGGGCCACTGCCAACTAGTCAAATGCAGGCGATGCCGCAGAGGCAGGGAGTCAAAGAGCCAGTCCTATTACAGGGAGATTTCCGAAAAGTATCGGGAATCAGTTCAGAAATATTTAGACAGATAGAAGCTGTTGAAAATGATCACGATCCGAGTACCGCGGCGGCACTGGAGGTGAGAATTTTCTATATCTTGATAAGTGTTACTATATCTTTTTTTAAAAATTTACATTCGATAATGATATCGATTTTTTAATATAGGCCGTTGAACGCCGCGGTGAGATGATAGTCCGTATATTGGAGCCGAGATGCATTGGCGGGAAACAAGCTGTTGAAGCTGCACAAAAGTTAATGTCGAAGGGAGATGCCAGGCATACTGTACAGGTAAAGATCTAATCTAGATTCATTAATTATGTTACCATCTCCATTTCCTAGCTGGTTGAGATAGTTAAACGACCTGGACAAACTCTAGGCTTGTACATCAGAGAGGGTAATGGAGCTGATAGAACTGACGGTGTATTCATATCAAGAATAGCTCTAGAATCAGCAGTTTACAATAGTGGCTGTCTAAGAGTAAGTAACAAATAAAATACGCTCAAAATTCTTATTAAATAATTAAAATTGTATAATTTGTAGGTAGGTGATGAAATCTTGGCTGTTAACCTTGTAGATGTAACACATATGTCGCTGGACGATGTTGTTATTATTATGTCAATTCCTCGGCGTTTGGTTCTAGCTATAAGGCAACGGCGCGGGAGTCGGGGGGCAAGTTCTCCGGGACCACCACCCCTTTCTCGTCCTGAACAGAAACCGCCTCCGGTTGTTGTAATAAAAAGGGATCTTCGTGAAGAGGACTTGGACGACGCCGACAGAATACCAAGGTCCCGTTCGTCACGGGAAAGACGTACAGGTATAGATAATGACTTATGGTGAACTATACGCTAAATACTACCTTTAAATGCTGCAGGCGATGGTAGAGAAATGACAGAATCTAGGTCTCGCCTAGGACTCGGCCTAAATAATTACAGTCCCCAAAGCGAACAGTTAGATTTATATTATAATAGTCGTCCGAATACAATAAGTGAACCCCCGAGCTGGGGATATAAGCCTCCACCACCACCATCTGTAATTACAGAGCAGCCAAAGAGTCATTCGTTTGCCCCATCGCATGCATACTATCAGAATGCAGGAACTTTAGAGAGCCTAGCTGAGAAAGTTCACTCATTTTACCCAGGTCCATCCCGTAGAATGTCTACGGGAACTGGAGTAGGAATGAGTCAATCGCACACAAGATTCCCTCGTAGTGGATCTGACCAACATTTACCTCGCGTTGAATATTCAGATTATTCTTCCTCATTGGGAAGGCATTCTCTTTTGAGATCAAGCTTAAAGACTGGCACTATGACGGGAGGTACCTTGGGTCGGTACGGCCGCTACGAGCCACCAAGGACTTCGAAATATGGAACGCCACCGAGTGGTCCATCAACACTTACTCGAAGATCGCGCCCAACATTGGACTATTCAAGCGACACGGAAGCAACTATAGGTCCACGACCAAGCTACTATTACTACAATAGACCTGCGATCAGTAGCATACCAAGGGGGACGTCGATGCTTGGAGCTGCTACCGATCTAGCCAAATTTAATTCTCTTCCCCGGGAAAGACCTGGGACTAGACTGGGAGGTATTCGGACTCGCATAGGCGAAAGAATAATAGATGATACAGATGGCAACTTATCGGCCCCAGAGCTACCAGCAAGGAGGGATAGAGACTTGAGAACGAGGATTTCTGCCAGTCCATCCATATTTACTTCAGATGAGTACAGGGCATGGTTGCGACGTGCTCCGAGCAGTTCTGCAATAAGTGAACAAATGAGAATGACACGAGATCTCTTAAGCCAACCCCGTGGTCATCGTTTTTCTTGCAGCGCCGAAAATATTCACGATGCTCTAAAAAACGTAAAGTCGACCACAAATCTTGGTAACGTTAAATTTGACCTGAAGCCGCTTTTTTTACAGACCGAAAGTATATACAGCAGCCGAACAGGGGCACTCACGGGTACTTTAGACCGGCATTGGACTGGTCCACGGGGAATTTCGGCACTTCCTGTAAGATCAATGTCTTCACAGCATATTAGCGGTCCGTCGTCTATACGTTCACCCAGTATACGCAGGATGAGGCAGCTCTTAGAGCTGTCAACAGGCCCAGGCAGTCCGAGCAGTATTCTTAGTGGCCATCAGAGCCCAGCACCGACACCAAGCGCAACACTTCCAAGAACGCACAGACAAATTGATATTAATCCAGCAGAATTCGTGAAATACAAACTAGACAAGCCTGTTTTAGATGTAGGCGGGGTATCTGGTATGCTATGGATCCATCTTCTGGCGGGTAGAGGCCTGCGATCCACCCCGGATGTAACCCAAACCCAAGGACAAATGCGCGATTTATACTGTGTGCTGGAATGCGATCGGGTGCATAAAGCACGCACCGTCGTACGATCTGGCGACTTGCAATTCGATTGGGACGAATCATTTGAACTAGATTTGGTCTGTAATAAGCAACTGGACGTGCTGGTATACTCCTGGGATCCTCAACACCGACACAAGTTATGCTATCGTGGAGCCGTTTCTTTGGCCTCTTTACTAAGACAATCGCAGTTACATCAACTAGCACTTAAGGTAGAGCCCCGCGGAACGATATATATTCGTCTTCGACACACCGATCCAGTCACGTTATATCGAAGACGCGGGCTTCCAAGCTTACGAGGCGGATATCCGCAACTATTTGGTGCTGATTTAGAAACCGTAGTAAACCGAGAATCAAAAGGTGCCCCAGGCAGTGCTCCTGTTCCAATAGTATTAAGGCGGTGTGTAGAGGAAGTCGAGAGGCGAGGGCTCGACATCATTGGTCTCTACAGACTATGTGGGTCTGCGACGAAGAAAAGGCTATTGCGTGAAGCATTTGAGCGAAACAGTCGCGCTGTTGAATTGAGCCCAGAACATGTTCCTGATATTAATGTTATAACTGGGGTACTAAAGGACTATCTCAGGGAACTTCCAGAACCTTTATTCACTAGATGTCTTTTCCAAATGACAGTAGACGCTTTAGGTACTAATGTGCATTTTCTTGTTGTCTTTAGTAATACTTATATGCTTTTCAGCTGTTTGTTTACCCGATGATCCTGAAGGAAACGCTAAATTGATGCTTAGTATTTTAGATTGTTTACCTAGAGCAAATAGGGTATGTGAGATTTTTAATATATTACTAATTGAGAACGTTCTAAATTTCTTAATCTTTTCATACTTATATTGCTTCTTAACTTCAGGCTACGTTAGTTTTCCTGTTGGACCACTTGTCGTTGGTGGTATCAGCTTCAGAACGCAATAAGATGTCAGCGCAGGCTTTAGCTACAGTAATGGGTCCTCCATTGATGTTACATTCAGCTAATGCTGCTCCAGGGACGGAAATAGATCACGCCCAACCGATCGCAGTATTAAAATATCTTTTACAAATCTGGCCGCAACCTCAGTCGTCAGCTGTTTCAGGTAACGTAATCTATTGTGTTAGTAGTTTTAGTACAGATTTCGATATTATGGGACTAGGACTTTAGCTTTTAGCGGTGTTTTAATGTATTCGATTAATACAGAGTCCTATGTAGACAGGTCGACGCGGCGAGCCAATAGGGCAGCGTGGAAACAAAGTCAGTGCATTGCAAGTGGACAAACCCCACCAGTCCAGCAGTCATACCTCCCTTTCAGCAATCACTCACTCCCAAGACCAACATCATCTCTTAGTCACTCCCAGCAGTCATCAGTATCAATTAGCAGCGGGTCAGTCAGCTCAATCGCCTCGAGCCTCGCTACAAGTGGGCCCACAGGTAGAGGTATAACGTAAGATAGGGCATAATATGAAATAAATCCATTATTCTATTTCAAAGCCCCCTCAATTGGCGGGCTCAGCGGACTTGGGAACGCAAGACCTATCGCCACTGCCAGGCACACCCTCCCCAGGCAGTAGTTCAACGTCAACCGGGTCAGGTTCGGGATCAGGTAGTTGGATATAGTTACACTTTATAGTGTTAAATAAAATATTTTAAAGGTACTGATACTATTAAACGAGGTGCTTCACCAACTAGCATCATCTCAGCATCCAACGCAAGAATCCATGAATCTCAGAGTGCGCAGTCAGTAAAGCAAGATCAAAATGATTTGACGAACAATAAATCGAAGGAAAGTAATTATGATAAATTGAAAAACGGCAATATCAGCAGCTACGGACCAAGTACTACTACTTCAGACCCATTTCCATCCATAAAGAGTGTTCTAGCTTCAACGGCTATCGAAACATCATTGTCACCAGCAAAAACGTCTTCACCTTCACCATCGTCGCAGACATTGTCACGGTATTTGACCAGAGACCAAGGCTCTTTCGTGTCGGCGTCATCCAGTTCTTCACCGCAAGTGCGCGATACGTTGTCAAGCATTCGTTACACCAATAATAATTATAGTAGAAACATAACGAGTACTTTAAGTAAGCAATTACAATCATCACAAACATCGGAGCCTACTAGTAGTACGTATAGGAACCAAGTAAGTAGTAGCCCATCATTAGGTACCTACCATTTCCCATCCTCTAGCATAAATACCACTCTAGAAGAAGTTTCGTCGGCCCCTATTACCACCACCTCTGCCTCATTGCTGTCATCCACTTCATCCCCATCTTCATATAAGGTGTCTTCACCGTCTAGACAAATAAGTAACACATTACCTACGGGCGTAGCTAGAAATTTATTATATCAATCAGACTTGAATAATTATTACCTTACGAAGAGTCAGAAGGAACAAACAAATAGTTTCGCAAGCCCAGATCAGTCGGGTGCGGGTCTGAATGGCTCGCAGGGGAGCGCTACTATGAATATATATGGTACATTACCGAAGGTGACCACATCCGCATATTCATCGATCTCAATACCAAGTTGTATGCCATCTTCGACGCCCATCGGAACTGAAAGTGCCATTAGCTCAGCAGCAGCTGCTGCAACAGGTTCAACTAGTGGTTACGAATTCTATACAAACACTAGGCATCTATCTTCAATTAGTTCGACTTCGGCTTCGAGCAGCACTTACCATACGCTCGGGTCATACAGAGTACAGTATTCTTCGACAAATCCATTTCTACCAACATTCGACCCACCACAGGGAGATTCAACTTCTCCCAATAACTCATTGAATTTAGATACCAAAGATAACGATATATATGAAGGTGATTTGAAGTAAAATTATAACTGCTTATTTAATAAGTAACGATGAAACAATAATACAATAAAGCTAGGGTAACCAAGGAGCGCGTCGCTGACAGACTGTCTGACTGGTTTTGCATGAACCTTCTGCAGATTTTCGATCCTCTTTAATCGTAAAGGCTTATGAGTTATTGCCGGGGCATATAGGGTAATTAGTGATTTATATAATAGTTACCCGTAAGAATTTTGGGAAGAATTTTACATAAAATATTTGATAAATATTCGAGAACGATAGTTTAAGAACATCGATTAGGTTCTATTACAGTTGAGGTTAAAAAATTAAATTTAGTATGCAAGAATAGGGTACGTGCTTCGTTAATATGGGTTATTGTTTTATCTTTACTAAATCTATTATGGTATTTATTATGCTTTCCAGAAACCTTTTGAACAGTAAGAATTTGCTGTTGAATCAACTAAAGAAGTTGGTAGTGTAAATTAAGCTATTAGTGGCTTAGATGTTTTATTCATTCATTTTAAGATAATCTTCGCACTATTATTTTTTATATTCTCTGAATTGTTTATATTTCTAAAACTTAAAATACTGCTAACTGTAATTTATGCTTGTATTGGTATATTCCTTCACCTACATTAAATTAAGATATTTTAGTTTGTGCTACGTAAATAAACAGATATGTAACTAGTAAAATAAATATATAAATTTCTTCGAAAAACTGTTAGTAAGTTTCATGCAAGAGCAGACGATACGGATAACTCATGGAACAGAATCTTTTTGCATTGGTTGGTCAAATAGTCGAAAACAGGAACAATACTAAGTTTTCCCTAATTTTTCACATATATACATGCAGCTGTAAGATTTTTAATAATATACAAATACAAACACGTTTTCCTTTATTTTTAATATATATAGTACTTTTTATACAAAAAAGATGACAAACTGAATCAGTATTCGAAAATAATACAAAAATAAACAATGAATTTTTTGAATAAATTAGTAGTAAATACGACGGCAGGAGGTTGTTCGTTATTGCAAAAATCCATTTAATGGCGAGAGCGGATAAATTTCTTACTAAAATTTGGACTTTTGTCTCGACACGCGCAAATACACTCTTACTCATTTTTCTCTTATCGTAACAGTGACCAAAAAAAACGTAGAAAATAACTCTAGGGCTAATCGACGTTTCATGCATAAGCTTAACAAATTTTTAACACTATTCTAAAATGAATACAAATATTTATCGGAGCTCTTTTGATATAGGATTTTCTTGAGGGATGAAACTAATGTACAATCGCCTGTATTACAGACATAATATACACGTATTGTTAACAAACTATACACACACATTATACAAATTTACGGCTGATTTTTCAAGGTTTTTACATAAATTTAAGCTACTTATATCTACTCAAAACTACTTTTGAAAGTAATTCTAGGTGTAAGCGGCAGAGATGCAAGTTTTGACCACTATGCAGTGGTTGCTAGGCCTTACTTAAAGATGAGCTGATTAAGGAAGCATTTCGCTATATTTCATAATAACTCATAGCTTGTCACTTTGTCATATTCATATTATGGATAAGTTTCAAAGTCTTAATGGTACATCGTTCTGCTTTATGCTTATTCATAAATACAATTTTAACCTTTTAACTTTTTTTTCTGTATGTTAAACATATGAAAATATTTTGTAAGATAAGTTGAAGTGAGTAACCTACTAGTAATTCAATGGGAATCCGCTTTATCCGAAGTATAATTGGCTTTGGTTAAGTACTTTTCCTGAATAATATAATTTTCCTAATAGTATGGTTTAAAATATGTACTATGATCTTTAAAACATGATATAAAATAACTTAGCGACAAGACCTAAAATCATTTCATTAATCATTGCTGTAAAAAGTTACATTGGTATGTTAAGAATTTTAAATCATCCCTAAATGTTCTTTATGTTCGTATAAATAAAAAAACATCAACGAAGGAGTTAAACTAGATCATGAAAGATTCAGGAGAAAACTAAGGGGAAAAAATGATTTTTGCAACAACGAACCTTCCGTTCGAAACAGACTTCTTTTACAAGGTAATGTAAGTAATTAAACAATAACAGGAGAAACTAACAAGTGAAAGAAACGTAAATGTCTGAATATTTACTCTTAGGTTGATTCTTAATACGATAGTAACTTACAAGAACTAACTCTAACGAACAATAACTAATTATTAAAATTAATATAGTAATAAACGCGCAACTATTTACAAAACAGAGCTACAAAGCAGAGGAGTTATAAAAATAGCTGTTATTTAACTAGACTCAACAATAAATAAAAAAAAGGTGTACTTAAGGTCGGTTCTTTTCTACCATGTTTTAATTTCGGTTTTGTGTCGGATAAGCTTATTTTTAAGTCTAGAAAATATACTTCCTTTGATGGTTTCACTTATTTACTAAAACCATGTACTTATAATTTATATACAAAAAAGTATATTCCTCGAGTAGCGCACTTCATTTAGACCAATATCGTATCAGACGCTGTTGAATAACGATAAGTGTTAGCTAGAAAACACAATTGTACAATTAATACATACATAAATATAACGACGTTTACACGATATTATATCTAATAATAAACTGTATGGAAAAAGGGAAACCAGCAATTTACTAACGAACGAACTTCTAATTATCACTTTGCCTGAACTTTTCGTCTAATTATAACTTTAGAGATTCAACAAATACGAAGGTGAACTCTCCTATATACTTAGTAAAAAAGAAAACAATTTAAAGACAAGAAATCCATTAAACAATATAGTTGCATTATTCAGTCAGTTAATGTTTATCGGTGTGTGTTTGTGTGTAAAGTGTGTCTGCCGGTGGAATTTTCGAATTTATTTGCAATTAGGGTTTTGTTTATACTTTGCCATGGCTTAAGTTCATTAATTCGATATTCTAGAAAGTAGAATGTGCGGCTACTAGCTTTTCATTGTTTAGGCAAAATGTAGAATTGGATGGGAAGAGTTTTGTCAGTGTATAATATAAAAACTTTCGCCAGGCGTTTATGTAATTTGTTTTCCTAAATTTAGCGCTGAATAGTCATGAAAATTAATAAAAACCAAACGATAGTCATACCTATTTGGATTGTGTATGTTTTAAGCATGTCTATAGGTAGTAGTTAATTGTTTTATCTTTTATTATCAGTACCCTTGTTACATACACTGGCAAAATAATTCTTAAATATTGAATTTGGGAACTAGTGGGATTCTTGTTTTTTCTAAAAGTATATATACATATAATTTTTAATGTAATTACGAAACGCACTCCAAAGATGGCTTGCATTACAAGTTGTAAGAGGTGGTGGATTGCTTTTGCGTAGGCGATATGCACATATTGCTCACTTATAAATTATACGAGGGTATGGCGCAACAATAGTTTACTTAAATGTAATTGGCGCGGTCAGTTATTCTAAGCAAATTTCTAGAAAAAGACGTCTTATAATGTTTACGACACATTTGGCACACATATTTTCTGTTTGATTTTGTGTTCTTTACACGATTGAATGTTAACCAACAAAAAAAAAAAGTCGTCAATTTAATGAGCAGGAAAGAGGTGATTGCAAAACATGAAAATGTTAAAAAAAACATCTAAATTAAATGCGTACTTATTTTAACTGCAATGTAGAGTGCATATTGCGGCTTTAATTGTTCTCTGTTTAGATCGGAAAGTATATGTACATAAATATTGTTCGAGAAACGAACTGTAGAGATGTTCTTTTCATTTTAGCATTATTCTCTTCATATGTTCTGTTGTTAACTAGTAGTGTCTCGTTATACTGAACTGGTGGTTCTTTCGGTAATAAATTCTCCTCTAGGTCATAGAAAAGGAATAATTTTCAAGGGACTGATTTATGAAGTGTTGCTTTTTCAGCATAACATGGGGAAAATATTCAAGATTATTTTTTTTCAGATTACTTTTGATATAGAAAAGCAAAGAACGGTATAAGCATGCTTTTCGTCCCACCGATTTTAGATGATATCACTAGTTTTGAGACGAAATGGAGGTGTGAGGACAATTTTCATAAATGTATTAAGTAAATTTTCTATTAATCCAGAAATTCCATGATCTAAGGAGTTTTACTGAGAGACCACTACCGGGTCGGGTACTAAACCGTTGTTATTTCAAAGTTGTTTATCGATGTTACTGGAGTATCCTAAAACTACCTATCTTAAGTGAATCTTGCTTTCTCGTTCTATCTCGAATTGGGTGCTTTTTACTAGAAAAAGGTATTTTGTATATACATAGGCTTTAATAACAAGTAAACTTGGAAAGAAAAAAACACATAAAAAAAATATTAGCAAGAGTACCGTGTGTTGTTGAGTTCTTAGCAATTTTATTAAATATTGAATAAAGTTAGCATAACTACGTATTAGGGAGAATTATATGAATTAATTCAGCAATTATTACTGTAGAACAATTACACGTATATTTTAACTATGGATAACTTAATATCAGTAGAGGGAATATGTATAAATACCGAATTACTAACTAAAAACATAAAATTAGTACATTTGTCTGTGTCAATTTTATTATTACACAAATCGAACAAGAGACGCCATTTCTTCTAGGTATAATTTCTTTGATCCTACTCTGTATGACCTGGACTAATTCATCGCAATCTTTTTGTAATTTCTCTTCAGTGTATACATTAACAGCAAGAAGTTCCTATTTGTTATTTAAACTACTGCAAGGTTTACTTTATGGATAACACGAATATGTGCATATACAAATATACCTACTTCATTTTCGCTATTTCTCTTTGATTGTTCACCCAAGCTCACTATCAGTGATACAAATACGGATATCACAAATTCAGCCCAATAACAGGCTAGAGAAGATGGCTTACGTCACCATTCAAGTAGCTACGAAAATAGCTTTTACTGTAGAAAATCACTAATGCTAAATAAAACAACGAATATCAGAGAAGTCCATCTGTGTACCGTGCATACTCTCGAGTCACACTGAGTTCTTATAAAATAAAGCAATAAATTCTAAGTGCAAATCTTGCGTTAAACCTTATATACTTTGCCAAAATAAGGACGAGGGAGGAGAAGGTGAAGGACAAACATTAACATGCTTGCAAAACTTAATTGAAACATTTTTAAGATGAACGAACAAAGAATCCGCGTTTTTTTATACACAAAAAAAAATGATCTGGGCTTGCTTTGATATCACTGTTCATATCGTATATTTATAAAGAAGGTATATAAAAATAGTTGAATGTATGCACAACATATACAAACAAAATGAAAGGTATTGAACAAATATATATCTATATATTGAGTATTTGTTTATTTATTGTCATATTTATATTATAAAAGTAAAGGTAAATTAAAGTACGCAATTTTTGTATACAAATAAAAGTGAAAAGCAAAGAAAAAAAACATAAAAGTGTTAGATGACATTTTTTTGGTTATAGAATTTTTTAAATCATGTTTACAATAATAAACGCTAACGTCTCACAAAAGTACATTTTTACGTAGCATTTCTATCCGCTAAAGCAGAAGATGTCAAGAATTCTGTTTGTTATTATTTGTATCTGCTTAAAAAGATTATTTTCAGATTTGTTTTTTCAATAACACAATTGCCGAAATAAGTATTTTTAATAATACAAGAGCCTAGTATACTTTACTCATCGTTTGGCTTTAACTCCACGATATATTTGCTGTGAGATATTCTATTTCAGGTTTTGAAAGATTTTTTTTTTATATAGGATTTATTCACTCTTATTAACTCTTGTGCTTGAACAGCTTTTCTGGTACTATTTTATAAACACGCATTTTTTGAAAATAGTAGATTTTTTAGACTATACACCCAATTGACTTGAAATGTAAGCTATTCAAATCTAACAATATTTATTTTATAGCTTGCAAACGTTTTCTTATTACGTTTTTAAATTCGCATTTTGAAAATTTCTTTTCAGATAGATGCTTAGAATATACATCTAGAACTTTGAGAATTTGTTAAAACGTATTTTTAAGTTCGTTGAAACTCTCTACCTAATAAATTTTTACGGCTTGAAGCAGCTTCCCGCTCCCACCGTGCAAGTTGTGAACGAATTCCACTTTGGTAAAAGTCTGATTAAAATATTTACGCTTCAGTCAAGTTTTTTGCCTGACTATTATGAATGTAATTAATTAATAAACAGTTCTATAAGGGTTTATTGAATTTTGAGCTTTTCATCTATTCTTCATTTTGATGTTTCCGTAAATTCTAAAATGAAGAATAAGGTGTGGAGATTTATTATATATTTAAGCAAATACAGCTACAAATACTGCAACATATCAGAACCCACACTCTTTAAGATTATTTGAAGACTTATTTCGGCAATTTAGAGTAAGTGTTGGAAAGAATGAAGTGCATGGAAAAGGTGTTTTTTAAATTGTACTATAATATTAGAAGTAATGAGCTACGAAAATAATTATACACGTATATTTTGAAAGTGGTTGCTTTTCGATACATTCGAGATTACATCGGAGAAAAAGGAGTGGTTTATTAAAATTTAAACTTTTAGACTTATCTTTGCCCTTAGTTTAAGTTCAGCATAATATTTTTCTGGAATATTATTATATTGCAATTTTTCTGTAGTACAGTACAATTTTCGTATCTTCTATTAGATCTTGTTTATTAATGAAAAATTAAAGAATATTGCATTTGCTGTAGACAACATATCGTAGAATGCATTGACTGCTAAACAATTTGCACATTATCCTCAAATATCAAATTATCTTTAATGGGAAAATGTTGCTTTACTTAAAATCAACCTGCTGAATTATAAAAGTGTTACATTTTGAACTTTTGGAAATCTTGTACATGTGCTTGAGAATTATTTTATTATGAAATTTTGTGCTTGAAGATAGTGTTGTCACAGACTGTAAGCAAAATATCGGTAATTAACAATACTATATCACAAAAAATATAATAATTAATATTTTGCAACTATTTTAAGACAGAATTATGGGATACAAAAAGTTGATATAAAATAATCAGATAGGTGTTTGGTAAGGGTGTGATTATGAATAAAGAAATAAAATGCGCCATTTAAAAATAATGATCTTCGTCACTTGAAGATTTGTTTTTTTTGTTTTTATGTTTTTGATAAAATTAAAATTTTGAAAACAGCAGATACAATTACTAGCAAAGAGAATCTTCACATTTTAGAAAAAATTAAAGTAGAATATTAATCAAACAGCTAAGCTCAGCTTTTAACAAGTTTTCCAAAAACAATTACATTAAAGAAAAAAATAATAATCGCGTCCAACGCGTGACTTACAGCAATTTTCTGGTATGAGATAAGACAAGTAGTGTTAATGTGTGAAGGAATGAAATGAGCATTAAGTGAGGACTTATGGAATTTATGAAAAAAAGATGACAAAAAATGAAAAAGTTATTTCATATATTATAAGAAAATGTTCAATATACAACCCAAAGAATATGTTAGAACATGAAAAATGTTTAATATGGAGAAATGAAAATTATTTAAAAGCATATAAGTGAATACGTGTTTTATTAAGACAATTTTACAAAATTGAACATCTTCCTTTCTGTACTGCCTATTTTTTTAAATACTTAAATATGTATTTGAAAATTTAATCCTCTTATGAGTTACCTTGCTTATGTAATGATGGAATTTCGTCAAGGACAGGTGAGCTTCTATGGAACGTTGTCTTTTGAAATTGTTTAAGTGGAAAAATAAGATGAATAAATAAATTTAGTAATAAATTGTCATGGACAAATACTCTGATTTTACCACTGCCACAATATAGTATAAATATATAGTTCTTTGGGCGAAATAAATGATGTTAAAAGATTTAACACAGTTGTTTTCATTATAACAATCACGTTTTGCCTTTTGTGTTATTTTAAAAGCTAAAATTAAACTGATTTACTACCTTTTCTACTCTTAATTACATCTGCGAAATATAAACCTGCCTTAACGGCACTGCAAATATTTAAGTATACTTTATTTATATTCTCTTTTAATAGTAACAAATTTTTATTATATCGATAATTATTTTCTTATTATTGGATGTGCTAAAGAGAGGTTAATTATTTTATTCTATTCTCGCCTGAATAATTGTAAAAAATAAACTTTGTAATTGCAGCTACGTGAAAATTTCGCAGTCTAGTGCTCTTTAGTAAATTTTCTTGCAGGTAAGTTTAGATTACGTTTTATTTTAATTAATTTTCATACATCATTTTGAGAAATGTATGCCTCTAGTTTCTAAGAAAAGGTTACCATTTGTAAATATCCAAACTCTTGTGGAACATTTTAATTTAAATTTTTAAAACGATATTCCTTGAAAGGTGTTGGATCTGTTGAGAATGTCATAATCGCTAAAATTTTACTTCCGTAGTATTCAAGTTTTCTAAACCAGAAATTTTTTCTACTGAAATAAATTGCAAGTGAACTTATTCATAATGAGTGTGGATCATGCATTCATTTTTTCGCTTTCAGGAAATAGTGGAGATTTTTTGAATGTGGGATGGCATCGACGACAAGCATAATCTTCAAATGCAGAGAAAATGAATAAAGAAACTTGTTGCTTAAAAAAGTCCGGAGTAAATGAATAAATAAATAAAGAAATAATTCCTTAGTAAAACTGCTCGCTGGAAAAATTTACAGAGAGATGGGATATTAAAAAGGTCATTCAGAGGAAAATTGAAATCATAACAAGTACACCGGACATAATTAAAAAATTGTAATAGTCAGGAATACGTTGAAAAGTCTGTTGAAAGGGATTTTCTTCTTAACTATAATTTTGTTTTAAAATTTCTTAGTATATTCAAATGATTTGCAATTATAGGTTTTTATTGCTAATGCAGTATTAATATTATATCCTATAAATAATCTGATTCCATTACATCTTTTTCGAATTTAGTGTTAAAAGTGAAGTGCAGAGTACTCCTTAAGAACATATGCCTGTAAATTTGGTAGTAACTGAGATAAATAGTTGAATCGACAATAATAATACACTCTTTATTAAGATAACTAACATTTCTGTAAATTTAAACATGTAAAAATAATAAACATCTTAAAATATAATACATTTTAAAATATATTGTAAATATACGATTTAAGAACATAAGATTACAAAAACCATAACTAAAATTGCCAATAATCTTATTTATTTTATAATTTGCCGTGTTACACAAGAGCGTTTAGCAGTCTTTTGTTACTCTTTGAAGGTTCATTGCTATCATGTATTATAAATAATAGTAGAGGAACGTTTTAAGTAAGTTTAGAGTTTCTAATTTTCATCCATAGACATTAATTAAATGTTTTTAATGAAAAACCAAATATTATATAAATTTTTATGTATTGTTTTGGTCTTTTAATTTGTAAAAGTAAATCTCTTTTACAAATAATTTTCGTAATGTATGAATATATAAACGGAAACATTCATTCATAAATAATTATAAGATCAGAGCATGGCGGCTTTTCACCTTTTTCAAGGCACTACACAATTCATGAAATATAAAAGTGAACGATTGTCATAGACAGTCCTTACTTAGAATTCGTTTTGATTTTTAAAATTTAATTGAAGTAGAGGATTTCATTACTTTTATATTTTTAAAGTTTTAAATTTTAAGTAATATGTAGAATAAGGCCTAGAAGAAGAAATAATGTCTGTTGGGAGTTGAGTTATTTTCCAAAAATCTGTTCCCTATTTGCACTTTGCTGAAGGACAAGAATTAGGTCTGTAATGCCGTGGTTAATGGTGATTAAAGGCAACCATTTAAAAGAACGCAGGTATGCATATATACCTTGCAGTATTCGTTGCTAATCTGAAACAATACCTATATCATCTTCATTGTTGAGCTTTTAACATAATAACCTATTGTTGTAATATCTGGGTACATTGTATACACGTTCATGAAAACTACGTACAAATTGGTTCAAGGACTTTAAAGATCACCACAAACAAGGGAAAAACGAGTGCCACGTTACATCCTATACAAAAAATTTTTAAATTAATTAATACCTTGATTTGTAGTTATTGTTATCTGAATAAAAAATGAACTTCCATAAATCTGGACTTGTAAAATATTCGGCAATATTTTAATAGAGTAAAAAAAATTAAAGCGGCGGAAGTGCGCTTGTGATTAGATTGCATCCCGGAAATAGAGGGAATTTTTAAGCGTGCGATTTCACATTTCGCTGTGTTCACGGGACGATATTTATTAGAGAAAAATATCAGTGGGCTTTATTTGGTGATGTTTTCTAGCAGGAATTGCTATTTTAGAAAACAATGGCTCCATTCAATATGCAAAACTCAATGACTATTTAATGCATCCACTGATGTGGTTTAATTGATTTTTCCTTGCAGCCTTACAACGCATTCCATAATTCAGCACCTTGGCCTCCTCGGCGATTGAAACTGTGCGTTTTCTATTTTATTAATCATTGTTTTTAATACGCTTTTATTTAATAATGTGTACTTGGAAATGGTGAGATTATGAGTGTACATTATGGCCAATAAACAACCTTTAGAAAACTGCTTAAATTATTTACAAATTACAGTATATCCAATTTAATTTCAATTCATTTCCACGCGGTGTGTGTTCCGTGTCATTTGAGATACAAAATAGGTAGTAAAAATCAACGATTAATATACAATTCATGAGAGGTAGGTAATAAGATTATTTAATTAAAAAAATTACAAATGCATTAGTGTAGAGGTTATTAACAAAGTAACACAGGTAAATTTATACGGAAATAGTGCCCAAGAGAAATTACGTGAAAGCGGTGGAATTGCCGATCTGTATTAATAACGATAAAAATTTAGAGCCTAATTGAAACATGCATCATGGCCCACTAATGGTACCGTGGCCACTTAATGGCCCATTTACGCTCTTAGAACTTTCATTTAAATAATTAAAGACACTTCATGAAAGCACATCGGCACAGGTGAAAGGCAAGAACAATGTTATCTTTTGTGCTGGAAATCACTAACCGCGCATTCAAATCATCCTTCATATCTGACCTGAGGGATTTGCCAGGATGTTCTGGGATGCACGGAAATTAAGTAAATGTTAAGTTTCAACTGGAGCAACATATCTTAATTTAATGCCCTCTTATGAGGATTTTCAAGCACTAAAACACCCTGAGGGATAATTTCAACAAAAGCACCGAAATATTTTTTGTTGGGGTTGCTTTTATTAAAACCTCACGGTGGAGGGAGAGGCGGGAAATGCTCTGATGAAATTCAGGGTGTCAATTGTAGACGGGATGGGAGGGTAAAAGATTGTGTAGTTAGAAATAAAAAACAAAAACAACTAAACGTTTAAGGTAGTATTACACTTTTTAGAGCATCAAAAAGCGCAACCGTATTTCAATAATTGAACCAATTCATTCTGACCGGCATGACATGTAACCAACGAGCGAGGATATATAAAAGACCTTCCATTCGATTCTTGAAAAGGTTTGGGTTTTCTTTAATGACTTGCTACGGAAAGTGTAATCGCTTGTTCAAGATTGAAATATTACCATCATTATTTTTTTGTAAGAAAGAAAAAGTAATTGTGAAAAACTAAATTAAAAATACACTTGGCTTTAAAAGTTGCTCGATCACTTGATTGTTTAAGCGGTTGACTCGCCGATCGTCTGCATATCAAACTGCTTGACTGGCTGACCGCTCCGTCTACTTACTGCTTACTGTTTGACCCGACTGCTACGACTGCTTGACGTATTGACCCGCTGACTAGTGAACGGCTGACCATTGAGCGCTTAAGGGCCTGGCTACCTGATGATCTAAACAACCGACCGGTCGATTCCCTGACTGTCCGAGTGCTAGACCACCCGGCCCCTTGCTCTACTGACTCGTTGATCGATCGAGCGGTTGAACGTCTAACCGATTGGCTAGCTCGGTTGATGATTTGAGTCATCGTCTGACCGGTTGAATGCCTATGCAGCAACTTTTCTTTCCAGTAAGTTGTATGTATGATTCGACCTCGTGTTCCTGTTTTGTCTACTTTTATATGATTTTGAGAGTGACAAGTAAATAACACTAAACGGATTTGACTTTTAAGAGTCTGACTTTTAGAGAGTTTTTAAAATCTTTTGGTCGCTAGTTAAAACATATTAAAACTTTATACTTCTCCCATATTTTGGAATGGAAAGAAATAAGTTGGAAAAACATATAAAGTTTAGCTATAAATTTTTTGATGTAAATCACCCTAATCATTATGTTTTCAAAATTTGAAGATGACATTTTATTATTTGTTTAATAATTACCAGTCTTATTATTCTTCCAAATTAAACCTTACTTACAATTTCTTCTTTGAAAATACTCGTTAATTAATAATCAGGCCAGTCAATGTTATTTCGAAGCCCAGTTTTTTAACCCTGGCTTTAATATTAACTAGTCTTATATATAATTCATTGTGTCTCATCTAAAAACCCAATGAGTATTATTTAACCTACAGCTATTTTTAAAACTGATTTTAAGTTTAATCCATTTAGGCATAGTGGGTTGTCTGAAATGGGCATGTATGAGAATTAGACGTAGTACCCTTTACTTTTTTCAATCATTTCGATGGCTGCAGAACGAAATGTTTAAGAACAATTTTTAAAGTGTAAGTCAGCTGAAGATATTTTGTATAATTGCGCAGCTACGGAGCACTAATAGAAGGTCAATCATTTTACGCATTGTTGGATTAAGATGAAAGAAACTTTTATTTAAATAGTTGGTTGTAATTTTGTAATGTGTTTTGTAGATATTACAATATTTTTCATATCCTTCTTATTTTGAAATACAACGGGTGAAGGTTTCTTAAAATTCTTAAAATTCTGTCCATACAGTAATTACCCAATATACACCTACAAAAAATCAACATTACTGAACAAAGTCTCTTTATTTTCGGTGATTTAGTCATCAGTGTACGAACTTTTAGTAAATATATTTATATACACATTCATTACGTGCTTTTAAATTAATAGCCTTAGTTTTAATAAAAAACCCTATCTTCTCGATTAAACTGAAGTTAGAGGGATTAGCTGAAAGTGGGCGCCAAGGAAATAAATGGATTTGTTTTAGTTAGTTTTAGAAAACCATTTTGTTTACCAACATTTAACATTTTTGTTGAGGTTTTTCATATCACTATTTAGCGCATTTCAGTAAAGTAGCCGTGGTATAAAGCCTCCAAGGTGCTGTTAACTTACCTATGCATCTTCTCCGTTACGGTAATAAATGGAGACCATAATATATGGAAGATTTTCCTCGTAGAGAGAATAATAAAAGCCAGATAAAAAGGGTGTAGTGAAAATGTTCATCTCAAAAATAAAAAAACTTGGAAAGAGGAGATTTTCAAATCTTCAAAATTTGTTTATTTTGCAAATGAAGTACTTTATAAAACCGTTAAAATAAAATTCAGAAATTGTTAATTTTAACTTTAATTTATTTTCTCTATAGCATTTACAATACAGCATGACATTATTTTAAAACTATACTGTTTTATTTAAGTAAATATATTTAGTTTACCTTCGAGGATTGTCTGGAAAAACTCTTGCCTTTTCCCTTATGTCAGTTTTATATATTTTGTTTTCCATATAATAATCTTAATATGTTTTGTGCCCATCGCTGATGGCGAATATAATCAAATAACATTCAAAAATCTAAAACCTTTCTGGTCTCTTTTACAATAAACAATTCTTTTTACACTTTGAGCTAATTAATAAGATTCTAAAATTATTAACAATTTTTCTATTCCAAAACTAAAAAAAAATTCGCAGATTTATGAAAATTTCCCCCTTCAAAGAGGACAAGCAACGAAAGTTAAAATTGTCTGTTTACATTTGCTGCTGCAGGAAAAAGTGTAGTAAAGAACAAAAAAATGGGCCATTGCACTAAGCCGAAATCAATTACGTGAAAGTTGTATTCTATTAGATTTATATACCCTAGTTGCTAATCTCCTTTGTAAGCTGCCCGCTGGTAACAATGCAGATAAACGTATGCTTCCCGACGGGGGATTTGCACGGATTGGTTATTATTTATACTGCTGGAATGTAATCTGTGTTTCATCACATGAAATCATAGCGTACTTCCACGAACGAATGACCTTTCTAACAAATATTAAAATTCATTAAAAGAGAGTTTTAAAAGGGATTGTCGTGTATAGGCATTTTATGTAGTAATATTTTTAAAATCCGCAATGTGCCACGATGATTGCAGTCCTGTTGCGTTCACGAATTTTTTTAAGGTGTCACTAGAAATAGTTCAATTCGAGGCTTAATAGCAAATAATATAAAATTGTTTTTAGAGTGAACATTTCAGAGTGAATAGATATTTCTGGTTTTTTAAGGGTTTATGGATTTTAAGCGTGCACAAAAATTGTAACAAATACACCATACACCATTACATATGACATTATTTGCATTTCACGAGACATAAACGACGAAGTAGGCCTACATTTTTTTTCCATCAGAGTAATTTTAAAACTGAGAAAGAAAAATATTTTTTAATTAAAGAGTAGGAGTGCCTAGAGGATGAAATTTACAATGTTTGTTTTGATTACACACTTAGCACTATTTACAAATTTAGGCCTGTAAGCTATTTTCCTTTCTGCAACCTCACTAAAATATTCTTATTATAATTAATAATAATGACTTACATAAAACACACATGATATTTCTATAATCTAGAGAATATGATTTGTTAAAATAAAAAAATAAAAAAAACACGCTTAATGATGACGCTACTACCACAAAACAGTAATAATCAAAAGATACTTCTCCAGGATATTACTTTAATAAGTTTAAATGCATCCCCGGCTAGACTGCAAATATAAATAAAAGTGGAATTTGATTGTCGGCTTGAGTTTATAAAATAACTCCAATTAAGACAAAATCAAAATAAAAGAAGGAAAGAACGATATTCAAAAGGACTGGGTACCTAAAATGAAAATTAAAAATAAATAAATAAATAAAAAGAAAGTATAATTTTTGAAATTAAACATTTATTTCGTAATTATTATCGCAGAAATTTAAACAGACAATATTTGAATTGATATTAGAAACTATGAAGAAATGGAATCGAAACGAAATACTAAGAACGTACGGTATAAGATATTGAATAATATGCTACTGGGCAGATGAAAGGTGCGTCAAAAGATGAGATTTCTTCTACTTTTTGTTAATAATTGCTTTTTGCATCTTCGCCTTCGTTCCCTCACTTCACTTGCATAATTCAAGCGATTGATCGATTGAATCATATCCGAAAATACCTTTATATTTATTCTCGTTTACGTTCTTTTTAACTATTAAACTATATATAATTTTTACTTTGAATAGTTTTGCTTCATTATTATTTTAAATACTGGAATATTTCTACGTACACGTTTCCCGTATCATTTCGCTTGGATTTATTTAACTTTAACTTTCATGTTTTACTGCATTCTGGCCGATGATCTTTAATGATGACTTTAGTTCTATTAGTTGACATCTTATTGTTATTGCATATATGATAGTTGGTATCTGTAATATACTCTGTTTTACCGTTATTAATTTCTCATTTATTGTGTATAGTAATAATCTGTTTGTTTCACATCATTCTTAACTTCTAAATTAATGCTGTCCCACTGTTTTCTTTTATTTTTATTTTTATTTATATTTTTTTTCTTTGTAAAATAATTAGTTGCCTTGATCCTCATCTCCTAGAATATCATCCCCATTTATCATTTTATCATTAGTTCGAATAAATTGTTCGTGCTGATTTTTGTAAGTTCTCAACACAATTTGTTTATTCACTCCTTTTTTAAATGTACATATAATGAATATGTATTTATTCATTACAATTGTTTTTTTAAAACGATTTGACAATGTGAGCGACTAACATAAAAGACAATAAGAATGAAAAAACAAAGATTTCATTGAAAATTGTAAAGTTTTCACTGTTGAATTTGTGCTTTTAAATTCGAATTTGTAAAAATTCAGTATTGTGCTTGTTTTTTTCTTTTTTTTTTGTTTTGCAGAAATTCAAGTTGTGCAGCTTAAGAATTAAGTAGTTACTAGTAAAAGAACTGACCTTGAGGAATATTTGTAAAGATTGTTTTTTGTTTTAACCTAAAGAAAAACAACGGAAGGTGCTATTCGAAAACATTTAAAGAAACCTTGAGATTTTTAATCTTAACTGGGCATTAAAATTAAGTGACCTATCATCGATTCATTAAACGAACAACTTTCTAACAAAAGTAAATTTATGTAAACTACATCGTAATAAAGTATGTAATAGTAATAATTATAATAATAACCCTTCTTTTATACATATACATAAAAAAACTTATTCTAAGTGTAAACTCGCCTGGTTCACTTACATCTCATCCTGTTTCTTTTGCTTACTCAGCTCCTATAGTATATTAATAATAATATTCTTTATCATTACTCTTGTGTTCTTCTATAACAACAAACTCTTTTAAAATATGAACTAAGAAATTTATAAGAATTTTCTTTTGTTTGCAAAAATTTTTTATAAGAATATTCTTTATATAATTATTTATGTATAATATGATTGCTCTTCTTGTTTTGTAATAATTTTAGCAAATGCTTGACGATGCTAAGGGAAGAGGGGGAAAGTCTGCTTTGTATATATATAATATTTATATATATTTTAATATCACTTTTACGATATATAGAAAAAACTTGGACCCTCTTTAGATTTTCAGTTTTCATTTTTTTCAAATATTTTGTTCAATATGTTGCTTAATAGCTCCTCGTTAAAGTCACGTGATTACCAATCATAGTGGTATTTACATAGGATATAAAAACAAACAGCTAAAATTTTAAACGATAGCATTATTTTGTAGGTTGCAAGGGTATTTTATCGCTTTCAAGATTTTATACGCGCTAGGTATGTGAAAACTGGATCGAACAAAGCACCATATTCCTGCGGAAATATAATTTCACCGGTTGGAAACATGGGACTGCTTTTATGACTTCATATGTACTGTCTGTGTCGAGGATTCATGAGTTTCATATCGGGGGGTCGACCTGATAGTTCTTTGTAGAAAGCTAGCAGCAGTTTATGTTATGCAATATTGATTTAAATTTGCACTAGGATTTTAGTATTAGGGGAAAATATATATTCTTTTTTATAATTGACTCTGCAGCGAAATGTACCTTCGTTTTATGCTAAGGGACTAGATATAAATTATAAAATCATAAAGGATTGAAGGGTTAACGCTTTCGTATTCAAGAAAACAGGAAAGTGGTTTTTGCGAACCGGTGGAAATGGAAGCCCTTTTCAATTAGTGTGCAAATTTTTAGTTATAACAAAAAAAGTGTAGTTTAAAATAAATAAATTTATAAATTTATGCTCAAAATATAAAAGCAACGTACGCAAATTTTCGTGTCTAATAAATTAATTATTTTACTTGATGAAGAAATGTGGACAGTATCATCTAATGGAAAGGGTGTATGCTTTAAGTCCTTCAAATTGCAACTTCAAAGATGAATCAATATTTCCTCTTGAGAGTTTATAAAAAGCTGCAAAGTTAATGATAGTCAATAAACATAAAAGAAAGAAAATGGTAAAAAAGTGACCATGGTTGAATTACTGCAGCATTACTAATAGCACCTTTTATGTAACCGGATATAAAAAAATTCCAAAAGAGTGTAAATTTGAGGTAGGAAGCAAACTTTTTCCTCATTAGCTTTTAAAAATGAGGACAACTTTTACAACTTATTTACTTACCAAATTTAACACCATTTCAGAAGCGTCATTAGGATAAAAAACGATTGAATTAGAGAAATTTAATCATTAAATGTGTAGAGGAAAAATTTTTTTCATATCCATCTAATTAAATAAAGAAATAATTGATGAAACACCCTTGCAGAGCGTAATGTTATGATGCTATTAAATTCGGGTTCTGTCTGTTTGGCTGGAATATTTTTTTCTAACTTTTGCTCTAAAATTTAACTAAATAAAATAAATTCGAAAAGAATTATGATAAATTAAAGCCTTCGTTCGGCTCGGCATGATAAAACTGCAGGCTTACTTTCTATTGTCACAAAAATTTTGAGCTTATAGTCGCGTAAAATGTGCGATAGGAACATTAACCCGGATTCCAGCAGCATTAAAATATTTTATTTTTATTCAAATTCAACAAATTTAATAATCACAATAAAAAACAAACACAAACCCAACGACTCTCATAAATCTAATGGTTCATTTCCTCGTCATATTTCAATAAAAAATAGGATTTCTTCTGAATTCCACGTTTTTAACAGCATGAAAACTGAAAATGAACTTATAAAAATCAGTTGACGTCTCCCGCTCCCCCCTTACGCCTTTGATTGTTTGTATCTTACCCCGATATGTGGAGTTTTTGAAACTCGTTTCAATGATCCCATGTTTTTTTTTACATAAAAGCGTTTGTTAGTTTGATAAGAAAAAACATTTTTTAAAATCCAAGAAAATACAACGTGGCGGTCTCCATGCACATTTATATCCACTTTTGCTTCGACCTAATATGTTTCAATTGATATGGGGCAGTTTCGGTGTTGGGGTAAAACGCATGCACCTCCCTACGTCACGTCTCCAGGACGCGTAATTTGTGATAAAGGCAAGCTTCTTCAGCTTGACTAGTGCTACTTAAGGAATTACCAAGATCGAATTGAAGTATTCAGATTGGGGGTTTGTTGCTAATATGTACTTTGTATGCTTGTGTCTTTCCTTTTTTTTCTAGTTGTTGTTGTTGTTTTATGTTACCTCCTCTACGTAGTTTTGTGTACATTAGTACCAAGTTATACTCGTAATCCTGTGTCGATGGGATGAATAGCGTTTTGTTGCAACTCTCTTGTTACTCCATCTACGTCTACTGATTAGCGTTAAAATCCGTCAAAAACTCCTTTTTGTTCTCCCTCTCTTCCTTTCAAAAAATTTGCGACTCAAGGTTTAGGCTCTACTTATCGTCTGCTTTTTTTTTGTATCTAACTTAAACTTTGTCCTTGTCTCAGCGTAAAACTAAACTGTCTTCTTACATTAGGCGTTATCTTTATTATTAATAGTAGTAATTAATAATAATTGCTGAATGTCTGTGCGATTGTATCACTTAAATATTTGACTTCGAGAAGCTCACGCGTAAATGATTCGACTCGGACAGCTGGTGGTTGTGCATTTTGATTAGCGCCAGAACGGCCTCCTCCACGGATGAGAGCTGGAGTAGGGCCATCTTGCGATCCCTCCTGGTGCAGAAACACGTCGGTTAGGGTAATTTATCGAGTGCCAATCTATTTTATACTTACGGAAAAAACTTGAATGCTTTAACTTCGAAGTCATTTTTTGTGAAAGCTTCTTTGATATCTTCTTCTGTACATGATGAGCTGCAACCAAGAAAAAAATAATAATTGGAATTAGCAAATGCACTAACAACACAATCTTGTTTCCTTAAAAAAGGACACATTAAAAGTAATATATCTTCAAAACTGTCTTGGATAAAATTCCATTTCCGACGTGTCTTTTATAAATATGTTAAAAATTCCACGTGTAATTTCTTAAAACGAATTATAGATCAATTGTTTAAAAGGCAGTTACTATAAATCTATTCTATATAATCTATCTATTTTTTCCTATATTGCAGCAATAAAGAAATATTAAGTTCTCTTTGTACCGCAATTAAAACAATGTCAGTTCCAGTCTTTATAAAAATATAATTTTTATCTTGGTGTGTTTCTCGTGTCTCGTCACTTTAAAGATTATTTAAAGGACAAAATCTAATCATAAAAACTATTTTCGAAAGAATTGATGTAAGCAATGCTCGTTCGACGCTTTATACTTAGTGTGAATGAATCAGAAGAGGACTTTTGAATTAATAAGATAAAATATAGTTTCATTACTTACAACAAAAAATGCATCGATTTACTGCACTCTTTTATTTAATTTTTCCTTTGGAATAACTCAAAATATCAAATTGTATTTTTTAAGAAATCGTTTCATAAAAATATAATTTATAATTGTAGGCCGATATATCCATTACCTACAAACTACCTCATTTTAAGTGATAAAAACAAAACAGCCAAGGCTGGAGGTGAAGCAATGTATCGATCCTTAACTATTGATAACATCTAAGGGTAATATCCCATGTTTTCTTCTGTTAATATTTTGCTTATTTGATTAGATTCGCTTGCTTTTCCTGCACGTAGTCGAATTTCAATTTCTTTTATTTGGAGGAGAAGTGCTGTTAAACTCGATTAAGTACTCTTTTTAATAACACGGAAATAATTTTTAAAGATATACATTTTCTAAAGTTCTACGAATCTTCGTGATTTCTTCAGGAATATTTGCACCGATGCACTAGGCGGACTTTAACTTGACTTTAATGCTGCGGACTTTATTTTACGGCCAATTTAAAGTTGAAAAATGCACTATAGTAGCTATGCGAATTGTATAAAATAAAAATAGTAAAAATTCACTTCCTAAATTAATTTGTATATAATTTCTTGTTATAGACGTAAAAAGGTTCGTTTTATAGTTTTGTTTTTTGTAAAATAAAAGGATTTTACATTTTAAAAAATTTTTTATGTATTTAATACATTTTATTTCAAAGGGAAAAATATCGATTAATACTTTTAATGTTGTTTTATTTACAATAACAAGAATTATTTCATACTACTACTTCTTAAGTTGTTTAACGTCGGCAGAATCGAATTCTAATTTTGTGTAATGTATTTTGGTTTTAGTTCTGTGATGCATTTTTTATTCGCGCTGTTATATAAAGAACTTTTAGCGAAATTTAAATATCTTACTGTTCTGATCGTAAAAAATCTTAGAAATTAGTCATAATTTTTCATAAGCTTATTTAAATTACAATTTCTTTATTATAATTTAAAATTGTGAGAAATAGAACGAAATATCAAGTCAAAAATTTATATAACGCCGCAATGGTAGCTATAAGTGCACGCTGACCTGTGTACGTCATGTCGTAGGTAATGCTGGTCAATAAGAACTCTATATCACTTGGGAAAGTATCTTGGTCACGCAAAGGGTTAAACAGCTCTTGACGTTAATACGCACCACGCTGAAGTAATTCTTGCCTTGACTCATTCGTCTGGTGGTATTTTTTAAATACCGTTCATGGGTAATTTTTGGAAATTTTTAAGTAAATTAAACATTCCATAAAATCATTTCACTATTATTAATAATAGCTTTAAACTGTTACCTATGAATATATGGGAATATGTGGTGATTTTCACAGCAATAAAGTATATCATAAAAAATATATGAGAATTAAATACTTCAAAGTGAAAACAAACCAAAGCAATAATGTGTAAAAGTCCATTGAACTTCCTGACATTTACACGATTTGCCAAACAAAGAATTAATTTTCGCAATTTTAGAACTTTAATCAAAGGAAAGGAAGATAAAATTAATAAGATACTACGAAATTCTCTCCTTCCCTCAATTTCGTTATATATGGGCATGGAAACAACAGCCCCGGGTACGGTAGATGCCTATGAAATACTCATCCAGCAAAAAATGTTTGCTGCCGCATTTCAATTGTTCTAGGAAAATATGCTACCTATTAGCAAGTAAAAGCATTTCAAAAGTCTTCTATGTAGAATAATAATTTTGGAATCATTTAATTTTTATTGCACTGCCTAAGGAAGCATCCCGCAGGTAATCATTCGAGGTAATCTTTTATTCTCATGAAAAGTAGCTTTCGTGTCTTGGGGAAATTTCTTACTTTTCAAGAATCGACAATTTAATTTATTTTTTCTTTTTAAAGTGGTATAATAAAATAACGGAACAATTGATGCGTAAATTTGGTATCAGAAGCGAATTATGGTATATCGTGTAATTAGAAATTATTTAAAGGGATTCTATTCCCTTATTCCTGCTGTCGTAACTATAACTATATAGAATATTGCAACCTCATAGAGTAGTTTTCATTTCATAAGTTTATATTTTCAATCCTTCAAGAATTCCAAGAATTATTAAATGCTTTGAAAGGGATCTTCTATACAATAGAAGCCAAATACCGTCGTTATCTGTTTTATTTAAATCCATTTCAGATTAACTTAGAATTCGAAGTATGAATTTTCGAAGTATGGTTAGGATGGCCTATCATTAAGAATCTAGCATATAAATCTTCTCCCAAATATCTTTCTTGGGCCTTACCTTATATTGCTAAAAGGACGAATGCCTGTTGCGTTACTTATACGTTGCCCTGACGAATACGAGAAATATGCAAGGGACTATGTTGTTCTGGATATAATACAACCTTGCAAAATAGAGCGAGAAGACTTATCCCTTAATAGCTTTCAGTAAAATATGACCCATTTTCGAGAAGGATTTGTAAAGTGTAAGCTTGTAAACTTGCTTATTCCTTTCAATGTTCTTGCTGCTAGTAATATGAAGCTCTAGACAGTGGAATACAGTTGTGTCTAGTTCATATTAATTGTATATTAGCATACGAGAGAGATTGTGAAACTTAAATTCTATCCAGATATTGGGCTTAAATATCAAGTTGAGCTAATTAAAAAAATATCAGATTCAGTAATGTGCAACTAAAAATGCATTCAATTAGATAAACCTTCACAATTACTGTCCACAATCAACAAATCTGACGGTGGGTATCAATTTCATAAATCGTTTGACACCAAACTGGACTCAACGCGTTAGCGCTCATTAATTCATGTCCCCAATCAGAGCGATATTTATAACCTAATAAAGAGAAAGGATTGGCCGAAAGGATTTGTTGGAACAGGAAGTGGCCATTAATCGAGCGAGACCAATTAATAAGCGCGCATGGTAGTTTTCCATTAAGCCGCGGGAACGCCCGCTGTGATATTAAATATCACCTCATCAGTGAAATTTCTAATGGCCAAATAACTTACAACAATGGAATCTTCCACCCAGAGCGCCTTGCACCGTGAGTCATTTATGATTTTCAGAAACTTTAATGGTTTTCACTTTTCTTGTAGCCATACAAGGAGCCAAGAAATATCCGTAGCTTTACCCCGCTGTTTAAGACAAAATTAATTGTATTTTCTCCGCATTTGAGGTACCTCCCTTGGAGCTTTTCGAAATGCTCCCAGCAGAAATGGAAACGTTGAGATTCCCGTGGCACGACGTCGCAGGAGTATGGCAAAAACTTTAAGAACATTTTCAGTTTCTGCTCTAGTTGCGCTGCTTCTTTGTGCAAACTTTTAAAATATGGGCGCTAATTGTGATCGAAATTTCGATTGGATAGTCGGACTTATCCCAATGCAGTTTCTAAGTTTTCCAAATAACCTGAAGTGGACCCATTTGGGTTTGGCAACTTCGAGGGCAATCGAGCGTGTTGCTTAAGTTCCTCCTCCAGTGATTTAAGGGCAATCTAAACAAACGTTCTCGTCATTATCCTAATCGGATTGGGTCTGTTCCCCTACCAGAACAAAATCTGTCTAATGTTTTGAAATTAAGTGGAGCATTTGTGCCCCCAACCACCAAATGGGGGTTGCACTTACTACTTACGGAATGTTACTTAAATGCAGTGTTGCAGATGGTGGGTAGATGTTCTGGTAGTTCTTGCTGCCTGGCTTCTTAAATCGGTGCAGGGGATTCTGGGAGTAGTCACGGGTGAGTCCAGCGTCCGGTTGTCCTTCTTTCGGCAGCTGAACCGCCTGGTGCTTACTCGCCATAACGCGTATCGATTTACCCCACAAGCGTAATTTATCCAGGTGATTCATAGCTGTTGGAAACAAGAGGGAAAAACGTAATGTAAATAAAGATAAATTTATCACTCTATTTGTAAGTAAGCACGTCTGCTGTCAGGTGCAGCTACTGTTTTGTTACTCTGTGTAGACTGTCCACATCGAGCAGTCCTCGCATTGTACAGGTAATATAGAGGTATATGCACGAAGGATCCCCTGGTCCACAGGCTGAAATTCAGCACTGCAAAATGTAAATATTTCAGCATCCTCTACTCGGAAAAAGGTCTTCTGAAGAAGTCTGCATTTCAGTTGTCAAGAAGCAAGATATATACTCATTGATCTAGAATTGTTCCCGACTGCATGGAAATGGAGGAGAAATGAAAAAAAAAACAATGTCGGTCTGCTGAAGAGATTTGCTAGGTGATACTACTAGCTTTTCTATGCTTGACTTCTTACTGTTTAATTCAACGTTTATTTAACAGCGTTCTAAATTTCGTACTGACAGAATCAAATTTCCTAGCATGTTCTGTTTAATTCAGTCAACTATGGTAAACTAGAACAGCTTAGAAATATCTAAAGCTGAGAATTTCTAGTATAGATGAAAAAGTTTAACAAAAAAAGTTTAACCAAGTGCAAAGGTTATATTTTTCATACAATCGAATATACAACGAGATGCAATATAAGGATTACTTCTAGTAAGTCTGAATCTTTTTGGATCTAATCCTAATCCTAATATGTTCATTTTAGAACAACATTTATCCATTTCATTCCTATTTGATGTAATGAACCTTTTGTATTTTTCATAATGCGTCAGTCATGAGAAACTTATTAAAAATCAAAAATGATTACTTTTCATGTCAGGGAAATTCGATAAAGGATTTCCATTCCTCTTTGTGGTAGAATTCACCCCTAATATGCACCCTTAGTCACTTCCTGGAAAACCCAGTGACGGGTCTGGTCGGCCGATTTAAATTACACAGATATAATTTCGCGTTTGAATGTAATTAATTTATTCATAGTAGAACGTCTGAATCGCGCATGGAAACGTGTATGTCGGTAAAATTCAATTCAGGCGAACACAAATCTTTTCCTTGCTCCTTTTACAGACGAGTCCTACGAGCAAAAATTGAAATATGAATAAATAAAAGCGGTGTATGGGCTTCGTGGCGCAGCGACTTTAGGCTCCCTAGGAAAATCGGTTCAGTCTGCACGAGTCAGGGTCGCCCCGTCTGCTGCGGGGCAAGACAAGGTAAGCCTTTGCCCAAATCACAAAAATGTTCCACGTTAAAATTGTGTGTAATAAAATTTGTTTATTTAAAGAATTTGGAAGTCCGTCCTAATATTTCCTCCGTACTCCAACAAAGACCACGAATTGCACCGACCGTAGTACCCAAATCGCAGCTCCGACATAGGGTGAGGATTAATCTCCCAATGATATTTGTAGAAACACCCTGGCATTCCTTCCGACTGTCCCCTCTCCCTGTATCTACATCCACCTGCGTGCATTGAATTATTATTTTAATAGAGTTTATCTCCATGGAGTGTTTTGCTGTTTATCTTTGCTGCAATCGGATCAGTTGTATTTGCATAAAAATTTTTTTTAGGGTAAAGCTCGATTTAACGAAAGCTAATAGAATTTTAAAGGGAGATTTAACATAAAATAAATACGGAGGTAAAAGGTAAAAAGCCTGCCCCTCTTGTCGGCGCACGAGCTAGGTATGCTCTGTTTGGCTTTTGCTTTTAAAACGTTGCAAAATGCTCTCAATGTCTTAATTTTTATCGTAAAAGAGGCAGATAAAAATGCGTTCAGCTTTTGATAGGATTCCCACTTTCGAGTTCAATTATGCTTGCCCACTTCAGTCCGGATTTATTTCGCTTAATTACGCCCAAATTGGGGACTACTACGTCAGAGTTAACGACTATAATAATTGCTCTAGAAACGAGCTATGATGTATAGGTATATTGATTTCGAAATAGTGCCTAGGACACACATACACTCAATGCATCGAAAATCAGAAAATAAAATACAGCAAAAGATTTGATTGCAGCACTAAAGAAAAGTTCTAAAGTTATAATTTTAATGAGCACTTAAAACTTTAAATTTAATTTTCATACTAATAAATTTGCAAACTGCAGCATACTCGTGAAATTAGAAAAGACTCAAAAATGTCGTATCGAAAAAGTCATAATGACTTATTAAACTTATAATTTACATTAATATATTACCAAAAAGGCTAAATTAGTAACAAAATGGTAGCTTTTGGTAAATATAAAATTTTAAACTTTTATATAGTTTTACGATGCGTGAATGCGATCCCGGGAATAATCTCACTTAAAATGTTTTCTGTTTTATACACCAGCAGTTTTTGTATTTTTAAAATTATTTATAATTTTTGATATTAGCAAACACAAGTCAAAAGGTTTATTAAGTAATTGTCACGGAATCATTTAAAGATATATGAGAGAAAAAATGGAATTCTTCCCGAAGTATCGGGACTATATTCTCGGGTTCAGATTACCATTGTATTTAATATCGGAATTTATACATAATACACTAGTCCAAGAATCGTAGCAAAAAGTTTATATTTAAAAAATACTATGATATGTATATGCGTACTCGAAACTCTCTTTTTACTTTAAAATATAATATAATATTATAATATGCTACTTTTCCAGAATATAATAAAGTCTAAAATTATACGTTGTTGTCGAAAACTTCTGATTTTGCCAGTACTGGTGGAATTATAACAGTGTATATTTTAAAGGATATAAATGGCTCCATAAAGCTTTATGGTTGCACAAGTAAACCGTTCTTAGTGGTCAATCCTTTTGTGTTCTAATGGCTAGAGTATGCAAAGCCATCAACACAATCCTTTTTAGGGTATACCATTAGTTCTAACGACATTAGTACAACTCTATTAAGCCAAACATCCATTTCCTCATATGTCTCGGTGGGGGAGAAATATAATAAATTCTCGACTCGTAGCCGTAACCAAAAATGGAACAAAAACAATTTAATTTCTTCAATTTAAAAAAACGATCACGAGTGGGAGAGAAGAGTTGTTTCTCGTCTGATTTATAAATTGAATAAGTCACAAGGAGCACGAGATAAGGGTGAAGAACAACTAGCACTCGAGGGTATTGCATGAAAATACTCCCCGTAGAGAAGCGGATTTTCAAATATGAACGTATCCCTTTGTGTTTAGCATAAGCCGGCAAAATACTACTTTAATGAAATTTTATGCTTTTCGAATTGTTTCACTCATGATAGAATAAACTTTGCTCCCCTCACCGGAAAACAGAAAATCTCACAGTAGGCCTAGGACTGGGAGAATTGAGAACATTTTCATTCCATTCAGGATTCAGGCATCGTCTACGTTTTACAGGCACTTGTTGCTTTCTTGATGTGCCCTGAGCGTCTTCGGAATACCACTGTCAGCAGCAGGGACATGCCTTTGAGATATAAAGAGACTTCTTGAAAGGATTTGATGATTGATTACCTCTCGAGGTATTTGTTGGCGCCTTAAACAGGATCGGGATCCGTGATACTCCCCGAGATTACCCTTTATTCTGCTCGAGTACACTTGAGAACTAATGATGGTATCGTTGGCATCAAAGGATCAGTTCGGTGTTAAATTAGTGCAAGAAATGCGCTCGGTCCTGTGACCGTGGTAAATCGTATAAATCAATAGATACTAATCAAGATTAACTTAAGTGAACGGTAGAAATACTCTGGTCGTTTTGTCTTCTCTTGTCTTTTAAGTTAAGTAATCAGGTCAGATAAGCATTAAACCCTAGTGTATAATAATTCCAAAATTGTGTTGTGAACAAAAGTAAAAAATATAATACTATTAAAGATATACTATACTTACCTAAATAAGCCTGTTGTGGTTCGGCCATTTGTATGAGGGCTGAATCCTTCTTGTTGTACAATATTTTCACACGTTGCACATCACCGTAAACTCCTGAAGAAACACAAACAAGAAAGATTTCATATCAATTTTAAGGAAGCGAAGTGACCACTTGAGCATAGAGACATTTTCAAGTACATTGAATGGTAGTAACAAAATTCTGTGCGATTTAAAAACGTTTGATAATTTAACATACGTAAAAATGTTACTTTTAGTTAAAAATGTTAATTCTTTACGTTTAGACCTTTTTAATATTAAGTGACTTTCGTAAATGTGCAAAAATTAAAAATACCAGAAATTACGAAAGGTACGGATGCTAGAATCTAGCAGGCAATTTAATCATGCTCGTATTTCTTTAGACTATTCGTCTTACGTACAATGCACTTTCTGTAGTGTAGAATGTTTGTCAAAGTACACTATGACATGCTAAATACCTATTCGTGTATGTAGTTATTTCAAGATGTTTGTGTTCCATAGGTATCCAGCATTTATTGGGCGAGTAGTAAAATTTTATTTTACCTTAGAAATCTTCAAATATTCGAACGTAATTTTACTTGTTTTAGATGAAAAGATTAGGCATTAATTGATTTAATTTCACATTTTAATTTGTAAGCTGTCTTGCTTTCCTGTTTTATTTTTTATTTTCTAATTTAATTTCATAATAACAATAACGAGTTATTGTTTATTTTCTACGTTTTTTGAAACGGAATACACGTTAATTTCAAGTTGAAATTTCAGAGAAAGTTTTGCCAAAATTAAAATAATGATTAGATAAATTAATTACTTTGAATAAAATTAAACTAAAAATTATAATTTAAAATAACATTCTAAATAGAATATTAAAATAATAAAATCAAATATACCAGCATATAAACTGTCTATACTGAACTGTTTACTATTAAGAGGTTGTTCTGGGTTAAAATTTTGAAAAAATCGACGTTTTCTTTTTCGGACAGGACGGACTTTCAAAAGCAACCTGTTGAAATTTGATAAAATTACCTGAAATTAGTTTTTGAATTACAAACATTTACACAAAGAAAAACGATGTGCTTATTTAAAACCTTTATTCGGGTTTTCCTCGAAATATATTTTGTTAAATTTATGTATGAAATCGAAAAAGAACTTATCAATCCATTGAGCTGTGGTAGATGTCATATCATATTCGAAATTCCATATTTGAAGAAAATAAAAATAAAAATGAAAAACGCTGTTTTTCGAGATTTTTATTCTAAATTTTCACTATTTTAAGAATTTTTTACGAAGTCATTTCTTTTTGGCTTAGAACATAGCGACATTATTTTTGATTTTTTTTTCAAAATTTAAATTCAGTTCTTTCTTAGCTAAAAAATTACATGCACTAATCTCGAAGAAAGCCAGTTTAACAATTAAAATGTTTAATAATCTGATTTTTGTTTAAAATTTAATACTTTGATAAAGAAAAACAAAGTGAAAAAGATTTTTTATCAATATTCACGGCTGCAATCCAAAACTGCTCGATAAATAATAGAAATAAAACAAACATTAAACAATTTAAAAATAAGAAACTAAGCAAAGACTTTTTCATGAAATAAATTCTTTTTGTGTCTATTTCCGCGGGTGTAATTTAAAACATACTATAAGGCAAGCAGTTAGGGAAATATTTGTATGGCGCACATAAAATAGGGCTTGAATTATAACTATAATTAAATATTCCATGCGAAGTGACTGATTAAATTATCCCGAAAGCCTTAAGAAGATGCCCTGTCGAAACAATTTCCAGCTTGGCTCCTAAGGGAGAACTATATTCGATCAGGAAACATACGTAGACCGACATTAGCATCATCGTATCGAAAATTGTCGTTTGGTCAATGTTTCGGAAAGCCACTTCACCTGAGGGCATGTAGGCAAACTGATTCCCAAGCAGGATTCGGTCCGTGCAGACGAAAGGGCAAAAGTTATTGCGTTTTACAAAATCATAAATATTTATTAGTTTCCGATCGTAAAAAGTTAATATCAATAACTACGCTATACGCGCATCAGTCTCATTCAGTGCTCTCCTGGAGCTGGCCAGGTACCTGTCGGTATTCCGCTGGCCCAGCACGTCTTCCAGCACTCGATGTATTTCCTCACCGGCCGAGGAATGTTTCTTCTTATCCACGAAATCCAAGTAGAATTGGGCCATAACATGGGAAGGTGTGGACCTGTGCGATTAGTTATATATGTGCATTATGTATGTATATCGCATAACAATTCAGAATTCGCAGTCAATTTGATATTTACATACTCAGCATGTTAGATTTACATGATGGCTCCTCGGGGACCACTTTGAATCGATATTGCCATATACAATCTGGATATAATCTTAAGGCGCCTCATCCAGTGCTTTCTTTGTGCACCGGTGGAGCTTCTTGTGGCAGTCATCCTGCTCCTTTCGTTGCTACTTTCGCTATTTCTAGGTTTATTGGGCTCTTATTCAAATGAATTATTGATCATAAATACTTTTATGCACTTTAGTAATGGCGAGTTTTACAATTTTCGAATTGGCGCCGTTTTCCCCAATTTCTCTCTTTCGCCGCAGTTTCTTTATTGTTATTGCCCTGTCTTGCGCTTAACTTCTTCTCGGCGAGCCCGTAATTGGTCGTAAATATTGCAATTAGTGGGAAATTTATTTATTCTACATGAAACTTTATTTTAGAATCAAAGTGCCTCGTTAGTGCTACGCAAATTCCCAATAAACTTACATCACGCGAAGATTCTTTACATTTAACTTAATCTTGCATCATGGTAACCGAGCAAGTGTCCAATTGTACGACAGTAAGGGTGTAACAGCCCTTTTGATTTACCCGAGGTAATATTAAATACTTCAGGTACTGAAATTATTCTTCTATTATAGCTTTATTAATCTCGGTACGTAGAATCTCCGTAAATTTTACTTTTTTAATTTATTCGTATTGTATGGATTGTGTTGCTTACTAACTTCGTACAGGGAATAAATCTGTAGTATTGCATTATATCTAACAATACTTTACCCGTTTTTATTTCACTACACATTAAAATTTAGATAACTATATGTAATACTTCTTTTACGTGAGTTTTTCTACGTGAATTCGGAGTTACGCGAGTTGCGATATGAAAAATAAAGTTTCTATTCACTTTAATGTGACTTAACCAAAGTCAAAGTTAGAAAGAAATTCGTAATTTAAAAATATTACTACATTCTCGTTTTTACCAATCTTCACTTTTTTATGGGGTTAAAAGTTCCTTTTACGTGTATTTTTTAGAAACGTGTCTATCGCACAAAAAGAGGTTTAGGTGCTTTATTTAGAACCCTAAATATTTTAATGGCATTGGACAGAATAAGTTGTAAATAAATATGAAAATAAATGCAAAAATTTTAACGACTTTATAAAAAATAAAATGAAATAAACTGATCCCATTCATGTAAACTGGAATTACTTCTCTTTATAGTTCTCATTTTATATATTTTTTTAAATGTAAAATCTGAAAAATATTCACTGGACATTTGGAATTAATTTGACCGGTTTGTAAATTATATAAAATGCATGGAAGTCTAAAGCAAGGCAAAAGATTAAGCATTTAAGTGTAATTCTTTCAAAACTACGTATTTACGCATTTCATCGGAAATAGATATTTTTGCTTCTTTCTAATAACTTATTAAAAATTGTACGTTGAAATATTAAATCTTTTAATCCCTCGAGAGACATGTGCTCAATAATCCAATCGTTGAAAGCTTTATTTAAAAATATATTTATAAAGGTTCCAGCTACAGAAATCGATTGAAGATTTTCCACACAAAAGTTTTTAAAAAAAGATTTATTTGTAAAAAAATGAATAATTTAAATAAAATTTTTCTTGTAAATCTCTTAAAGTTAGGAAGCGTTTGATGTTTAAAAATCCATTTATTTATTTATTTGAATTAAAAATAGGTTATTATCATTTATTATAGAATTTGTATGTTCGTGTGGTGGTTTGATTGTTGTTGATTTTTGGAAACCTTTTGAATGTTAAAACAATGTAATTATGAATTCATTTCTATTTAAACTAGTAAATAATTCTTTTCTAATTTATATTTAAGTCTTGCTTACATTTTCCCGTTTATTTTTATTAAAATAGTAATTTTGAACCTTAAGATCCTGCAATCAATTCCTTTCGGAAAATTTTAGTTTTTATTTGCATGCCTAGCAGACGTAGGATTTATGAGAAATGAAGTTAACGCTTGTACTAATAATTTGCCCATATTCAACAAACTTATTTTAGTGTAGGTGAAGTTCAAATTACAAAATAATTGTGATAAAAGTTAAAGTAAGTCTTTTTTATAATTAGTTACAAAATGTCGTTTGCAAATCGCCTGTATCTAATTTATTACATTACCATATCTTTCTAGTTACAAATAATTAGAAGAATTACATAAGAACCGACCATAATACAATTTAAAACATTTCCAAAAAGAACAAACATTCAAAATGTTTTGGCACTCCAGCAACAGCTGGCGATAGAATCAAGGAGAGGAAAAAAAAAACCCTACAAATGCACATGCAAAAGCCATAAACACACACGGATACGAATATCGTATAAATTTAACTCTTTATGCCTTTTTTTGTTACTTCTGTTTATTCAAATCGAGGTAATAACAAATAATAACATAAACGTCGATGAACACACACAGAGAGCGGTATGTACACGCAGGTGATGAAAGTTTAATGTACAAAAACAAATGCGACTATTTTGCTTCGATTGAGCACACGTAGATTAAAATTTCTTTTTTTTTTATTTCTATCAGAAGCAAAATAGAGGCGGGGATTTATTGATTGCATGATGACACTCACGAAAAAGTGTTAAGTGATAAAATGGCAAAAAATGAAATTTATATATAAAAATATATATATAAAAAAAAAAAACAAACAAACATTTGAAGGCGAAACAAGATTATCGAATAGGATTCAGTTAATTGAGTATAGCAGTTATGTAAAATATAAAATGTTTAAAATATTAAATTCAATAAATAGTAATAAAATGTGCAGACGTACCAAAGAGGGTAAATAGAGCATCAGGCGTGACCATCTACAGAAAAGAGAAAAAGAAAGTCAGTTAGCAGAGTTTATGTCTTTCGTCGCTTATAAAATATTAAAAACAGAGAAACTGTCAAAATAAACAATCGGGGAGCTATGGGTCCGGACGGGCGTTTCGTGTAAGATATCTACATATGTAGTTGCGCGTGAAACAGGATAATCTGCCGGGATGGATTTTCGCCTTTTGTTTTAATGTAGGCATGTCCCTCTTTCTATTTGACTGTGTTATACCGAAATTTTATTTCGAGGATTGGCAGGATTCCGAGGCTTTATAGTGTCAAATGGAATTTTTGTTTTTTGCCGAAAGGACATTTTGAAGGAATGCAAAGCACATCCCTTCCAACCGAAACCAGGAATATGATTGAGTTTAACTTATAACTATTTACCGGGGGTGATTTCTCCTTTTGTATTCGACCCTGAGCATAGATCTCTTTTCTATCGTTTATGTTGTCATTCTTTAGTATCCAGGTATGTTTAAATACTCTAGGATTATTGGCAGTCATTGATTTTTCAGGTACAATCTGATGGAATGTGTATGTAAAATTCTCGTTGCAACAAAAGCACATATGTATAGAAATTGACGATGGATTTCAAGGAATATTATTGCAAACTGAAGAAAGCTATTTAGTCTATCCCAACGCAGTTAGTACTAAGTAGTTTTATAATGGTGTATGCATATTTCAAGGGTAGTGTTTATGTTCCCACATGTATCTTCACATATAGCTTGAATGGACGTAACGCACTTTTGTTCGGTTGTCTGTCTGTTTTCAGTTAAACAAGTGATACACTGAACCCGAATTATCATATGTCAATTTGTTTATTATTACGAACTAAAATTTTACCACGGTTCATTTAAAAGTAACGTTAAAACTGAAAACTTTCCAGAGTTTAAATGTGAACGTGTCGGTTCGAATTCAATTTCCCTTTGCATCTCTTACTAACCTTATTGACGATATTCCGAAATGGAACCGAGAACAAGAACTTCGAGCTTTCCTCCTCGAATTGTCGCTTTAATTTTTGAAATAAATCTTCTCTCCACAAAACCTGGAGAGCTATTTAATTTAGTGGCTGTAAAACCATTCGGCAACAAAATTGCTACGAGCTCCACCCATTTAATTGGTCTTCCTCTTTATCCTTTAAGTGCATCCCCTGAATAGGAGGGAATTTTTCATGGGAGTTTTTGAGGAGCATTTAACTCTTCGCCTCCATTGTGCTCCGCGGCAATTAGCACATTACTCCAAATTGTATTTTGTCGGCGCTTATTCGTTTCATTATCGTTACCGTTCGCGGCATCTCTAAGGCAATTAATCAAAGATTTCTTTGTTCGGATCCCGTGCATTCGTTCCCAGTCTAAATGAAATTTTTGCAACAATGTTTCGAGTTCAAAAACAGAACAAACAACATCCATGCGAAGGTAGGTGTTCGTTTGTCCTGCTTATTGCCGCGGCAAACCTCCTTTATCGATTTACCTGCCGCAGGTAATTTCAAAATTGTTATTCCTTCGAATTGCTTTTTCTCTTATCGACAAAGTCGCACATATTTCGAAAGGTTTGAAAAAATATTCCGCAGTTGTGCTTTGGAGCGTCTTTTTACTATTTGGCCGCGTTTGTTAGCGAAGGAAAAGTTAACGAATGGGGTTCCAACTGATAGTTTCGTTCGATGAATATTTTAAATTGGCCAATTTGCGTTTAATGCAAGACAAATGATGATTGACGTACTATTTTCACTCGCCTCTTGCTTTACTAACAGTAAAAGATGGATTTATTGGGTAGAACTAAATTTAGACCGATATTGCACTATAAACAGGGATCTTTATATAAAGGTCTGGTAATGAAATGTTACAGAAGTTTTGTTTTATAATTTCATTAAAATTTTCTATAGAGAGACTTTGTAAAAGATTATATAAGGAAATATTAAAATAAACGACAGAAGAAGGTTGTGTTAAGTTTATTTTTATAAGCCCGAATTTTTTCTTATTACATGATCGTACTTACAGCGATAATATCTGTTGAACTCTTATTTCCTTTTGTAATTGTACAAATCGATTAAATTACAGTAGTTATGCATATTATCTTAAAATATCATCTATCAGAAAAATCAAGCTTGTTTAAAACTTCTTTTGTCCAAAAGCTATTAATTCTTAATACTGTCCTTGGCGTTTTAAATCACACTATTATAGGTTTTAAGAATCGAAGAAATTATTATAGGTTTTAAGAAGGTTTAAGAAGCGAAAACTGAAGAAAGGGTATAAATAATGGGCAGAACAATGCACTCTATAGTATAATTGTTTAAACCAGCTTCAATCGTCTGTCAGATTGAATTTTCATAAGATTCTAAATTAGTTAAACTACTATTAATTTTTTGAATGGAGTAGAAAGGGGTTTTTAAGAAAAGCTGTTTTATTATAAGGATATATCTTCCCTTAACGTTGTTTCATAAACGCCAATGTAAAATATTTTATAAGGTTGTTAATATTTTGGCTCCGCTTAAAAGAAGTATTCAAGAAAATATAAAAGGAAGTAACTACTTATAAAGCATTAAGGCAAGGATGTTTAGTTTTTCTGATGGATGATGATTTTATCTATTATTTAAATCAATTTGGTCTATTACTTACAGTACACTTTGATTATCATAAAACACTTCACTGTCTTTTATAATCGATTTTGAATTATAGACTTTCCATGTTTCCAGGAACGCTTTGTTTGAACTCTCAAATTCAATAATAATTCTGCTTTGATGCAACCAAATTTCTCCCTTTGAATTTTTATAGTCGGAGATATTAATAAAAATTAAATTATATCGCAATATTCCTGTAAATCAAATGACTGCCAATACTAAACTCGAAGATCGAAATTGTAATCAATTGAATGTTTTTAGTGGAAGAATCTATCTAAACTAATTTATACGTATAAAGAGGTATGATAAATTTTAAAGAAAAAAATTTGAAAAAAAACTCATCACTGAACTAGCTAAGGATTCTATTTGGTGTGTGAAACGGAAGAGATAAATTATTATAGGAAGATTTAAAAAACACACAAAAGTAACGGAAAAAGAAATGAATTTAGTTCAAAATAAGCTTAGGGGAAATTTTTTTAACAAAAGTCTTATTAGCTTCGACTTAATGGAACCTATTCGAACTCCCTTCGGATAAAAAAGTTATCTACCTGTCGGGGACGGGGAGATATTTCGAATAGCTTCCTTACTATTGTATTATTAAAGCGCTTATCTTTTGGGTATTTTTTTATTTAACAGTTAGAAAAACAATTGCAACAAGTTGCCTGTACTCACGTCTTCATTGAGATTTGATACGAGCAAAACATTCGAGAATCCACGTATCGCTGGAGTGGCTGAGCTCAGAGCACCGGTGTTTGCTAGAGCGAATGCACCTAAACTGGGTATTCCACTGCTGTATCCCCCTGTCAGGGGTGTTCCAATTCCCAAGGCAAAAGGAGGTAGCACACCTGGAGCACCTAAGCCGTTCACTGTGTAGTAAATATGTCATCATTAGAGAAATGCTTCTTGTTTTATTCTAAGAGCAAAATCATTGTTATTAAGGCAAAATTAGTAAATATAAACTTAAGAAGGTTATTTAAGATGTTGAGATTCTTTTATTTGAATAAACTTAAATAACACAAGTAGAATTTGGCCTATTGTAGAACAAGAGATTTGCAATTTTGAAAGTTTCTTTTTTTATCAATTGGATCTCATAAGCAAACATTAAGTCTTTAATTAAAGTATTACAGTAAAAGTATTTATTCAGAAAATAGAGTATATTTAGGGATACATGAAAATAGAATTGTTTTCAACATGTTGAAAGAAATATAACTAGGAATAGGAAGTCCGCTGAAAATAATTTCCCTAGATTTCAAATTAAAAAATAGTACGGCGTTAAATTGAAGACCATTTTATTTAACTGAATGGTAGAAATTGATTCAGCTGGATTGATTTTTAATATTCCTTCATCTCTTGGACGTACTCAGCTCTGCTCTGCTTTTAAAGATAATCATAAAATGAACCAAAACCATTCTTCATCAACAAAAAAAGTCAATAATAGAGACAATTAAAATATAATAGTTCAAAATTGCAGCTCAATTGCTAGAAAAGCGCTTGAAGTGTACTCTCTTGAGTAGTTCTTGGTATAGCAGACCTCTTGCTGCGGCCTGATTCAGGGTAAAGGATTCTGATTAGTCAAAAATTTTCAGTTGATTAGTGCTGCCAAAAACAAAAGTAAATGGAACTGAAAATGAAGTTACCTAATTTATCACCTGTAAGTGCTGGCCGTTGTCTTGCTGCAATAAGTAGCAGATCATTTGTGTTAACGAGTCCACCAGCCCCCGGTATGACATCAGCACCGGGCTCCCCCGGGGGCAGCGATGGATTTGTAAAATCTCGCGATTTGTCATTGTTGTACTTAACATTTAAAGCGGTTAATTTACTATTATCGATTCGTAGTGTACAGCAGCCACTGTAGATGTTCTGCCCGTCGAGAATACGCTTCGCTTGCTGTGCCGTCTGGGCATCCGAATATTGGATGAGGGCCTGTAAAGGAGAAGTGACCCACCCCCGTTTTAGAAATCCATCGATCATTGGAATATTTAGGACATCCCGCCATTACTTACTTGGAATGAATTATTTTTTGTAAATGTTACAATTTTTAGAACTTTTCCGCATCGTTCAAAAATTTGATGCAATATATCCAACGAGACAGGATACAAAAGTGACTCTACGATAACCCTGAGTACGGTGTTTGGACCTCCTTGGGTACTCTGAACACTCTGTGATGTAGGATCTGTTGTTCCGGAAACCGGTAGTGGTGATCCAGCTGCTGGTGACTGTATTTGAAAGTCTGTTTGATTCTGCAGAGCCGCTGAAGCGTTCTGTAATAAAAACATTTAAGTGAATTAGTCAGGATATACTTCTTAATTAATATTTCGATGTAATGTCATTATAGAGTATAAAAAGATTTTTAGAAATTATTATTTTTTATGTATTATAAAAGTACCGAAGTCTTGTAATAATGGTAAATTATACTTGAACACATGGTAATCACTTACTAGCATTGTTTTTTTTTTATAAATCGAAAACAGAATTTCGAACTAATAAAGTAGAAAAGGATTATTAGGTATATTATTGCATATGCTGTGAAATAGTTTTCAATTGTTTTCTATAAACACGACGAAAATTATGAAAATGTTCGCATAAAAATTCTTTTCTTTAAAAAAATATTTCGTGGGCTATCATGTCGACTACGTTTACTGCGCTAGTATTAAGTATTTTATAGAAGGAGTAAGTAAAAAGATGCAAGATAGAAAAGTTAATTAACTTTATTTCATGATATAAAATCCAAGAAAAATATTTGGTGAAAATTCAATATAATTTTAGGCAAGGATACATTTCCTATGTATTCTCATAATTATAAAATTAAAAGTATATTACTTCATTCTGCCCGTTTTTTTCACGGTATTTTTTGTGCCTGAATGTAAAGTGGGAATATGACGAGACTGTAGATAAGCCAACTTTTCGAAGAATAAAACTTGAGTTTGTACTTGTGACAAATAAAATAAGTCTGTAAGTAATGTAATGAGATTCTAGATACGTCTCTTCCGTCATATGTTGTAAGAGTAAAAAGGCGTAAATAAATCTCATCTTTCGAGGATCTAAGTTTTTGGGGCATTAAATCAAATGAAATGCCAAGACGGAACCCTTGCGATACATTTGCAGATCGTAGAAATTTGCGCTACAGATTAGCGTAACTCGTATATGTGGATTGGCCAAACTAAGTACACAAAAAGCACTTCTTCGAAGGTATGGTACGTGGGGCCCGGACTGATGAAACGAAAATATTAGGACCATTAAGATTAGCTTCTTTCGCCGGATGGCGAGCCCTTTAAATCCCTCTTACAACTTTTGACAAAAGATTAAGACCCTAGTAAACGTTTAACACTTGAGCCTCTCGAATACTTAATAAAATCGCATGAAGGAACTTTTTGTGGCTTTGTGATTCTGAAAGGACTTCACACTCTGGAACTATTACAAAATGCACAACACCATCAATGGAAAAGTTTTACCGAGACCCGCAATCCTGGGGGGAGTGACGAGGAATGGTACTTAGGATGACTTTAAAAGACCAGTCGAGAAGTATTCCAGTTCTGAGGAATTTTTAAATGGCAAACTAAACCATGGGGGGATTCCATGGGTAAAGGCTCCGACAACTCCCTAACGAACCGTTGCGTAAGTCAGACGAGGTAAACGGAGGGTCCAAGGAAAAACTTCTTCAGGACTCCGGGAGACATGTGCAGGAAAGCATTAAACCTGTTCATTCATGGCTTGTTGCTAGATTAGTCGAAATATTTTAATGCCAGGAGCGTGTATTCGGATAATGGATTACGGCAAGCCGAGAAAGGATGCGTTACCCATTTATTGGTGGCATCATTTGTGGCATAACTCAAATCTCAGCTTTGCGTATATAAATTGAAAATGTTTACCTTCCGCAACGAAAGGATGGCACTTACGGCTGGGATTATGCCCGCTCTCATCGCCCCCGATCCCTTTCCTGTCCTGTGGTAAATAGCCGGTTTATGTTTGCATTACGGTTGATGTAACCTACGTTGCGTACAAGCTGCTTTAAGCGCTGCCCTAGGCCATATGAAACTTAAAGTGGTAGTCCGGGCTTTAAGCCGGCTTAGTTGGCTTAGCAAAGAATTTTATATCATAAAACATAAAACATGAAACATGCGCCCGGCTCGGACTGGTGCAACCGATCCGGTCGGTCATCGTCACATTTCCCGGGAATTCTATAGAATAGTATGGAGCGGCGAACAATGCTAACGAGGGATGCGAACAAGTCATCCCTGCGGTTCTGTGCATTTTTTATGACGAGTGCATTTGGCTCATCGCGAAATAAATATTAATTGCATGAGGGCAGAATTCATGGCATTTTCAAATTTGCATGAGCTATAATAACCATTATTAGGACTGCGATCTCCACTTTACCTGCCCGCTGATTATCCCATTGCGGTGTTTCTACGTCCACGTTTCAGGGCAAGTCCGCGGTTATCGACGTAGAACACGATTGGGACATGTGGCTGATGCTAATCTGACTGGCTTACGAGGCAAGATTTATTCACCCGAAAGGACACTGGATACAGGACCACTTAAACCTTCATAATACCCAAGACTAGAGTAGCTGCAATTTGCAACTGGAAAAAAATTTATGGCACTCTCCTGCGAGGATTGCAAGCCAGGAGTTGGAGATTGTGTTGTTTTAATTTGCTAACTAAGTTCGAAAAAAGATGCTTACATTGACTGACAAAATCATAGCGGAATATTCTGAAATTATTTTGATTTTATTAAACTAACTCATATTACTTCTTAAAGAAGCACATCTCACTATAGCGTAATACGAAAATGCGCTTAAATTATGTTTCTTTCGATTTTCATATCAAATCTATTTTAAAAATCTTTGAAATGAAGCATTAATAATTCTTTTTCCCACATTCTCTATAACTTATAATATTTATATAATATAAATTATAAAATACATGCACTTTGAAGTACTTAGATTTTATCAAACATTCTTCAAAATTCTGTACTTGATTTAAAGGTCGTAAGCTTATTTAGAAAAAAAGTAGGTTTTTATAGAAGAATTTTATCCTATTGAGTTTTTTTGACTAGTGAGTGGCTACTTAATAAAATGATTAAATAATAATCGTTCCGATGAATTAAATAATTTCATACTTATTTATAAATGAGTATCGGTATGATTGGTTTATGAAAGTTTCTTAGATAAAATGATGCCCATGTTTATATGGTCTATATTAGATTTATATACAACTTAAATAAATAAGTAAAATTAAAATATTACTTTTTGTATAAAAAAGGGGAGTTTCATTTTACCTACGACGATTTTTAACGAACAAAAGAATTTTGTTATATACGTACAAAAACTCGACATTTTTTTGTTTGGAAAATTAGTGCTTAATAAAAAATTGGGAAGTAATATTTAAAATCAATCTTTTAATTTTAAGACTACCCTCAATTCCATTGTTACATGAACTTATTTTGCACGGTTTTGATTTAACACGAATTAAAAAAAGAATGTCATTCTCTTTTTATACGATTTATTTTGTTTTAACACGACGAGCACGAAGACGATATCCAAGATATTTCTAGTGATAGCATTGATATTGCAGCTTTCCGAAAAAGTATGCGTTTATTGCCAGAAAGTGCCAACGAACAAAATCTTTTTATCTGTAACTCATATTATTTTGTTTAATTTTTGTGTTCATGAACTTTTGATATGTTTTTTTTTTCATGGACATTTACTTTAAACTTTACACGTGCAATCTTTATGATATAAAATGTGCAACCGTAAAAATGACAAGATTCTGGCACGAATTTTTATATGTTTTATTGTATTATTTTTGCTAATTTCGTAGGTCTGGAACCGAACTTCAACTGTTCCACAGATAGAATATATTTTTTTTATATGAAATTTTTAACACGTATTTTTCAGGAACGTATCGATCGTGACAATTTTTTGGCAATAATCATTAATAAATGTGTAATCAAACAAATTTCATTGAAATGTAAAAGGTTTTGTTATATGCAGTTTTGGGCTTCGTAAATTTTAAATCATGCAGCAAAGAATACAAAAATTCACAATAACAAAATTAATGGAAAAAAACAAATTTCCTGTTCGAAAAAACACAATGTTCGGATATTTATTTTTAATACTTATATTAAAAACACGACAATGGAATTCCAAATGATATAATTGAATAGGAAAGCATGTTATGAATAAGTTACCAAAAAAGAGCGATACCATTACGACAGAAAAAATTGAAAAACAGGCAATGGAGATTAAAATAAATAACATACAAAACGATTTCCACTCATAAATCATTATTAATCCCGCCGCTGTACATGCAATTTACACTTATATCAATATTTAAAAAGTAGGCGCACTCCGCACCTAAAATTTTGCCGATTATTAAAAGGCAATATGTAACCACATCGGTGAGTGATATGGATGCATTTAACAGTCTTGTTTATTTATTTGCAGTAACGATACGCCTTTTCGAGATCAATTGAACCGGGTGGCGATGGGCTTTGGATGTATGCACAGTAAATTGGAAATTTTCGGAAAATTAAGCCTTTTATGCCGATACCCTTCATTTCTTCATTTTCATATTCTGTTTGTTATACGTGGGCTCGAAACCGAATTCACTGGACGCGCTCTATACAACAAGGATATAGATAATGCACTTTCCCATCGATAGTAAAAGTCGATGCATCTGCACGAAGAACTTTTATTGGGAGGAGATCATTTAATCTAAGGAAAGGGACATCCCGGGTCCCTCCTACAGGTAGACGGAAATTAATTGCTATATAGATCAGTCTTAGTGGAATGAAGTAGGTTCAGCCTTTTTGAGGTAGTGTCTCATTTAATTTTATACTTTAGAATAAGAGAAATAATTTAGTTGAAGACAACTCTTTGTGAAAACTTTAACATAAGCTTAAAACTTGTGAACTATTCTAATTTTTTCTTTCTATTGGGTTGTACGGCTGAAATAGCATTCGATTTTTTCTTTGACAAATATAACGAAGTAAATTATTTGTATCCTGTTGAAATCTATAGCACATAACAAATAAAAGAAACCTCAAACTAAAGTATAAACAATACAATTAAACAAATATCAATATGTATGTAAATATAAAATAATAAGAAATTAAAAATAGCGCAGTAATAATAATAAATTCATATTTAGAGTATCATTTTATCTTTATGGTGAATAAATAAGTATTAAATAATCCTGCGAAGGTAGTTGTCTTCTTAGCAAACAAATTATAAATCCTATTTGAAATGTAGCAATTTTTTTAATACTCTGCATTTGACTTTAAGTAGACAAACTAACAAAATATTTGCTACGAACGTAGAAATTTGTTTTCCATTAGAGTACCACCTCTAGATCCATAAGATTAAAACGAAATTGGAGATTAAAAGTCACATCTCTTATTTATGACTGAATGTACCAAACGTGGAGTATTTAAAATTTTCTGTATGAATTATTCATAAATTTTAATTTAACTTTATACTGAGACCAGAAACTAATTAGAATGTGCTTTAAACCATTTTACAATTGTAAAGTCGAGCAAAATGTTTTCATTGAAATATGTTTTTTAGCTAAATTGTATTATATTGTTGTTTTGAAAATATTTTAAATAATTTCTTAATGAAGAATTTAATGTTGACTAATAGTTTGCAAGAACAAAACTTGAGGTTTATAGAAATTTCATTGCTGACCTTAAGATTGGTGATTACGTCGGATATCCCTAGATGTTAGTCTCCTAAAGATAAAGAGTCTTTACACGCATTTTACTTAAATTGTTTTCTGAATGAAAGATTGATTTTGAATTAAAATTTGTCTTGTATATTGTAAATGCATCGCGTTTGTGAATAATTTTAAGTAATAAAAAAGTATCTTATGATATACGCTATAACATGTTGAAGTACCTTTTGAACTTGTCTTTTAATTACGTGATATTATAATATAAATAGTATTTTTTAGAAACGATTTCATTGAATATTGCTGGCCTTTTGTTATTTTATATTATTTATTTTCAAAGCAAATAAAGTGGATTTATATTTATTACCCGCTAGAAAAATTACAATATATTTAGGAATATGAAGTTTTATTTAATTAATTTATACTTACTTTTAGAATAATAAATCACTGATTTATGAAAAAAAAAATTGTTCGAGTGTTTAGACTTTCAAGCATTCCGAAGAAAAAAACATTTAATTCTAAATAATGTCGCGATCTAATACAGAGCTTTTACATTTTTGCAACGTGGTATTAATTCTTTTTTTTTTGGAATGAATTCATTCTATATGATGGATGCCGACTTTAAATTATTGGAAACACTAATAAATCAAAAACATTAACATTTATTGTATTCTGTTCCATCCCTCTATATTTTTCAGGAATAAACAAACCTTTCATCATCCACATTTGTATAAAAATGGCAGTTTATCATGTGGCGACAAAAATAAATAACTTGGAATTCATCCTCATGGTCAAATGTACAGGTGTTTCGCATGATCCTGTACATTTGGAACGGTTTTGTACCACTAGTCCTTGTTTGAGTTGTTCTACTTTTGGGAACTAACTACGGGTAAAAATACTCTTTTTTAACTAAATCTTTTTTCCAAACTGATTTCAGTAAAGCTTTAGTCTGAGAACAGGTAGTTTAAATTTGCATTCGGCTAGAAACTAAAGCGTAAAACCACACTAGTTACGGATATGTACTTTTATAAACTGAAACTTACCGCTATGGAGTGGCTTTGATCTGTCTTTAATTCGCGATGATTTGAGAACTGCACGTAGACGATGCGACCGCGCACTTGAGGTGGATTGTTGGTGAAGCAGGCGACCATGGCGGTGGCGGATACCTCGTCGGCCATCTCCAGGAACGCCTGGTTTTTGCCCTTCAAAACGAGCACATTTGTCACTCGGCCAAAAGGCACTCCGAGCTGTATGACTTCGGCCTCGCTAGACTCATTTGGAATGTTCCTCAGGTGAATGACTCTCGATGGCTTTCCTGAAAACAAAAGGGTTAAAATGTTTTAGTTGGAGATCGTTTTCCGCGTGATAGAAAAAGTTTATTGCTGGTAAAGGGTGGTGGCAGGCGGCCGAGCTGTGCCCGGGAAAGCAGAACACACGTCCGGGGAGCCCCATAACCGCCGAGCACCACTGTGAGCATGCCTGACCTGACCCATTTCGTGTAGGGCCCCATCCGTCCGGGGAGCTGATATGACACAGGAGGAGCCCTGTACAAACATCGCAGCCCCACTCGAGCGTTTCGAAACTCGCTTAGAAAATTTTCGGCTGCTTTTAATTTCATTTCATTACCGAGTTAGCGGGGGACGAGCGACACTAACTGGTGTTTGTTAAGCACTCCAATATTGGCACCGCTGTTAATTACTGTTTATCTGCTGGTTATGGTCGTTGTAATTAAATAGACGGAGAAAACCTGGCTTTTTTCGTTCGGGCAAGGTGTAAATTTCCACAATTAGCTTTATTAACAAAATTAGTACCGTGCGGGGAGTGTTCGGATGCTTGAGGTTTTCGGCGCCCGCACAACGGCAGGCACTTTTGGTTGATCGGGTTTCACGTGAAGTTCACGTCGACAGCGTTGAGGGAAATGCTTTTATTGTTGTTAGAAGCGGTTTTAGCTTGCATCATGAGCCCTGGGAGTGTGTGTTTCAAAGGATCCTTTCATTAACATTATTATATACTTATAGTAGGGACCTATGCTGATTTCATCAAGTAATTTAATTGATTAGTCTTCGAACATAAACCACTTTTGAGTTAGAACTGCAGTAAATTGAAAACATTTTACATCGTTTCCGGTTAAAAACGTCGATGATTTGAATAACAAACAAAGGTTAAATTCTCTTAAGGGTTTATCTCTATAATTTGAAATTCGATAATATTAATTAAAATTAAATTGATTGCCCCGAATTGAATGAACCACATCGACCAGAGCCCTATAAATCAAAATACTAGACTCTCGTACTCCATTCTTTCCATTTGATTTTAGTAACTCAAGTAAGTACAAGAGTGCATCTAGACCAATGTTTCCCAAAGTGGACCCCTGGGGTCCGTAGGAACCACTGAGGGGAACGTAGCAAATTTAATTTAATTTGTGGCGCGTTGACGTCAGGGGTAAAAAGTAAAATAATTATGATCCATTTTCATGATTATGAAAGCTAAAAATATTAGTAATAAACAAACTGGTGGTTTATTATGTCCTTGTATTTTAAAACAAAAATTATAATTACAATAAATCTTTTGGTTTAAGTTTATAATTTCGCTGTTATGTAGTTGTGTGGAGTTATTTCACTTGGGGGTTCATGGACAGGTTTTTGCTATGAGAAGGGATCCTTGGGCGCAATTAGTTTGGAATCAAAATAATCGATAGTCCGATAGAAATATTTCGCATGTCCTTCGATTTAGGAGACGTTTCGGGCTAATGTTCGGCTAATCTCTCAATTTTTTTCTTTCTGTTATCTAATTTAATTGTACAAGAACTACTAAGACGACTTGATGAAAATTTAATTATCAGATAACTTTTGTAATATCTTGTAATAAATTTTGCTTTGTGTTTGCCCAAAGTAACAAAAAATGTACTTGTAAATGAACTTGCATGCAAAAGAAAATTTTAAATTAATGAGATAATGATCAAAAAATACTCTTTGAGTAATTAATAAAAATAATTTAAAAATGACAAAAATTTGTTCGCTAAAAAGGTTAAAAGTATAAAAAAATAATTACAAATAGTCCTAACACTCAAAGAGCTACAGATAGAATAATCGATTGTATTTAAAATAAAAGTGGATAGTTGGCTTAAACATTAGATAAGTGTTTCAAAGTTACAGCAAACGTTTTAAAGGGCACTCCTCGGTATCGAATTGCAGTTTCCCCGAATAAAGTGAGGTAGTTTGCAGAACATTTTTGCAAAGGGCCCTATCGACGGCAAAAAGTCATAATGGCCTAAAGCGCACCGAGCCGGAAGGGACAAAAACACAAATACGCTTAATAAAAGTTGCATGGAGATCAAAAATAGCCAACGAGATGAATCGAAGGGCCATTCTGTTTTTATGTCGAATGTGCAGTTACCGGCAGGAGAGTACCGGCTCTAACGCTTATTGTTGGCTAATTAAAAATAGGTATTTGCCTGCACCGTTAACTTCACCTGTTGACCGAATGAGCGGAAAATTAGCTCGATACAGGAGTCCCTGCTTGATCTGCTGATTGGTTGATTCGATGAATTTATTAATTTAAAAACAATTGGATCAGCATTATCAGTTAATTAAGCTCAGCTGTAATAAGGTAATAGCTGGCATGCTGGTCATTTTCGGCGGGTCCGAAAGGGTCGGCCCACGCGAATCTCTACCCTAATTTAGCCCCATGGGCATTATTAGCAATAATTAATATTGTTAATTTGCATGCGGGCAGCGTTTAATCTATTAATTGAAGCCCTTGTTCGCCAGCACGCACTTCATGGAAACACTCTGTTTATTTATTGACTAAAACATTAATTAAAACAAACCCGGCAACAGTTTAATGGCAATTTACGCCATTTTCTCCGAGTTCGCGGAACAAAGGCACCAGCAGAGCGCGGCACTTCTTTTTTTTTCAATTATATTCTCGCGGCCGTTTCATTTCGCATTCCAAAGCGATATGGCGATAGGGTGATACGTTTAAAATTTTTAATTAAGCCACCCGGACCAGTCCGGTTCGGTGCCGGATATACTGAATAGGTGATGGGACCTATTGCCCGGCGGCGCGTCGCGTCACAGGTCACAAAGAGGCAGATGTTGCAATTGATTATCTTTCAGCACCTGCATAAATACGCTTTACACTTATATTGCAATTTTATCGCCTTATCTGTACAAAGCTCTATCGCGATCGAGCTTCCCTACGGCATCAAAACCCTAGACACTGTCCCGACGATTCGGAGAAGTCTTTCGTCGGTAATTGTGACCGAGACAGGGTCAAATGCGTGTGGAAAAACCATTACCATGCTATTTTTCTCTATTATTGCATTTCAGCTTCATTTCCGAGCTAGAGTAATCAAAAGTGTAATTTCCGAAGCACCTGTTCGAAGGATGTACGTAAAAAAGGGGCGCGCGGAGCGAATAGTGTGATTGATCGTCGCACATTGATCCCGGTGGGGTATGAAAGGGCGGCTAGTCTGTACGCTGGACCTCTTTTTTCTAGTCCAATCGATTTCAATTAACGCTGGGATAATTGATACTATGTTTAGCCGCCCGGGAACACCTCGGGGGTATTAGTGGTGCTCGCAACTTTTCTGGATGGGGCCGCAGAAGATCCGGCGGCTCCTCCAAATTTCGAGTGCCCCCAAAAGTTTCTGTGGTCGTCCGTACTGCACAAATATCGCACATTAGCCACAAGCAGGACGTTTTTGCGGCACGACCACTTCTAGTGGATTCGGGAGCCAAAGGTGTAATCGATCAACGGGTGGCGAATTTAACAGAGTCGTTGGCGGGAGCGATCTAATGAAATTTAATAATTACGAAAAGCTAGCTCGTAGTTCGAGAGTATCAATCATGCACCCGGCGGATTATGTTTGAGTTGTTTAAATTAATGTTGTCCAAATTCATTTAAGTTGGCAGAGCAAACACCGTCCTGAAGAATTTGCACTGTGGATTAGCCCGTGATGGATGACGGGGAAGGACTTCACCAATGCAACGACGTTGGTTTGGAGCAGCTGCATCCGGATCAATTGCGACGGCTGCTTACAGGGAATGGGATTTTGATAAGACGTGCTCCTGCATTACTTTATTGTGTGTGTGTGAGGTGCCTTCCACTGATAAGGCAATTCGTATTTCAAGTTTACGTCCGTCAACGTCTGGTAAAGTGATTTTCCCTTTTTGTATAAATGGGAAATGCAACGTAGAGCTGAGGTGTTCAAAAAGTAGTTTTGAAATTTTGAAGACTACTATGAATCTATATAATAAATATGTCTTTATAAGTGGGACCATTTCTCTACTCTTTTAAAGTGGAAATTTCCAGGTTTGCCTAAGAAAATTAAGAACAAATTTAAGACTATCATCGAAATCGACTGAAGTATGTTAACCAGTTTACTTCATGTACTTTTGTTGTTCTTTGGAACCATAGAGCGCATTATATTCTGTGAAAAATCTAAGAATTTCTTTTTCAATTTTCCTAAATAGAGTATGTAATTTTACATCAGAATTGCATAAAATAACTTACTCATAGTACAAGTGAAAATGTAATTAAAACTTTAATTGGGGTTTTCTCCAGATTAATTTTTGTAAACTGGCGTTATCGACAATTTAAATAGTAAGAGGGAATCTTTAATTTTTTTTCGAACTTTTTTATAATCGCAAAAATTAAAGTTGAGAGTATCTGGTTTGTTACTTTTAAAATTTTCTAAGAAAAATTACCAATTTATTGCAAATCCTGTGAGTTTCGAGATATTTCCTTAACACTACAAAGTCTAAGAATTATATTTGTGAGAGTTAAAAACATATAAATGGACGTATAATTATAGAAAGTTCTATACGCTTAATATTAATATAATATGATAGATAGTTTGCTTCATTTACTAACCATTCTTTAGACAACCTTTGAGAATTCCATTGTAATATTATATGTTAATTTTTTTTTTTGCATTTTGTGGATCCTACTAGTTTTTAGAACTTACTTAAGAAGTTATTCTTTGGAAAAATTCAAGTAATGCTGGGATCGTTTTGAGATTTCTCGTCTATAAGATATAGCCGACTTTTTTCTTTAAAACGAATTTCCTCATAATTTTGAAGAAAAAAAAAAGAGACTAAAAAATATTAAATTAAAACTCGTTCGAGGGTAAATTATAGAACAAACAGTTCTCTCTAAGGTTAATAGGAAAATTAATGTTTGCCTTGAGAAGTACAACGATACTTTTTATTTGATTGTAGTGCAGCTATCTTTAGACACCTACTTTGCATGTTTGAGGGTATCTTTGTGTACAATGTGGTGTCTCAATCTTTATTATTAGATACATTCGTGACTCTCTGAACCATTTCTGATGAAAGTTATCGTTTATACTACGCTCCCTCTATTTCTTTTTTAAGGAATTTCAATGATTTATTTTTAAACTTGTGTATGAGACATTTGTTCATCGAGTTTCCAAAGATAGTTGCAATGCGATGCAAGGCCATATGAAATGAACCCTTTTCCCACAATTTTTTTATTTTTAAGTGGAAAATTTAAATGAAGGGCCGTTTTACTTTTATGTCCCTACCTCCCTTTTACATACAGGGAAAAATTAATACTAAAAACGACCGGCCCGAAGCCTCTGGGTAAAAGCAAATTATAGAAAATTTCCGGCAGACTTTGTATGTCCTATAAGCTCGGGGCACATAAAAAACACATGAAAGACTCATTTGAGGTATCCTTTGTATTAGCACATAACCCTGAAATTCGTTAATGGCCACTTGAACTTATTAGCATGATTAAGCCCCGGGAGCTCCTTCTCACGCAGGGCTTCATGCTTAGATTTTTACGAGGAGTAATAAGCGCTTGATGGCTCATCGTACCGCTTCGGGAAATCAAAACGTGGAAGTGCTCCCAGACCAGGTGTAAATGCACAAATAACTAGTTGAGACCCTTCGGGAGAATGACCGTCAAAGCCGGTTACTGCTCATTTCGCGTATATTATTACCAGCGATAAAACCGTTAATTCCAATTAAAACATGGAATATTTCACGGGATATTAAAAATAGAGCTCATTTCGCTTATGGGATGCATGAGAGCGTCGCGAAAACCATTCCAGATTAAATCTCAGTAGGAACTTACCAACTCCCGTCAGTACTGTGTTTGTTTCCAACTTCGCCTTCTTCGTCGCCAAGTCCTGGTTATTATTGTCGGATGCGGGTGCCATAACTGCTGCTTGGCTTAACAGTTCGTCGCTGCCTCTCTGGAACAGAAAGAGGAATAAAATTAATTCGGAACTGCTGGCGAAGACACGGCCGGGGAGATACGCAAACATTAGCACAACAACGTAATTTACAACAAAGCCTCCACAAAATCAACCAAATTCTATATCTCATTACAATGCTTCAAAGGCAAAAGGTAAACAATCGTAAAATAAGTTTATTTTCATTTAGGGCTGCCTCGGCACATAGCCCTACTAAAAATATCTGGTCGTGCTGTTCGAGATATGCCTGGGAAATAGACTGAGGCTCTCCCGCCCGCAGCCTCGTAGAGGCACCTCTGCAGACCTCGTGTCGAACTCTGAGAAAACCGCAACTCGTATCCAAACCATCTTAGTAAGAGGTTTACGTTATTTTACATACAGGACGAGGCATACCTCAGTACCTTACAACTGGGGCTCCAGCTCCGGGTTCCAGAGCATCCGGGAGTCTCGAGCGGTCGACGACGGTTAGCCCCATAAATAAAGGCATAGGGTGATATACGCCGTCAGATATGCGAAGCGCTATCATCCAAAATAAATAGAGACACAACATGAAATATTAGGATAAATTAAATTGTGCTTCTCACACAACAAAAGAATAAATTTATTACGGTAATGTACACGACGATATCTGACGACTTTATCTCTACGGGAATTAATTTACTGGAGAAATTCGCGAACGTGAAATTAATCGCGATTCAAATTTTATACGTATGCCGTCTTGTGTGATGCGCCCGGCTAAAATGTAAAATAAACATTTTTTCTGTGTATGCAGGGAAAACAGAATCCTAGGAAAGAACACCTAGAGTCCAGGATTCTACGCTGCTGGCAGCGAGTTAATTTTATGCTAATATGTGTTTTTAACGGAGCCCTGGTAGGTAAGAAAGGCTTTGAAAATATCCCCAATTTCAGCGGAAATGTAAATATTAATACTGCAAAATACGCCCGAGTTTGTTTTTCTAATTCTCATTTCTTTTCACTTTTATTCGCTTCATAATTAGAAATTCTGGAGAAGTAGAATGCGCCGTACACGGCTACGGAACATATCTAGAGAATAATCAGGATAAACACTGATTTGCGATATAATTCATAATTAGCAAAATTACTAAACTTTGTTATGTGTTGTGACTACAGAAAACTAAGGGAACTAGAAATCTGAAAGCGTTTTACAATTTTCCTGTAGATTACGACCGCTTTTATTGGAACTCTTATACATTTAAATAAGAATCGGATCGGTGTCCCAATTCTTACTTATTTAATTGCCTATCTTAACCTTTAACTACGGACGTTATTATTTCAACGCATTTCTATGAAAGTGCGGTCTCACAGACCGTCTCTTAGTATTTGTAATTTTACAATAATTACTTTTATTAAATACCTTTTAAGGATTTATTCTTCATGGAAAAATTAATAAGCTTTTATTACAATTAAAAGCTTGATGATAAATCAACACATTAACGTGTTTGAACTTGGAGTAATTACTCCACTGCAGCCATCGCTAGTCGGAGATTTCATTAGAAATTAAAAATATTCAATTAATTAAATTTTATGTGAAAATATGAAGTTGAAAATCTATAGGTTTCTTGTGAATGTGTAGAAAGAAACCATTAATTAAGCCAATAATTAAGGTTTTCAAATTTTACAATTAGAGTTATAGACAAAGTTTTCAATTTATATCTACTTTTATGAGAAATCTGTGGTGGAAAAAAACGGTTCGGATTGAAGTAACCTTTTTTGTTTCGAATGACGATCGCTTAAGCTTTTAGGAACAATATCAAAATTTCGGTTCGAATTAAATGTAATCGTAAATCAATTTTTTACAATAACCCTTATGGAATATTGCTTTAATTCAAAAACAAGTTTTAAAATTTAATAAACAATGTGTGCATAGTTACAAAAATTTATATCGTAGTTTTAAAGAACTAGATGTCCTTAGAAGTTAATATCGCATAAAACTCTGAACTCGACGACTCCAACTTTTTGAATTATATTTTTAAACTATAGAATTCTGTGTTGAACGAGAATTTCCAAATTCGAATTATTGTTGAAGTTATTACGATAACTACTAACTGTACGGAGTAACTAGGATGAGGTTGCAACTAAATAAAATATAAAATATAAAATGAAATTTGAAAAAAAAGAACTATATTACGGAATTTAAATAGAAGCTAGCTTTCTTTTTTAAAATGGCACGGTAGCAAAAGTGGTCATAATCCACATTGAATTCAACTAAAGTTCAAATGTGCATTCGTGTTTAATGTCATAGGCTTTAAACGATACTCATATAAAAGTATTTTTTACTAGCGTTAATTAAATTCATTTGCAAAATTTTAATAATGATAGCACGAAGCAACATTCTAAATTTAGCGTGTTTTAAGAATATGCAAAGAAAAGCAATTTCATATTTTTCCTACAGCCCCCCTCAAGTAGAAGGGGACACATGTTCAGAAACCCATTTTGTATGATTTTCTTCTATTCAATATACCCACACTGAAAGTTTTCTATGAACGAATTTCCTTCGCTTCCTACAGATAACATGGAAGGAAGTAGAGATCTTATCACGCTTAAGATAATGTTTTGGCAAACTCTACGTTGCAATGAGGGCCTTTCATTTTTACGGAGCAGGTGGAAACGAAGAAGTTTCCTATTATTTGAGGAACTATAGAAAAGAAATACAAAGTGAGTGAAGTAAATACAAACTAGAGAAAAAAAAAAGTTTCTTGATAAGAACCTTCCTCTTAGCCAAGGTGACTTCACGGTAAGGGGATCTTACTTAATGGTAAAGTTTAAAAGTTTTACATATTTACAATCACAGCAATCACTCAGAAAAAGGAAAGATAAAAAAAATCAAGGAAAATGGGTTAGACATTAAAATGCTTTTATGCGATGGGAACATCTTCAAGTGCTAAACTGGCGTAAACCCAAACAAAATAGAAGCCAACAACAAAAGCGCAACACGTCGAGGGGAAATGTGGCAGGAGCCATCAGCCTACAACAAATCCTGCCGCTGGATGGATGGTCGGTGCCACTGGCAACAGCAACAACTCCCCAACTTGAGCACAATATCGAACAAAGCCTTTTGATAGTATGCTCAACAGGTTAACACTCAACACACTTGTAGGTTTCCTGACTCCCCACAAGCGCCACTTACACGTATTTATATATAAGGGTATCCCGTCCTGGTCCCAGCGCGCAGCCAGGACTCACACATCCAGCGCCAGCACGCTCTCTTCGGCCACCTTCACACAGGGCCTCTAGAAAAGTTAAACGGGAATTAAGTTTCTTCTTGGCGGTATCTGTGCTAGGCGACGGCAGGGCACCGGGGACCGGGAGCTTTGGGTAGTTAAGTAAACATCCCATAACCAGTGCGGCGATATTACCTGTAGACTTTATTTTGTGTTTACATTTATGCGTGTGCTTTAATGCACCCATTAAAGTAGCATATTAAATTAGAAAGTGTATTAGAATATGCTTTTAGTGGAAGTTTTGCGCAACTGCCGTCGTACCGTCGCCGTCTTTGACACCCTCAGGTGAATTTCACTACACCATTTCATCTTGTTTTATTCTGCTATAATCGTTAATCCTGGTCGCTTTACGAATTAGAATTCGGCCTGGGATTGCTACAGAATCCGGACGTTTCACTCAAATATGGAAATCCTCCAATAATTCTGGAATGTCTGCTGCCGGAGCGTCTGCCTCCGCAACTAATACGTGCATAGTGCTCGTTTCGAGCAGGGTGCGTTCCATAAATTTCGCACTGTTAATCAAGCACTTGTGCTGGTCATACTGAGGTATCACTCTGGGGTGAAATGAACATGCAGGGAAATTACTGCAGACTGTAATGATGATCAGACGACAAGCTATGGTTTAGTAGAATAAAATTTGGAGAAAATTGAAATCCGGCTTAGCAGAACATTGCTGTCGTTTAGATCGTTTGATTGTAATTTCGTCTGGTTTGTGGTGATCGGCAAAGATACGGGATAAAAATAAAAATAAAACCTCCGTAGTTAGACAGTCCTTCGGAAGCACACAGAGAACAAAAAGAGTTTTAAGAGCCATCGTAAACAATCGAACAGAAAACATTAGTGAAACATTTGGCTCTCTCATTTAATGTAACTTGTTACAATGTTTTCAAATCGGATAACTTTTCTTAATCGAGCAAGGACAACTGACGTATTTGGTGCCTGATGTTTTATGTTATAAAAAATTTTATTACATAAGGCTTTCCCCTTAGAAGTAGAGACTAGGTACGCCTAGATTACCTGCCGAATTTAACGCTATTTATTTTTACACCAATGTTATGAATTTAAATTTCTTAAAAGCCTCACGAGGCGGATTGGAATCTTTTATGGATGGAATAATAAAACCACTAGAATTTCTAGTATGTAAAATAAAATGATCTTTTTAAATGACCCTGTTCCTTTTATGTGTAAAAGATCGGAGATTAGAAAAAATTACTATTTGTGTAATATGTAGTTTAATTTAATTATTTCTGTTCTTAAGTGGTAAGCAAAATACTTAAAATACTCTTTAAGTAGCCATAAAAAAACGCATTGTTAAGCAAACAAACTTCCCTTAATGAGACAAATATAAACTTCCATACGTAAAACAATTCTGCTCAATTTTGAACTTTTACTGCTCCAGAATCAGCTAGGCTAGCGTTTTAAAATATTTTACTGGGACTTACTTAGACTTAAAATATGTTTGGGAGAGTTTACTATAATACCAGGTCATCAAAATATGTTTTCGAAAATACTAGCTTTAGTAATTGAATATTGTTTTAAATCTGAAGAAATTCAAGCTCAGAGTGTAGAATTTTATTTTTGAAAGATGAGAATAAAGCACATTTTGCTAGCTTTATTACACAAAATTCCTTTATTTTAATAATGTTTCTTTAAATTATTACATCCTTTGTAAAAAGATATTCCAGATAATTCCAGAGTCCGCATAAAACTTAACCAAGTAAGCACATCAATTACCACGTGCAAAATTCAATTGGCTAAAAGTTATTCAATTTTGTGAATGTGTCATGATCAAAGAAAGTGGGAGGCATTTAGTTTTCACTAGTTTGTACAGTGTTATTTTATTACTAGCTGTGCCCGCGACTTCATGGGCGTGGACATACATTTACACAACATTTTACATAAAAAGAAACCAAAGTGGCTGCAAACATGTTTATAATAGGGTCAAATTTTGTTACAGTTTTCGAAAAAATGTAAAGGGTCTGTCAGCCAATGATTTATTGGGCTCGACATTTCGAACTCCACGGCCCCGATAATTGAGCCGTAAAGGAAAACCTCCTACAAGTTAAAAAAAATCAAATTTAGAGCCAAACAGCTTACAACTTTTATTTTTTTTCAAAAGAAAAAACACCTATAGGCCTTGCTAGATAAAAATGTGAAAACATTAACACATGTAAAGCAGTAAATTTTACTTTAATTTCATCAAAATGGTCGTTGTTTTGTCAGCTTTTTCAGTAAGAAAAAATTGGGGATTTAATAAATAATAAAAACTATTTTCAATGTATGTACAGAAATATCCCCTCTTCCCTTCCAGGCTTATTATATATTACATGCAATTACGTCCTTACACATGATCGCGTGTTTTTTAAAGGACATGGAATCATGCGAGAACCTATCATATCATTGTCTGTTTAGCGTTTTTTGATGATGATCTGAACAATAAGGTAGAAGTGAATAGTGTGCGGTCGAGTTTCATTTCAGGTTATGACATGGATTACCTAAGTAATTGTAAGATATGTACGAAATAATCAAACAACGCGGTATGTTCCAATAATCAGACATCTTTAGAATTACCTTTACAAAATTCACCAAACCAGTTAACAAGACCTTTCGTGGAGAGGTCAAGCTGAAATTTCTTCTAGTTGTTCGATTTTGATTTTGAAACAAAGTGCAGATTACTTCCTTAAATGTCTATTTTATTAGTAGTTATATGTTATAGAAAAACAAAATTTTATTTTGATGCCGACTTGTCCCAAACCTTAATATCAAAACAAAAAAAACGAATGTGCACACAGGCATTACAATTTTATATAATTATATTTTAATTACATTGTGTACTATTTTTGCTGCTATCTTTCAATGTCTGAAAGAAATGTTGTAAGACAAAGGTATTATTATCGATAAATGCACAATTTTAATGACTTCTCAGGCTAATGCTCCTTGCAAATAAAAAAAAATTAAATTTGTAATAGCGTAAAAATTATTCAAACGTATAAAAGGAAACATAAATATAATTTTGAACAGGTTAAGGAAGTAGCTAAATTTTCTGTTAAAATGTGAAGGAAACAAGAAACAACAAAGTACTAGAATGGAAATGTCTATAATTCTATACCCCAGTTAGAGCCCTTATTGAATATAACTACTATAGCAATTAATTACTTCAACATTTAAATATATGTGATCATAATAAGCGCAACGGTGTACTGCTAAATAGTAATAATAGTTAAATAAAAGAGGAATTTTTTAAAAGTGCCTCAAACCAACTCAAACATTTTCCATGCTTGGAGCAGACTTCCAAAGGTTTAAAATGTTTAATTAAATGCATTTAACCAGAAAAGCAAATTAAGTTAAAAATAAAAACTGCGAAGCGTTAAAACATGCCTCAATTGCTCCTACATATTTACATTACATCATAGTAAAATATGTAAATTATTTTGCGGCGTTTTATTTATGTAATATAAAAGGAAAAAAATAAATGTTTACATGTCAGAATGTGGAAAATTATTTTAAAATGTGCTTTCTTTTTAATGGACCTCGCTTGTTTAATAGGTTCTGCAAAATTTTCTTTTTGTTCGTTAATTAGTTGTAAAATTTTTTATTTTTGTTTTGTATTGAGCTTCTTGAAAACACTTTTGACCAGTTTGACCAATAGAATGTACTGTACAATGTAAATTCAATATTGTTATACGAATGAAATTGAGAAAAATAAATTCGCTATCTCTAGAATTAGGTAATAATGAATGAATTCTGTTTTAAAAGAATGATATACTAGTTTGTCTTAAATTTCAATATGCAATATTTAATTTATAAGTCTTCAATCGTAAGAAAATCTAGAAATAGATTCAGCCTTCGACCTGTTGATGTGGAAGCCAATTCATGTTATGGATAAATTAATATTCTTTTTCGAGTCTTTGACACTAATGCGCACGGCCGGTGGAATCAAAGGTTCCATCAGGACAATTGTCAATTCGTCTTATTGTCTGTCAGCTTATTCGGATCGGATTCATGACTTTTTAAACAGAAATCGGAGTGCCTGGTCGAGGTCGACCAGAAAAGGGGTTAAATTCAAAATTCATGTTCATTACTCAATCCTTATCCGAAAATTATTACGCTTTCGAAACCCAAATCTCTTTGAGCGAGTGCGCAAATTAGGTCAGAAGAAGTGGGAGGAGGAGTCCTGTACAAGGAGCACCCAAATAAATGACTAAATTAATTATTAAATTTGATCGTTCTGTGTCTTCTTAGAGGAATCATAGAGGAAGAAATATTTGCTTGCAAATTACCCCTGTAGAATTAGAGAATGGTTTTGCCAATCTACTACCAAAAAGCATATGAAAACTTGAAAAACCAGTGGTATTGAAAATAGTTAACAGCGTTGCTCATTACTAATAAAATGATAATGAGGTCAATGCGTTTACCTAAAGACGGAGAACCATGTAATTCCCGGTACAACTCCCCAGGTGTGCCTGGGTGAGCACTTCAAAGTAGTTAGCTTGTAATTACGTAAGTAGGCACTTCGAGGAGCACAATGGAACAGAGTCAGGAGCAGTGATGTCTCATGAAGTGGCGAAGGATTTCAATGGGAGCCCACTCCATCCACATCCGGAGCACTATTTCAGGCAGTGGAGCCCCCCTGGAGTCCCATCTGGCAAGCTCGGCTTGAGTAGAATTTTATTTAGCTAACAATAGCACTTGTCACAGCTCAGCAATTACCATCAAATATTTTCATTTCGGGCTATTAGTTCCTGTGAGTTTGGCAGGCGTCTACGCAACGATGGAAGAAGTTTCAGCTCCATTGAGACACCCCATGGTTCCGAGTCCGTCATCACCCGCTCAGCTTCAGCAGTACACGTATGCAAATTGTGTTTCGGCTTATGCCGTAGAACATTTCTTTGTGTACAAGTTAGCATTTGATGTGGCTTTGTGGACCCACAAAACACCATTTGTGAGACTTTCTGGAAGTACTGCAGGATGATATCATGGCACCGAAGCTTCGACAGAGACGAACACATCCAACAGCCCCGACTTACGGACAAAGGGGCTTAGGCCTTCTCATCAGACTCAAAGTGGTGCATTAATCCAGCGGGAATACACTTTGTGCCCTGTGTCCCTGGTTCCTGTATCTGTTCCTGTGAATGAAGAGTCCTCCACAAGGGCAAAAACCTTAGATTAACCGAAACTTCTGCTCCTCATCCGCCCGGGACCCATAGCTCCGAAATGAAGTTACTTAGATAATCTTGGCACATACAAGTCACCCAATTTTACCTGACAATGCGATTATCGCAAATCAATGGAATGCTCGCCACTAAACATGTTTGCGACAATTGATTCTGGGACTCGGTCGGGTCTGGGAATGGGGTTTGAAATGCTCGGCAAACAGTCGCTCGCTCCCACAGGTCTAATTATCCAATGGGAAATGCTGATGTTGAATTTCTAAAATGCGCGATTATGTAAATTATGTTCGCTTACAGTTCGCCATTGGTCCTCAAAAACCCTGTGTCAATTATTCATTCTGAGTGTTCAATTTTGCTGTGAATAATTGTCAGGAAATTGCTCTCTCGCGTAACAATGAATCGGAATGTATTAAATAAAACATATTTGTTTATTTTGCAGCCACATAATTTATTATAGATGAGAGACCAGCGAGATATGTGGAAAGGGACGCCTGAAGGAAGAACTAAGTAATGCGTAATTATTTCCTCCTAAATTTCTGAATTATTTTTCTCTGAGAACACGCAATGACGAGAAAAAATTGAATAGGTTACAAATTTGTTCCATTTTCCAAGAAAGGTTGACATCATGCTTGATGCTACCCGTTGAGCTGTTCAGGAAATTTATGTCCGCACTTACTCATCACAACCATATGAATTTAATTAGCACAGTGAGACCACTCCATAAAAGTTTCAATTATCTTGTAAAAATTATAAGCACCGCACTTATTGCTTGTAAATGGATAGTAAAGGCGTTAGCACTAGGATTATATAAAACTATAGATCTTAAAATCTCGATTGTCGTTTCAAAAGTAAAAACAAGTACTTTTTATAAAATCACAATTTAATGGCTGCAAATTATGAAAAATCATAATATTTCGATCAAAATTCGAATGGTAGTAATTCTATCTAAAAGGAGAACAGCCTGTCCTATAGTCCCTATAGAGTCCATTGATTCTTTATGAAAAGAAGTAAATTTTTTATTTTTAACAAACTTTCAGAACTTTTTATCTCGAATTGCTTTCTCAAATAGCAAATTAATTATTAATGAATTATATCTGTTTACCAAATAAAAGGACTTAGCAAGTGATTTCGTATATTGCTTTTTATTTGCAGGTACTTCTTGGACTTGGTATTCCAGCATATTTTCAACAGATATTTTTTAGGAACCCTGTTAAAAACAGATAATTTAATTTTACTACACATTAAATTTTATCGAAACAATTTTATCTATGCTTATTTGCGAGCTAACTTATAGTTTATAAAAATTTGTTTAACAGTTTGGATATGATAAAATAATAAAATAACCTAACAGGGGATTTTTTATTAAAATTTTGCAAAACTTCTAAAACTCATTCTTTTGACTGATTGTAAGTATTTTATAGACGTGGTCTATCGGAAAGTCCAGCCGCTTAGAGAAACGTGAATAAATAAAAAAAAAAAAAACAATATCGTTATATTCCCATCAGGCATTAATAAAAATCTGTGATATAACTTTCTAGGAATTTTAATTCATGCTCCAATATAGTTTTTTCCCTGAATATTTAATATTAGCTTGTAGCTTTTATTCTGCCCACAGATATTTATTCCGTATACAAGTAGAAAAAGTTATACATGAATTTTGATAAAAGAAAAAAAAAACCAGAACGTTCAAGGCATAAACTAGAAGTACATACTTCACTAATTTAATTAATTAATTTTAATTTCCATTGGTAAATTATGAAATACTTCAAATATATATCCGCATATATTAAATCAAAAATATAAAAGAAAGAAGTGATTAAGTTGAAGTCGAGAAGAATTTCAACAATGCTTATTTCGTATTTATTGCATAAAGACAACGAGATATTGTTTTTAAAAAGTAGGTCCTCTTCAAGAGCATTTATATCGTCGGCAAGTTTCGAAATTGATAGCTCTATATAACCCGACTGACTGAAATGGCTTTAACGTAAAGAATACGTTGAGATCTCGTCTAGATGTTTTATTTAAATGCAATTATTTTGGGAACGATTCACTTAGAAATATTATGAAAACAAATCCTGAACGTTTCCATTTTCAACATGAATAGGTGGCAAGAAAATGAAATGTGCCTTTTTGCTGAATCTGAAATGATTTTAAAATACGTACGTAAGTGGTGGCTCCTTAATTGTAAATAATTGGAGCCCACCTGGTTTTGGGCGTTTACGAATAAATGTTTCCGATTAGCAAGCGATTTTATAAGGATACGATGATTTCCCTATCCTGAGCTTTAGAATGTTATGAAGGATTTTATATTGGAAAAAGTGTAGAATAAAACACATATCGCTTTCACTTCACCAGGCTACTAAAACTCAATTCAAAAACTTTTTTTTAACTTTCGTTAGAAAAATAATTTTATATTATTTGATTATTAAATATAAATATTTTTGTTCGAAAATAAAAAAGTACCATTTGAGTTTATTTTATTGTTTTTATTTAGAACAAATATAGAAATAATATTTTTCCCTTCGACTGCAAGAAACAAAATCCAAAAGGAATGATAATTATCGAGCAACATGTACCTATATCTGGGTTAATGAATATTCATGTAAAAAAAATCCACTAGAAATAACAATTGCTTATTGATTATGATTTCCAATTTTTTGTGTATAAAGAAAATAGAGGTGGAATTATTGGTAAGGTATTTGACCCTGACCGATTTTTCGGGTTCCTTGATAGTTGATTTTTATATAAAAAAAAAATTTGGGCAGTATAATGATTATTTCTGGTCCCTGTTTCTAATCGTTTGCTATATTTTTTGTATATTGTAAATGCCGAATATAAATTTCAAAAGAGGAATTCCTAAGAAAGTCATTGATTACTTTCGATTCTTGAGAGTTCTGAGGATGAACCTTTTTTAGCACTGGGACGACATCTCCATTTACATAAGCATCTGTGATAGATACGGAGCAGTTAATTTGCAATCAAGCGGCCGTTTAAATCAGTTAACTTTTCCTTTGGAGCAGTGTACGACTCCATGATCTCGCGCCCGCCCTTAATTAAACCCACCAGAAAAAATTGCCCGCACTTAGTGCAAATAGGGCGCGATGAATTACGCCCGGCCCATTATGCAGGGCCCGCGAAATTACATGAAATATTTAAACCATTCATTCGGACGCAAAAGACAAACTTTTGAATTAACCGCATCGCTTCCCGGCCCTATAACTACACTAACGCCCGAATGCCTGTGGGGGTGGGCAAGTCGTTTCGAATAATTTATCCCGTAGGGTGTCTACGGCTCCCGGACCTTCACCCAGGCCACGCTCCAGTTCCACCCTCTGCATCCCAGCCGAGGGTGTCGAAGAAAAGATGCTGTGTGCCTCGGTTTCTTTGCGGTCCTGCTCACTGATGCGGGTTAAAAATGTTTCGGATTCCTTAACCCAAGGTGATAAATATATCAAGGCACCCCGCTCGTGGCACGCCGTCTGACGTAATTTATACAAGTCATTTAGGGGCGGGCCGGGACAGGGGCCCTTCGAATTTTCTGTGCGGCAAGTCAAGTGTATCGGGGTGGCAGCCGACAAATAATCACGGATCACATTTTGATTTGCCCATCAAAGGACGACGAGCACATGTTTCACAGCCAGTGCCCCCGGCTAGCGTTACCTCTTCGGGGTCTGACACCGTGCGTCGCGTGGCCGTACGTGTTTCCCGGGACCCTTTTGGCCATCAAATGAGATTTCCCCCCACGAAATTATTGTGGTCAAATATGTTTGCTATTAAACTTGGATGGCTTACCTGCATAGACAAATTAGAGCCCAAATTGGCCAGAAAGCAACATTTGTGCTTTTGGGAGTAAAAGGATTTTGTTGCGGTCATATCATGGGTCAAAGGTAGTTTCTGGGCAAAATTAGGGAGATTAATTTTTGATTGCTTGGCCAGCCAATTGTTGGCAATAGTTGGTTAGAAGGGACTTTCTGGCCCCACCCCATAGCCTATTCATAAACAAATTTTGACTAGGGTAGTTAAATCCCCATGCTCACTATTTCTAGTATCACAAATCTCAGGATTAGGATCCATTATAGTAATAGTAACTACTTACTTAGTAAAACATACATTAATTAAATTGATAACCAAAATATTAAAATTAGCCAATTTTAGAAATATATTTGCCGTAAAACAAACATAAACAAGTAAATAACAAAATTATACAATTTTACAATTACAACATTGAAGGTGAAATTTTAAACGAATTTATCCAAACCGAATTTTTTGGCACACGTATCGCGATAAAAAGTGCAATTATGTTTTTTCTTTTTCAAAATTCTTTCATCTTTATTTTTCTTTGCCGACACATTTCATTTTATTTCAAGTTTTTTGAATTTTCCATTTCAGATAATCGAAAGAGGAGTGATGAAATTCTCACATTGTTGTAAAATTATTTGAATATTTCAATAAAAAGATTTCTAAAAATTGTTTTAAAGGCATATTTATAAATGATAAGGTCAAACAGGCATCTTAAAATAAATCGCATAAATTTTGAAAAATAGGATTTTAAAAAATCATGCGTTCCAATACACGTTTCTAGTTATCAAGGATAAATGAAGTGTAAAGTATAATTATAATTTAAAAATGTACTACAATGAAAGTTTGGCATATTTCCCATTTAAAATTGATAATTTTGATTTAATTTTTACGCTCAAAACCTAAATCTCGGGACTCGCCCAATCCTGACTTTTTGGACAACTTGGTTTGAGTTTAAAATAGATGAGGATTAGTTCGCCAATTCTTAGCACGCTTTTTGCAAAGTAATAAGCGCCTGCCGTCATTAGGGCGCTCTCTTTACCTCCGCCAATGAGCCGTATATCATCATGGTCATTCGCGGAAAGTGGGCCATAAATTAAAGGGGCATTTTTTAAAAGTGCCAAAGAACACTTAGATTTCGTAATTAGGACATGGAAAATGCTTTTAGGCAACTACGCTTAACTGGTCGGCAGGTTTAAAGGCCTTTTCCAGCTAAAAAAGAAACGCTAAACGCCGCCATCTTCTTCTTCCGTTTAGTTTCGTTTCAGTATATCCGAGAATTCTAGCGAATTGCCTCGCTGCGGAAACGGAGGCTGCATTTCTTGTAGGCATGCAATGAACCGACACAAGACAGTCGAGAACCGTGTCAACCTGTGCGCAATTGTCATATTTTTTAATTCTTTAAAATAAACAGTGGCACAGTGACGGGATGAATACCTTCCAGGCGCACCTGAAAAACTTCACCTGTTCTGCTCATCCTGTGCTCGGTATGCTTGTGCTTGCCTTCCTTTCTGCAGAGGGGAATTCCTTGATTTCATGTCTGTGAGTCTCGGTCGGACGAGGGCTCTTCTTGCTGAAACGTTCCTCAGGTTACTCGCTTTTATGTTTTGAGTAATGTTTCCCGGGAGTATTTTCCACATTGTTGTTGTTATACTTGTTTTTATTTTACCTGTTCAAAAATGAAACAAGGAGCTGTTCTAGCTTTGTTGTTAAAAAGTTCCTCTTTCACATGTTTTTGGAAGTTGTCCCTATCACCGGCAGGCAGGCAGTATGAAAATATCGACGTATGCGTACCCGCCTGAGGTGTGGGTACATATGAGTCAAATTCGCGGGCCAACTAATTAGTGATGTATATTCGCGGCCTCCCGTCGATATACAATATGAGCAGTCGCACGCTCCCGAAATGTGTGCACTTTCTGAGTAATTAACGATGCTATTAGCTTTATTGCAATTCTTGAACACACTAGGGAATTTTAATTGATATGATGGGGTTAGTTGCCTCTAAGCGCGTACAATGTGTTATATGTTAAACCGCGTTATACACGTCATACTATAGTACGCTCACCCGCTAGCAACCGGGAGCCTTTTTAGCGTGGTATCCTTTTTAATTGCCTCACACGGAATACTGTTTAGAATATCCCACAGTCCCTGGGACTGGAACACAGTAGTAGCCACTGCATAATAAATGGTACCATCGCTATTTGCGGTGTACGGTTAGTTTATTGATTTGCACAGGTACGTACAGGTACATGCTCAGGATATGAGCACTCTCAACGCAAGGTTGGGAGTCAAAAAATAATTAAACCATTCAAGGAAACCTTTTTCCACGAGGCCAAGGGGAATGAATAGTAAAATAATAGTTGCAACTTAAATTTCTTCCCCCAAGACGAGGATTGTCTAAAGTAACGAGCCATTGTTAGAAGGCGATACTCCGTTAAAAGTGAGAAGCTTCAAAGTTCGGATCATTTGTCGCGTTGACCCACATTTGGGATATTCTAAACAGAAGAAAAGATGATATCTTGCTCGCCCGGTTCGGGAGAAAATAATTTCGGTGCTATTATTGCCCTGGATGTGCTGGAGCTACTGTTGCTGGTTGCCAGAGAATTCAGTCTCGGGGGTTCTATATTTCAGCAGTGTATGCATATATGCATACGTGAAGGCACCTGGCTGCAAATTATTCCTTTCAAACATCTTGTGACCTAGTTGTGAAGGTAATGGGTCGCGCTGGCGTGCAATAAACAATCAGCTCCAGCTCAGTAAGTCGGTAGTAGTCAGAACGTGGGGCTGCTCGACATAAAAGTTATCGCCGCCAACTGGTAAAGCTAAAGGCACAAATGAGGTGGGTGTGCTTGTACGGATATGACAAGGCAGAAGGCACGTCTATCCTTTAATTGGTGAGACAGTGAATTATAAATTCACACACTCGGATAAAAGACGCCAGAAGTCGCCGGGAAATGTGAATACTTTTACTGGATGAGACAGAGGAAATAGCGGCCAAAAGGGCATCGCAACATCCTTTTGGAAGGCTGCTTTAAGTACAGGATTGTCGCATAATTAAGGCATATAAAACATAATTATATTTATCATTAGTAAAATTGCGAGAAATGGAGAAATTCTGTTTGTTACAGAAGAAGACACAAATAAGAATAATAAAATACGATGGAAAGTGGCATGAAGAAAAAAAATTAATGAGTATAAAATAAAAATGATTACAGTTATATTTAAATTAAAAATTATATTTGACTAACTTCTTGTAGCACTAGGGATATTTTTTCTTGTCTTAGAGTTTTCTTTTCAACTATTTAGCCCTACAATGACTTGTATTGGATGAATGAATCATGATCATAAAAAAAGGGCTTCAAATTAAATATTAGAAAATTTTGTTTGAAAAAAAGATATGCATATTTGATCAATGATGCAGTTTTATACAGTCAGTATACAATTGTACCATAAATCTTATATAGGATTCATAAAATTCGCCTAATATAAAAATCAATAATAGGTCAGATTTTAATACACCTCATCGAGTACGGTGTGGTTACGTAGGAAATACAGAAGTATAATGAGGTTTTATAGGTCGTTTTTTACTTTGATAGCTCAAACGCGAACCATGAACTTCTGAAATTAAAAGCAATATAACTTTATACTCCGGATTTATTTGGATGTATGATTATTTTTTCTACACATTCTTTTCTTCAATAACCGTAACTTATCATTACGTAGTTGTTGAAAATTCGTCGTAAATGTTCAATAAGGCATTCTTCAGCTTTTTAGACGTTTTTTTGATTCAATCTGTGTTTTATTATGGAGACAATTAAAAATTTTATTGTAAGGGTATAATTAATATTTCGTACTTTTACAAAAATTTTTAAAAGAAATGAATCGAATTAAACGAATATCAAAATTAATAATCGTTCCATTACGTGTAATAGCGAGTCGGGGTAGTGTGGATGCAGTTTGTCCTTTTAAATAAGTTTAGCATGTAACTTTAGCAACCCAGTTTATAGAGTTCAGCTTAAAAGACCTTCCATTTATGGAAAATGGTCCATTTCTAAAGTTATAAAAGTAGGATAAGTTATGGATAAGTTACTGAGAGAGGAGTTTCAAGAAATTAAGAAACATTATTGTATAGGATTACAACCGATTGGTAAAGAAATTGCATTGTTTTGATTATTCTAATAGTAAATAGAATAGTAAAAGGTATAGTTACGAAATCTTAGGATATACTTTTAAATTATTACTATCCTTAAATCAAGAATTTTATAGAATTTTAGTACAATAATTTAGTAATAAAAATATTTTTGAAAATTATAAATATTGAACAGAACTATTGAATATACTTCGACTGAACTCGATTGTATTGTATGACATAGAGATCGAGGACTGAAGTAGGGTAGGTATCATCTTGAAGTGATATCTGGGAGTGGCGAAGTGAATGTAAAGCGAAAAAGATTATAGTGGTTCACTAATTCTTGTGTCAAAAATAATATAGTAATTGGGAGAGAATAATTAGTGTAACATGCTTAACAGAAAGATTGATTGCTTATATGTTGTTTTCAGGAGCTTAGAAGAATGACAAGATCCAGAAATTTTAACGTACGAAAGAATTGAGGCACACTTGCTTTAATATAAGTAAATAATAATGTTGTTTAAAAAGAATTCCTACATCACTCCAGAAATTGAATATTGGAAATTACTACTTCAACTATATTCAGCAATGGCCTAGGAAGAAACTAAATACAAGGATAAAACCTTTCGGGAAAGTGGAAGGGCAACATTAAGGTATCATGGTATCATTAAGGTAACATCTTGTAGGTATACTGTGGTGATTCAAGGCGGCAATATTGGCCTTTATCTCTTCCGTAGTCGTTTTACTCTTGGTGTCTTAGAATAAAAAAAGTGAAACAATTTCTCTTTAAAAACTTAAATAGAATAAGAGACAGAAAAATACAAGTAACTGGGAAAAATGTGCAGTCATCAAAGAATTTTCACATAATCAGTAGAACGATAAAGGAATTTCTTTATGAAAAATAAACATATCTCCAGCTGTAGAAACTAAAGCACTTCTGTCTTTCCATCTCGATTGTATTGATTTTACTATCAAAAGAAAATTGATACGAGTATCCAGCGATTTTGCATAGGGCCGTGGGGTTAGCGGGGCGGCAATGAAGCCAGGAAGTCGCTCTGAGGAAGATAAAGGCGAGCGTAAATGATACAGCCGCAGAGTTTCTTATTAAAAGAAGAAAATTAACACGCAAATCCCCTGCAACCAATTTTATAGAGAGCAAGTTCCATTTTCTTTCAATTTAGTTCACCAAAGTTACAAAGTGATATCGCTGCGGTAGTGGTGGAGGCGCACCGACCCACTCAGCGAAATTGAATTGCTTGGAGTGTTGCGGTGCGACGCGGCGTTGCGGCGGTACGTCCGTGTGTACGCACACTCTTAATAAAAATCCGCCAACTACGCTACCGAGGATTATTTAAAATCTTCATAATGAGTTTTCAAATATTGCCCTTAAGGCGGAAAGTTGCTAGATCTCTTTGCTGGCGCGCTTTCCTTGAAACTTTATTGCGGTACATATTTGATGCGTTTTGAAAGGCCCTGGCCGCTTTCCGTTTCAAGACTTTATCCTTATTATGACTAACAGTTTTAAACCATGGAATTCTGGATAGGTAAAACAGGTAGTACACTCGACGCCGCTTCCGTCAAGATGTCTATCCTAGCTCTTTTCGCTTATAATTTTCTTGCCTACGTTCGGGAGAAAGCGTGTAATTCCACCACGTAAATAAGTCCTTATACTCTTCATAAGGATAAATTCATAACAGTATTTTTGGCTAGAAACTAAGCCATGGCAAGAGCATCCTGTTGCGGATAGTAAAACTTCTCGAAAAGTTTGAAGTCCTTAGAATAGCAGTGGGTGTCCTTTTTCATGTTTACGTAAAGAGGTAAACGTTTGGCTATGAACAAACTCCGCTCGAGTTTCGACGCTCGAGGGGCTGTCAAGGGGGAAACAGTAGAAAGCCCCGTCTGAAAAATTCATAAGACTTTCACCACGCAGACAGCGGATCTCGAGAATGTCTTATATTCACCTGCTGGATCTTTTAAATGTGTTAATATTAATAGACAGGATACGTGCGGAGGAAATTGTTTACAAATTGAAAGTCTTAAGAGCACGTCTTGCTGTTTCTATAAAATCCCTAGGGCTCCTTTTATTTAGTTTCCTCTGACCCATAATTCCTGTTGCAAATCTTCGATAACCCGCCCTTTAAAGAAAGGAAAGGGATTTTGTCTTCAGGAAACTTTAAACGCTCTTTATCCGCCAATTTTCGACATTGATTTTGTTTTATTTTCTCCTTTTCTCCTCCTAACTTTACCGACCTTTGATTCTGTATATTGTTTCAACGAGTGCAGACCCTAGATTTCAATAGGTTTTCTTTTATGAGATGTGGTAAGGGTTAGTCCATGACCCTATCATACTTCCGGAAAGCCCTGATAGATTAGAAGCATAAAAAGAAAGCAAATTGGATTTACTGAAATTTTTGAAAGGCAGGGAAATCTAGCGACGAACTCTTTAGTATGATATAAAATCAGTTTTTATTCTATACATAAAGTAAACAACATTAGCCACGTTTGTTGTTAGATCTGAGAATTGCCTAAAAACACGATAAAGGAACAATAAACAAAAAAATTATTCTTCTCAACTGCTTTATGTCTGCAAAATGAGATACATTTTTGGCCTATGTTTAATTGCTGTAAACATGTTATTTTTGAATAAAATACTGAGCCATGTTTATTTTTATATTTAAATTGGATGAATGGAATTTTCTTCAATAAAATTTAAAATCTTTTAAGAAACCCAACCATACAAGCCCCCCGAGAAACTTGAAACTCTTGGATATACTAAAAAGATGTAAAGTTGATACAGGTGATATATTTGCTTACGCAAACCCCAGATTTTTTGCTAAATCCTTTTACAATAGGCAATTACAGTGCAGGAGTATCTTTCAATTACACTCAGCAACGCCACATATTGTTGCCATTCGGCATTCACTGGAGAGCTATGGCAAGGATCGTACGCGGCCCACTCTAAGGTTCCAACGCTGCTTGAGAACTGAAAAGCGGTCTAGATGCTTCTAAATATTTAAAAGGGGCGAATAATTAATGACCCCACAGAATAGGATTTTTCAGGGGAGCCTCCCAGCTTACAAGTTATTTACAAAGAAAACGAGAAATCTTTTCATGTAATGAAATAGTCTCTCTGTTGTGCTTCTAAGAATTTTCGGTATTGAGAATTATACAAGGAGGTTTCCTGCGGGTTCTAGGCCGGGGCCGGGGGCCTCATAGATACACGACAGACCAAAATGAAATTTCATGAAATCACGTATTCTCCTAGTCTAAAATGTACCATAAAAGCCTTAAAGTGATCCCTAAGGAAAATGTATGAAGTTCACCTTTGTGACGCGGAGAGGACGCCAGTAATTACTTAGAGTAAAGAAGTAGGTAAACATAAACATGCTGAGTGCTACCATTTTAGATGTGGGCACAAGTACGGCTAGGTACGGAATGTGCTCCTCTAGGATCCACATCCAGGCAGCTGTTTCGGGCTGCAACTACTTCTACCCGTTTGTCCGTGCCAGCGTATAGTATTTTTGCGTGAATATGTGTATGAGACTTATTTAAAATTCAATTACAATTAAAAAGGGGTGCAGTCGTAACTAGCCGGGCCCCACTTTCAACACTTAGGCTAGGGATCTTATCCCCAGAAGTGCACTGAAGGGCCACATCCCATTTACACAACTACCCTGGTTTATTCATGCTAGAGACACTTGTCGAACCAGAAACCTAGTATAGTTTGGCTTGAGCCAAATGCAAAAGTTTTGCTAGGCGAGAACTTTTCGGTGATCTCGAAGGAAATTTTAATGTGTTCCTTTTAGAGACGTGATGCCGACAGCACTCACAGGTAATACGTTCACACATCATCAGATCCCTAGTCGTCCCAAACTTGCACGTCGATATTATTATAAATCAAAAATGTTTCAGCACGTTTTGGCTAATGGGAGGGAAACTTATCTCTGTAACTTCGGAGACGTTATCTGTACATTAAAAGGTAATAATATCTGCTCGTTTGGGCGAACCAATCATTTTTGAAAAATTTTGCAAAGTGATGTTGGATGCTGTGCACCGCGGGTGAAGGATTATATCGTGACGCGAGTGGGTAGCAAGAGTAGCACCTATTCGAATGTAATTTCGAGCATGCTGTTTTTCGCTAAATATGATGAATTGCCGTATTACGTTTATTTCAGCGTTGCGCAAAATTATTTGGCACTTTTCGGGGAAATGCAATAAATTTACCAATGACGCTGCTAGTCTCGGATAATGCATCCTTGTACATTATGCGAGCACACGTGTGTGAATAATTGCGCATCAATCTGGACTTAATATGCCGTAGCAGAATTAAACAAAGATTGCTGTAAACTTTCTGTATGTAATCTTTACTCTAACGATTATCGAAAACAAATAAAAACACACCTAATTTAAGCATTGTATTTAGTTTTTGAAAAAATTATTAAATTCCAACTTCAAGTACTACGAAATCAAAAACCAAAGATTTTTAAATGCTTTTATTTCTCATTGTATCTTTTATTAGTTAGTTTTGCACTTTCATCATAGATGATTTCAAAAGTGTATGATCTCTTAAGAAAGTGTATGATCTGCCCTGCAGATAACCCCCAGAATAAGGATTTTAAAATTGCAAAAGGTAATTAACTAAGAATGGAGTATTCTGCGGATTGCCACTGTTACAAGACGTGTACAACGAAAAGTTAACTTCTAGATTTTTCTTCTAATTCTCCAAATTTTCGTCGGTCATACATTTTGAGAAAAATATTTTCAAATTTTCAACTCTCAAGCGCTATGTTCATGTTGAATAACTAGACATTCATTAATCTTAGTCAGATTAAAGATACACGGAAAACGAAGAAAAATTTGTAGATAAGCTGAATGCAATTGGAAGTAAATTCATGTTGACTAAGCCTCATTGAATTTAGTTTTTAATTACTAGAAATAAAATCATTTTTATTTTTGGCGGGATTCAAAATTAGGGAATTTGTTAAAGTCATAAACAGCTAAGAATTTTTATTGCAACAGTCAATTTGTTTTTGTTCGTACTAAACAATATTTTTTAGAGGAGGATGTGATCCTACCTGAAACATTCCATTTATTTTCAGCCTGCTAATTTAATCAGGTAAGCGTAGATGAACATTCACTTTGTTACTCCAATCACCTAAATAGGTTTAATCAGGTCTAGTTATTAGCATTAAGCTGGAATTAAAATTTCTAATGGTACCATCACTTTGTTCTTTTGTGATATCTGTGGTTATTTTCTTTGCTCAGAGAATTTTTAATTTAGTAATAAAAGCTAGGCAAATACTTTCTAATTGCTCTACTCGGAACTTGTATTTTTGCGGTATTTAAAGATATATTAAAACTTTATGGAGAATTACAACACCATGCAAAAACGATAGGTACACAGAATCTTAAAATATTTCTTCAAAGCAATTTAAAAATAATATACGCAAGTCTCAGAATCTTTTAGTAGACAGTTTCAAGCTTACGTAGATATAGATTTTTTTTCGAGACTTCCGCTACTCTGTTAACTAAAGATATACAAAACGGGAAGGAAAGTGTGAACGTTTACTCCACGAAAACATATACTGCCTTTAAAAGACACTAGATAGCTTCTATTCGATAAGGGCTAGGAAACGTTTCAAGGATGAATAAGGCACCAATGTTGGGAGGTAACCGCAAAATAGCCATAAAAAATTCGGAACCGTCACTAGGGGCTGAAGACTGTAGACCTTGGTAATTTCACTTGTTGCACAAACTCGACAGCCGCAGAATTCCCTGTTCGCATAGTTTACGTTCATCAATCATGATTAGCATTAAGCCGGGCGGAGACGGGGTGGTAAGCTACACCACAAAACTGGTGGAGAGGTAGTGTTCCTTTTACCTAGAGCGGACTTGGCGCCCTAGGTAATTTTTTGAATGACAGCACAAGAGACGCTACGGAAGTGGAAATGGTTAGGGGTGGTTTAAGCGCTAGAATATGGCTAAGTTGCAAAGCGAAAGCCAGAAAAAAAACATGCAAAGCGACGACGTATTACACAAAGCGATCTTGAGCACAAAAACCACCACGAGTCAGCCATCAGCAGCAACAGCAGTAGCAACGCTTGTCGACGGAGGCAAGAGGCCAGGAGCTGAGATGAAAAAGAAGGAAGAATAAAGGGATGGTATTGAAACTAGCAAAGGTACCACCTAGTCATGTTTCCCAAGGACGAAAACGCGCGGCTCTTTCAGCGTTTTTATTTTTTTTGCGGAGCCCCGGGTAGCCCCCAAAGCGCCACATTCGGTGACACAATTTCCGCAGATGAGGTGAACGACACTTCCCGCGTCACGCTTCTTTCTCGGGATGGCCAACGAGGAGCATCCTGTGGAATTTTGTGCGCGAGTGAAGCGCCCGAAGCACCTGAAAGGACCTAGCATCGAAAAATCGGCGAAAGTTACCAGTTCCCATTCAGTCGAAGTGGCGATTCATTTTTATTACATAAAAATGGGAGCAAATGGATGTTTCTCTAAATCTGATTCTGGCACAATGAGGTCGGACTCCTCTTTCTTTGTAGAAATGCGTCATATGCCATCTATTCGACTTTCGGAGTCGCGCGATGTAATAAATTGCTCTCTACGGATGTGTTCACTGCAGATAAATCGCCGAAATAAAACACGGCTAATGCAGGTGATAGAAACAGCAAAGGAAACCCATTAGTCATCATCTTTCACGGGAGCAACTCTGGGTAATGAAAAGGCGATGGAGGAACTTTCGGAATTTATAGACCAGACTTTTCGCTGTCGACAATTAGAGCTCGACCTGTTTGCCGAAGGAGATTCTACATTTTGGGCAATTGGCTAAAAGCAATACGAATGATGATGGCAACAGAAAATTTGAAATCCAATTCAATATTTCTTCAGGCTGGATTTGAGGCAAACTCAAAAGGCATATTGCGTTCAAAATTCAAAAGGCAGTAAATAGCCGAGAATTGTAGCTATCGTTCTGTCGATTTTAAAGCTGACGAACAAAGTTATATTAAAAAAGGCCATTAAGTTCTAAACTAATTTAATTATGAAAACTACTTTATTATAAACTAATTACCTCCTTTTAAAAATATTTTCTAAAAGATAAACATTTGAACGTGGTCGAAAGAATCGAAAAGATAGATTTATAAAGTAATCTATTAGCGTTATAGGCGTTTAAAAAACAAACCTTTTAACTTTGTGATGTAACATTGAAACCGTTGCAGTTTCCCTGTAAAGAGCACGAGTACATCTAATAAAACTACTTTTCTCTATATTAGACATATTTTCAGTAATAATTCTACTATAGAGTTTTGAAAAAAAAGTTTGAGATCCTTTAGAGTAGTGCTTTTTGTATAACTTAAATACAACAAGAATGTTTTGGTATTAGGAAAAAGCCAGGCGCCTTAATATTCACGGGAAAATATTTTTTAAGTTTTAATTAATAGGGGATATGCGGATTAGTTAGCTTTATTATAATTCAACCTCGATACCTTCATTAAGTTCACAGAAATTCGACGGTTGAAAACGAAAATCGAGGAATGATTGAGTGATGTAATAAGGGTTATATTTTTACTTTTTGAAATACAACCCTACAAATAGCTCTTCGTAATCGAAATGCCTGGTAAATGAGAAAATCTTTGAAGGCACGTGTGGTTTTTGAGTTTACGCCTAGCCACTATGCGTTCAATTTCTCTCTTAAATCTTTAAATTTAATTCGCAAATATTCCTTTAACATGACGTTATTATTTGAGCGATATATTATAATTGTCAGAATTTTATTTAATTAAATTATTGTAGCTATTTTAATGCAACTAAAATCGCAAACGCAACAAAAGCGTTGGCCTATAGAATGTGCAAATATTTTTCAAGATCAATATTTACGTTTACTCTCCCCTTTTCGAAATACAATGGAAATTTAATATTTACCTATTAAGTACGGCAAATTCGAGCAAAATGATTGACGATGAACATTGTAAAATATTCCGGATGTATTGCAGCTCATTAAGTCCTCTAAATAAAGGATTATCAGTTTGCAGTGATTTGTTTACGACATGATGAAAAGAATATCTGAAAAATGTCACTGAAAATTGGAATGAAAATTCCTGAAGAGGATATTTTACGACGAACCGATTGCATTCAAATTATCTTTGAAGTGATTTTTACAAGTATTAGAATACAATTTAAATGACTGTTTTTATTTATTCCTATATAAAAATTAAAAGACTAAATGATTTCTTTTACTTTAAGTGAAGAACTGAATTTCGTTTTCTCAACATTTAATCTGAAAGTGGTACCAATGGAAGATAATAACGTTCTGTTTATATTTAGAATTTTTCTTTAAACTTATTTGTCTTTTATTATTCATCAACAATCATAATTTCTTCATAATGTTAACATTCGTTCTATGGACGCTCTTCCGGTAATTTGAATTCATCTTTCCGTGAAATGTTTTTAATACACAAATCTATGAGAAGATAATTTCGCTATTTAAACTAAAACTTAAGATGTGATCAAATGTTTTTTTTTTAAATATGAGCAAGTTAGAAATAATTTAAAAAAATAATATATTTTGATTGGAAATGGATGTTAAAGAGAAAACAGATTTACTATATAAATATAGAAGCAATTAGTAATTTATTCAAACCCGTTTACTTTTTGATTTTCTTTACTGCGTGTGAAATTTTACGTAAATGTTAATATAAAAGTTTAGTACAATTTCTTAGCAACCACGTTGATATATTTGAAATCGTCATTCTAATTATCCATAATGCTTAATAAAAATTCACATTTAATATTCTTGGAATATTTGAAAACGCTCTAAAGCTAAGAAGAATCTAGCTTCTATCTTCTACTGTTTGACGTCACATTTTCATCCCTCCTTTCGAACGTAGCAAAACTTTCTAGGGGGTGAGCTCCTAGATTCCCTTGGAAAACAATTGGAAAGGGAAAATTTGTGAAAATGTTCAATTTCTCATTTCTGTAAGGGAGGTAATCCCCTAGAAAGTGATTTTCACGGATATTTGGGATAGGCTAGGTGGCATCTAGCACGTGCCACTTTTTCTTGGCTGCAAGAAATCAGTCATAAATATCCATGATATTCTAAAAGAATTTGATGATAAATGTTATCGTGCACCTTATTGGAAAACGGCTGTTGTTTGTCGTATGCCTAAGGCTCGCCAAGGCCATGGCTATCTGCATTTCTCCCTAGAGGCTGTATCAAATTTCATTATAGACATTTTTGCGTATCAGGGGATCCATGCAAAAAACAAGACGTAAGCAGGTTTTTGCGAAAGCAACGCTATTTGCCAAAGTGAAGGATAATTTTAGTTAAATAATTCGTTTATTTTAATCGGTAATTCAATTTGTAAAATCCTTTATTTAGATATTGGTGTAATATGAGGCCACCAAATATCATTTTTATTAACAAATGTATGTTACCAAACTTCTAATTCAAATAAAACAAGCATTTCACAAAAAATTATCCTAGTGCTATTAATTAAAATTAAGTCTGAAGGTTTCATACTTGCGTTGCTAAGATCCAGGTGAAAATTGAATAACCAGATCGGAAATTTTAAGAGATTAAATAAAGCGATAAAGTCAGGAGGAATTTCACTAATTTACTAGTTGCTAGGGAAGACCCAGATCTGGATAGAATGTCGTTTTACTGGGAGTGTATTTTCAATTAAAAATTTCATTTAAACTGTGTTGCTTCTTTCTCAATTTAACGATCTGCTAAGATCGTGACTAGCGAGTGAACGAAATTTTAGACATAAAATTTAATTACAATACAAATTTTTCTGTGAAATTTTTTCCAATATCAATATCTATAATTTTATAAATTTCATTTTTTCCTATAGTCGTTATAGCTCGAGCTTTTATTGCGAAGGGAATATTGGTTTCACGTTTGTTTAAGATGCTTTATTTGAAAGTTATATTCGTCTTCTAGTTCTAAGTACTCTGGTTAGGTTTTCAGGTTTCAATACTTGAACTTAACATTCAATGAATTTTCAGCGCTTACGATTGTAAATCACTCGTCAAGTGATTAGCAAATTTAATTAAAATAAAAAATTAGTATAGTATAAATTCCGTCAACAGCATAATAAACGATGAGGATGTAGGTTTTAAGACCTGAGATATTTCTAGATAATCCTTACTATTAGAAATTATTTTAATCGAACCAATTCTATTCCTATAAACTATACACTGTGAATTTTTTCAACTACAGAAAAGTGAATTGCAATTCGAGTTGAGTTTCCAACTTTTCTACTTGAGAGTCTAGTAAGTAGCTAGAAATTTCCTACGGGTCTAATTCAACTTTTTCTCAAATTATATTAAACTAGCTGTGGCCGCAATTTCGTTCGCGTTTTACATATTTATAACAGGATTCTTAATAAAAAAAAATACTCCCACGGGATCGTACTTAGGAAGAAAAGAAACATTTAAAAATTATTAAAAATGAGAAAAGAGAATACTTAATACTTTCACGGGATTCGACCTTCTGTCTAATTCGTTACACTAACAAATTCTCAGTGGCACGTGCGAATTTAAGTTACACATTCGTACTAATTGTAAACCAGACTTTGAAAAATTTATCCTAATTGATTTTATAAATTTCGGTTAGTCTCATATTGCGGAAATGTTCAGATTTGTATCGCACCTAAAAATGGGATAATTGTAATGAGAACTCTGTAGATGTTTCATCAAAATTCATCCGGTAGTTTTTTGATTACTGCACAGAAAAAATTGTATGCAGTACGCGCATTGAGTTCTATTTCATTTTTCGGGAAGCAATTTTCTGTAAGCTTTGAGCCTTTAGCTGTTTCGGCTTGGCGATGAGGAATCAGTCAGGACATGTTCCATTATACACATAGATTTTTAAATCTCCATTTCAAAAACTAGTATAACCCAAAAATATCCCTTTTGGCTTCTAGTGGAAAAACCATTAATTTCAACATGAATGTGTGGAAAGCCTAATAAAAATGTCTGCTGTTTCAAGTGCACGTATGTTAGTTGTACTAAGTTATATATACTTACTAGAAAGCTATATATTAACGTATGTATAAATGTTTACCAAATAATAGGAATACTTTCCTTTTTTGCTAATAACGATATTTGTTTTTTTTCTCTTTAAATATCATGATTTATCGACTCTTGGAAATATCCTGATCTTTGACCATATATTTTCTCAAATTTACTACGTCAACGTTCTCCATAGATGGTTTTAAAAAATTTAGACATACACTAGCATAATTTAGGCTATGCACTCTCGTACTATGTTCTGAGATTCAGTGCAATACGAAAGTAAGTACAAGCGACCTAAGAACACGGCGTAAAATTGATTATTTTGGCTACTTCCACCCTTTTCTTCTGAAATATTAAATTTAACGCAATGAGTGGTTATTTTATATTATTTCTAGTTAAAAACACCACACTTATTCTCATATGAGAATTCTGAGCTTTTCTTGAGAATCAATTAATTAAGGTTTATTAAAAAAATCTATAATTACTAGGATATTAAGTTTTGGAAGTGATGTGGATAATCCTGATCCCACCTGTGTTCAGTGTAATTTAATGGAGATATGCTTTCGAAACTTTTAAGCGGAATTCCATATTTAGTTTTTTTTAATTACATTATTTTATACAAATTTTAAGAATTGTGGTTGCTACCACTTTTTAATGATTTCTTTAAGATTAACGAATTTTTTGTTAATAAGACTCTTGAATTTACGAAAACTTGTTAACTTGTTAAGGTATTAGGAAACATAATATCGTCTTTATGGGATTTGTTTAAGAAATACCTGCTCTAAACAAATGGCATCTGTTTTATCGTTAAAGAGTTATTTTTACTTTGCGTTACTTAATCCCAGCAGCTCTAAATATTTATTGGTCTTCATTCAGCGTTTCCAACTAGCCCAACTAGTGATTGGCCCATCAATCTGGTGGCTTGCCGAGCTGTTTGGCTGCCTTCGAAGGTTCTCGCATTCGTAAGCCGAATAAGGGCGCGCGTGCTTCTTGTGGAAGCGAACGGGGAGTCGGGATGCCCGCGCTGAATGTAAATTATTCCTCCCGTTCAAGGTAAAGTTCAACAGGTCAAGTAATTTCCCAGATTAAATTGATTTCGTGGCGAACTTTCGAGGAAACGAGGGAAAGAAAGAAAGAGCGCTTTAATGAAAATTATGCCGAATGGCGGTGCTCCCCGATGCCGCCGTCCCACTCGGTGGCAAGCCAGCCCGCGGCGAAACCGTGTGCAATCCCCGAACCGAAGTGAATGAACTGAGAATGGAGCTCGCGAAGACATGCGAAAGGACGGATGCGATGCGGAGCACAATGGAACAACGGGGAGCCACGTAGAAAAAATGCTCGCGTGATGTGCCTGTACCTGCTTTGATTGCATTTCCCGCTAAATGCAGGCGGCTGCCTCCTTCCCGGCCACCTTGAGTAAATAGCGCGTTTTTTAATTAAATGGAAAGTAGCGGGAGCAGCAGCAAGAGAACTACACTAGCGAGTGGCCCTGGAGCACGATGCTAACTTGTCACTGCTATCTCCCGTGGCTACCTAGTGCTACCTGGCCGCGAAGATACTACATCCCATGGTGGCTTTCTGCTATGCTGGCTCGTTAGAAAATATTTTTGTTTACCCAGCGAACAGGTATTTACCTTGGCGTGCTTTTTCGCTCCGCTTATGGGCAATTATTCCTGCCGATATCTTGGCTCTACTTAATTTTTAAACAAATCAAAAAGCATAGCACACACAGGCATGCGACGAGACACACACACACACATACAAACGGAAATACCTTGTTAGGAGAAGAAAAGTGCGGAGATGCCATAGAACAGTCAGAAGATGGAGAACTGAAACTAGTAGAAGTAGTAGCAGTAGATGGAAATGGCGAGATAGTTGCAGGAAGAGCAGTGAAATTTGAATTGTTTGAATATTTGATAGCATTCATTGGTTGATGATGGTAATGCTGGAGGAAGCCCTGCTGTTGATGGTGATGGACATGTAATTGTTGCTGTTCGCGTTCGGTTTGTTTAGCCGTGCCAGGTATGGAAAATGGTAACAATCGTCAGGTGATTAATCGTTGCAAATGCAATGGTTGGTTGTTACGTCTTAGAGCCCAGCGGGAAATGGAAGCATGCAAGAGGGCATCAGGAAGTTATCTATGGAAGCTCGGAGGCACTAACCCATCGGATCCCTTGTAATACTATTACACAGAGTTTTCACTTCCCAGGTACTTCTTTGGGCGATCAGTGGAAGAGTTCATTCTACAAATGGGAATACAATCCGAGCACTTCTTCGGAAGTCTTCCACAAGTTACGATCGCGAAGCACTTCGGTTATGCTTCTTCCACAGCCTCTGTCCTTCCCGCTGGGCACGGACTAGGTCGTGGGGGGTACTAGGAGCTAGCTGGTCTTACCATAATATCCTTGTAGCTCAGGTGGCTGGGACTGTAGCTCCCCCCGGTGTTGTTTGCCGGGCTGATGCCGCTCAGCGGATTCCCAGCGAAGACTGTCGCGGTTTGGGCGGCCTGCTGGTGGTTCCGCAGCGAGATCGAGTCGCAGAGATTGATCTCCGTGTAACGGCTGAGGATGAGAGTCGGGGTCACTGCACTCACGATCGGGGGCGGGCAACAATGGCCGCAGTAGCACAGGGGAATATTAGGGCTCTGTTGCAACTGGTTGATCTGGATGTTGTGCTGCCCTTGACTCTGCTGGTGTTGCTGTTGATGCTGCTGTTGACTATGCGATGTAATGTGATGGTGGTGGATCGAACCGTTAAGTGTATTTGTCGCGTTCGGTGGTAGAAATGTTGTTGTCGGTATGAGAGAGTGTGTTAGAGCAGAAGAAGGATTCGGACTAATTATATTTGATGCTACCGAAGAAGCTAATGTCGCTTGCGATGGAGGAGCCAAAAAGGGGGGACAAATAGCGAGGCCCGGTGGGAAATACGTTGTGACCACAATTTTGAATTACAAATTATTCTGTTGGTTAAATTGTTTATGCAAACTTTATAAAATTTACACGGTATTGTCTACTAAATGACCTACTATTTATTACAGCTTTTCACCCAGAATATTCGACCAAACCGTCGCAAGATTAACTACGAAAGATAAAATTATCTATGCTATGAGTAGAATAAGTCTTTTGAGGATTGTCTTCTTATTACCTAAGATTTTTTTTTTAATTATTTATTACATATGAGTTAGTTTATGAAGTAAATTATTGATACCATTGATAGTGTAAATGATTGTATTGATAGAATCACATACGAGAGAAAATTCTACAATATATTTTAGCGTTTTACTAATAAGTGTATGAAAATATGTTCAGTGGTTTAGATTCCAGATTAAATGTGGAAGAGTAAATATGTGCAAATATCTCACAGTACGGGTATGAATTTACAATTGGAAAAATTTAGAAATAGCTTTAAATCGCTTAGAAGATTGTCAAGAAGTTTTGAAATATTTCTGTCCTCTCTTTTTGATTGGTTTTTGCTATGCTAAGATTTTTGATTGTCGAAACGCTTTTTCTCACGTAACCTTAAACGTTCAAAATTCTTCTTATATACTTTCCTAGGAGCTAAGTTGCATTAAAAATGTAAATTGTCCCTAAATTTATTTATTTTCAGTTATTATGTAAATACTTTGAAAAATCAAGGTGTGATATATCTATTTATTACGTTTTGTTCCTTTTTATATAATTAGCACTATAAACTACTATATAAATAAATATATCAATGAAATCTCTCAGTTTCCCCTCTCGAAATGCACCTAATTTCTAATATTGACTTGTTTTTTTTTACGCTAAAAATCACACGTTTTCCTTTTTAACTCTCCTTATATAGACTAGCCGAAAATAATTGATGATTCCTCTGCGGTTTGCCGTTTTAGAATTACACAAAAGTAATATTCTGCCTCCTGAATTAATTTAGTGTTATAAGTTTACGTTCACTGTTTTTCTCAGTATATATGATATGTTGACAATAATTAGCTTCAATAACTACACGCTCTATTTGTTTTATAATAAATTCGCGAATTTACTTTAACTATAAGTTACACATATCTTTTCCTCAATATAATCAATATATAATCTATTTTCTATGTTCACAACTTCTCTATTTTGTTGTTCTCTATTACGTTCAAACAACCATTCAATTTCTTGTTTTTGTTTTTCTTTTTCTTTTTTAAATAGTTTATCTAACTCTTTGGTGGAGACGGATTTTTTGTGTATTTATCTTTTGTTTTTTCTGCTTGTCTTTAGAAGAGTTCACTAAATCAAACTATTAAAGTACCAAAAACTAAATATTGTGGCCTCTATTTACTTAACTAAACAAAAAAAAAACAAATTGAATCAGTCACAATATTCAGTAAAAACCAACTGAAAAAAATATCAACAACAGTAACACAAATATTGCACTTTATCTAGGTCGTTAATAAACCCAAAAGAAACTCGCGAACTCCTATGGTTTTGTTTTGCAGCGACCTCACAATTTGTATATTTTTTTTTTCTTTTTGTTTAGAATGTACTCTTTTATCTAAAATATATTTTATACTTTTTAAAAATCTCCTTTGAAACAAGTTATTGCAACAATTAATATAAATATAGCTCTTCTTATACGTCTTCTTTCTACAACTCGCCGCTGTTATCCAAATTAGTAATGTAACTTGTTTTTGTTTTTGTTTTTTGTTTTATATTTACTTTTAAAATAATACTGATCAGATTGAACACTGGCTGGTCGAATACTATGATTGTTTCGAAAACAGCAGGTCGGAGACAATTCGGAAACAGTCGTCGAACCGGTTTGCACTTTACTCTTAGGTGAATCGCTTATATCTCGTTTTTTTTTTGTTACAAAATATCACGAAAAAATAATTTCTTAATTACTTTAAATCCTTTTTGGCTCAATAATGTTTTCCCTGTTTTTTTTTTTTTTATTATTTTTTATATATATATATTTTTTTTTAATTTTATAGTTTTACTTTTGTTACTTTTTAAGGAAGAAAACTGTTTCTGCTTGTGCAAATTGTCGAGTAGATGTGTACATGTAAATATTTTGGAGAGTGGAAAAGCTTATTTTTGTCCTACAGAGAGCAGCGAACGAGTGTGAAACACCACTGAGTATATTTGTAGCTATATTTTGTTGATAGCCTGTTTTTGTCTTCTCGGTTTTCGTCACAGTTAACGTCACTAAGAAATGCAACCACGGTCGTCGTCGTGGTTGTCGTCGTTGGGAACGATGCCTCTCGTCTTAACTTTGTTTATGCTACTTCTCGTAGTGTGCCACCAAATATTTTCGAACAAAAAAAAAAATAATGTAACTATGTAACCAGAACAATTTTTTTTACTTCTTTTTTTTTGTTTCCCTTATTGCAAAAGCGTGAAACGTGCGTTTTATACTTTTCAAAAAAGAAGGCGACTCGAGAAAAAACTCTTTTGTTGTTGACCTTTTACTGCCGTTCAAAGCTACAGTTCTACAGAGCAGAAACGTTTACGAAGACGAAGAAGGAAGTTGCTTTTATTTCGAGTAAATCGAGTAATTCGAGTAGTTCGAGTGACGACAGCAAACTTTATTTTATTTAAACGTTATAATTTCTTTTTTAATATATTTGACTTTCAGTGAATTATTTTTTATTATAAGATGGTAATTAATTATATGTGTTTAAGAACGGCGGACAGAGTTGGAACGGGTTAAAGCAAAGACTGTACGAAGACTGAAGTAAGAACGACTGGTATTCTGAGGTAATATACTGTTTGAGAACGGGGAATACACCAAAAGGCACCAGAGGCAACATACCATCATCATAACAGAAATTCTATAAGAAAGATTCTAAAAACATCTGAAAAAGGCAGAGAGAGAAAGACATAAGTGGTAATAGCAGCTCAACTGGATATAGAAGCCTCTATATGTCCGTCGAATTTCAGAAACCTATATCTACCTTTTCGTTCCCTTTTTCGTTCGTTTACACGTAGGTTACCGACGGTTGCCTATGTTTACGAAGGAAGAGAGAAACGGGAGCTTTTCGCCGAACCGTGCCGGCAATCTGCGCCGGTCCAGAGGCCGTTTCCCCAGCGGACCCGCGATGATATAGTGCCTTGCCTTCGCCTTGTGCCTTATACACACCTGGCCGATGGTGCGCAGTTCTTTGCTCTCTTGGATCAAAAATCTTGGTTTGCTCTTCTTATACAGGCCACACCAAGGCGGCGCGCCGACGAGAACGCCATCTACCAATTCCTCTATAGTCTATAGAGTACATAGCATGAAATATTCAGTGCACAGGCCGATTGCGATTTGCAAGAAAACTCCCGAACGGACGAGTAAGTGAAGCGTCCGAAGGTTCGAAAACCCGAAATCTAATCGTCCGACAAATGCTGAGCAAGCCTCTTACCTGTTTGCGGAACACTTCTTTTGAGCGGTCGCCGTTTGTCACCACGTAGTTGACCACAGTTTCTTTGAAACCACCTTTTAGTAACCAAAATAAAAGAAGCGATAGCACCAGAGTCAAGTAGAACACACACATAGAACAGATGAGGAGCGAGAACGTTTCGTGGTGCCCTTCTGGTTGCAACCACCACCTACTGGCCTGACTGGAAGCTATACAACGTCATGAGGCCAGGGCGCAAGCAACAGATTGGAAGAGATACGGATACTATACCTATTCGCGGGAGCGCGACACAGCAGTTACACCGCACCGGGAACGGGATCACAGCCGCCGCGTTCCTACTTCAATGTGGCGCATGTATAGACCTCTACCGCGATTCTATAGAGGAGAAGCAACAATTCTTCTTTCTGAACAATCGAACACAATCACCACAGCGTAATGTTTATATACACAACAAAAAAAATTTTTTCCTGTTGGGCGGCCGGACGCCCCTCGGTGTCTCCCGGTGGCCGCTGCACATACAATCAAAACCGCTCCAAGAAGTAGAAACGAGCCGGGTCCCCCGCCCGGGTCCCAAGTGCCCCGTTCATGCTGAAAAACGAGAGAAAAGCACCGCGGTGTGCTCACCTTTTGTCGAGCGGTAAAGCTTTCTCCGAGCGCAACGAACGGGGAGACCGGGAGAGGGCCCCAACGACGACGACCGCTCCACCGCCTCCCGTCCTGCTCTGTCCCGCTGGCGTCTATTTTATCCCGCTAATTGTTGTTGCCAGCGCGGAATTCGCAAGAAGACACCACAAAGAGACAAGGGCAAAAACCTCATACTATCGACGTAACAGGTTGTGGCAACGTAACGACATAACTCGCCGTGTGCGCAACTAGTGATCACATGGAACGCGGTGTGGAAGTGGCAGAGAGGCGCCGCGCCGTAGAGGAAGGTGGAACTGTAGAAGGTACATAAGGCGCGACCCACACTACCTCCGCGCTAATGCTCGACGGAGGAGCAGCATAACGAACGATTTATGCGATTTATATTATCAGTGGCACACCGCTCTCGGGGACGGCATGGGACTGGAGAAATGGCCAGCCGGGAGAGCTGGAGCAGGGAACCAGGAATGCAGACAGATACAGGTACACAATCGTAGCAGCTATCTGGAGAACTGGGCTCTGAACATACCTACCTGTTTTGATAGCCCTCGAAAGAGTCAGCAACACTCACCTGGACACAGGTAAGTCTGGGCCGGACAGAGACTGGCGAGTAATGACTGCCACACTGTTATAAATTATGAATTGAATGCTCGCTAGTCGCTGACTCTAGCTCCCCGAGATGGCAGGGAAGCTGATGGGATTTGGTCGTTACTTTTTGTCCGGGCATTATGACGTGTATTTCTGGCGGTCGGGACCTTCATACACCAGAAGCTATTCTCTCTGAGCCTAGAACTGATCCCGGTGGTCCCGGACGAGGGGTCATAGCACAGAATGGACATGAACGTTGCAGGTATATTTTCTGGAGGAAATCTTTCTCGAAATTGCCTACAACGTCCATCGATTGCTTGGCCCAAAGAGCCAACGGCGAAACGACCTCCAGCCTCCAGCTCTTCACAAGTAATTGCATTCACTGAAAGCACTTTTGTCCGTGGGTAGATGTACTTCAGTTTCGTTTTATATTTTAACCTGGCCATTCACCAGTCCTATGCGGTAAATTACTCTCTGCAGATGTCCCAGCCTAGACTGCCATATTTACTAACAGAACATTTTTTCCAGCTTATTATTCAGAAAATTTGCCATAACATATGTACACTTCGGCTGCAAAATTTCGACTACTACCTGCATATTTAAAATATTACCTAGATTTATTTATTCATGGTGATTATAAGGGAACTTTGTTGAATGGATTTTGACAAGAATTAGCGCCAATCTTTAGGAGTTTAGGATTGATAATTTTAAGAAGAGTTTTGCAAAGCTATCGAATATTTAATACGAAAGAAAATGAGCAAAGTTATATAACAAATAAGAGCATAAAAAGATAAGACTTGTACTTCTTTTAATATCAGTTTTAATAGGTAAAAATATGCCTTATGTTAAAATTGGTATTATTGCTTTTGAAATCAGCCATAAATACACCCTGGGTTATTCAGGCTATACACATGAGATGTAATTTACAAATTAGGCTTTTACAACATTAATGAAATATTTAAAAAATTCAAATAAAATCCGGAAATGCAATGGTACTTCTAAAAATATTTAACGGATTACAATTATGTTGCGAATATCAAATAAAAGGCAAATATTTAAAGTAATTTCGTAAATAAAAATTAAGAAATATTATAATTCCCCTACACTTTCAATAAACTCGTTTCTTTCTAATATCGTTTTGGATAATGAACTACGCAATAATCGTCTAATTATCTTTTGAATTATAAATATAGTAATGATTAAATATCTCTTCATGTTCGTACAAGCTGTTCGATAAATAAATAGAAATAGTATGCCAATCGTTTTTTTGAGGTGTTCTGATCAAATTCAGACCCCCATCTCTAAACTCAACCCTTAAACCCTCAAAAATGGCTTTAATCTTTGAACGGCTACAGATATTGAGCTATTTTTTTTTTGTCTTTTAGAAGGGCTTTTCAGGTTGATTTTTACAGAGTCAGAAAAATGTTGTTCTTGGTGAAGAAGTTTTACAGGATCAATCTTCAATCAGGATCTTGGAACAAAAGTTTCATCAGAACACCTAAAGGAATCGACTGGCATACTGTTTTATACTTATTTATCGAACACCCTGTAGATCAATCAAATAACCTCATCCAAATGATTTTTTTTTTGTTTTAAGCAAAGAAATTCTAGAATATCATAGCCTCTTCTTCGTTCGTAAAATTATAAATACGGTGCTTAATAATACTAAATAAATACTTGAAATCCTTACAGAGGAAAGATCTAATTTAAGTACTTGGCTTGTGGTAGGCAATTTGTCGACCACTTTAACCGAAATAGATTTATCATATCTAACTATCGTCAATGAAAAATAATTTTGTCTTCCAAGTGTGAGATCTGATTTGACGAAAGACTAATTACAGCCTATTTATGTGAAACGACTCTTTTCAATTCCTATAAATGTTTCAGAAATTCTTTTACGAGTGTGATTTTTGCTCTCAAGAATTCGTGTATTGTTCATCCTTTCTTTATGTTTTTACTTTGTATTTATTTTTAGAAATAGTTACAAGGACACTAACGCCAATGTATGTTTCTGAAAATAGGCCCACTATATGATGGAAATTCGAAAATTATAATGTTAAGGGAATATTGGAAAAGTTATTATGAAATGATAAGATTACCACCGAAAAGACAAAATCCTTTTGAGAGTTATGCACAGTCGGTTTTGTATTTTTGATTGACGAGCTACATTTAAAACATCTCAAATGAACTGAGATCTAGGAAAGTTCTATTTTTTATTTTGCAGTGCTCCAAAACAATAGCCAGGCAGTTGAAAAACCATTTCGGTGAGTTTAAGAAAACCTTATGAATTTGAGGAGGTGCTAGCCAGGATAGCTACATTAATAATTATTTTGTGATGATGAATTGGCGAAAACACCGGAAAACAGGAAACGCCAGGACAAATAATACGATTTGCTTGCGACTTCGAAAACAAATTGAGCGGAGTCACAGCGAAGCCATGACAAGGCTGGCGCATTAAACATGTACGATTTCTACGACGTTTTGCAATATTTACAAACGAAGGTGAGCACGGGCAATTTAAGATGGGCTGACGCAAAAATTATTACAACGAGTCAAGATAGGATTTTGTGCACGCGAAAACCTTCTCCCTTAAAGTTCTATGTGACGGGAGCCGGGAACCGGGAACAGAAAGCCGGCAGCCGAATAGAGGTGTTGATGATAAATAATAAATGAGGCAGAAAATACATGCTAAGTGTAAGGAGAGTACAATAAAATTGAGTAACGCCAGATTGCAGCAGGGAGCTCGACGCACAGGGCGGATAAGCTCGGGATTCGGGAATCTTATGCGATTAACATTTTCCCTTTGATCTGGCGGCTTAATATCTGTCTGTAGCCGTGTGCTCCCACGGAATGATTCGACCAGGGATTCGTTCCTTTCTTTTTGCAGAGTCATCATCAAATATTTACGCCCGCTTCTAAAACAAGGGACTTACAGCGATCAACCGGCAATTTGGTGGTGCGCTCCAGTTTGGGCATTACTACCTCCTTTTTACCGTCGTCTTCTTTTTCTTCTACATCTTCTACTGGTACTTCCTTTTCTTCCGTACCGCTGATGGGAACTCTTTTGCACACCAACGTTATTCCCAGGATTTTTCGCCTTTTCGAAATCATTTGATACTTTATTCTCTTTTTGTGATTTTCGAGATGTTTTCAATTTACGCAGGTCATGAATATTTGAGAATCAGAGAAATTCGGGCCAATAAATACGCACATTCTAGTAATTCTCGCTAATAAAATATTTATGGAATTTATACTCGCTCATAATGCCGCCATTGCACATATGTAGCAGTATACTCGATCCAGGCGGCCATTCGGCCATACAATAACATTTTCTTTTATATTTTGTGCTGCAGACATAAAATTTTAAGGAACTTGTTGAGCAGTGTATTTATATGCACGGAGAAAATTGCCAATGGCTCATCAAATATTTAGGTTGATTTTAAGGGTTGAGAATATATGGGTTATCAGCAATACAGGCGGGAGTTTTTCTTTCTTACAAATGGATCATCTCAATCAAATGAATTTTTTACAAATATATCGAAAAACACTCGAAAGGTGTTAATTGTGGTGTATAAGATATCCATCCACCTTCCACAAGACCACGAAGTCATTTTTAAATTCAGTAAAATGCACCGTGTTCATTCTCTTGCATGTATGAAAATTTCAGTTTTATTTACTTTTGAATTGATGTTTAAACGATTCTGTATCATAGATCAAAATTTTACAAAGCGATTTATCTATTTTAAAACTAAACGTATTTAAAATTCTTATTCGTCCTTTCGATTACTCGCGTGGTCTATTTTAAATGGCAAATGATTGATTGAATGAAACAAAATAGTCGAACTAACCAACAGGTGTTTCAAACAAATCATCATCAAAAAGTAGGCTTAAAGGTTTTCGAATTGAACAATTTATTTAGCTATTCATTACAAATCTTAAATATGTTGTAAGTAATTGTTTTAAAATAAAAGTCCACTTTATACACACAGTTTTTATAAATTCTACAGAAAAGGAATTGAAATCTAAAAGTAAAAGATTCCTGGTTCGAGCTTGGACTTGACCAGACTTTTTTTAGAACTTCTAAATGTTTTATTTTAACTACTGACACTCAGTTGTAAGTAAATTTTATTAACGTTAACTGTGTCACAATATTTCAAACAATATCTTTACAGCAACAAAAATTTTAAACCTTTAACAAATTCTTCCAAGAAGAGCCAATAATTGTTAAATTTTTTATTAAATAATAAACACCTTTCCAATTTCAATTAAGAAATATTTTACATCGTATTGATCCAAGAATGGAATACATAGGCATTCGAGGGATTTGCTAGCGTGTGTAAAGGGCCAATTATGAGAATGATTATATATCTTTATTTTGATTAATGCTGTCGTGTCCAGAAATCGCAAAAACTTAATACAGCGATTATATTTCCTCCCCCCACTTTTAATGGAATGCAACTTCTTTGCAAAGCGAAATTTAACGATGTACACAGTCGCTACAAGCATTCAAAAATATCAGAAATCCGGTAAGGAGAGGGAAACTACCCCGAAAAAGGAAAATAATTGGAGGTAAATAAAAGCGAAAGGTATCACTGGTACACCGAAATAGTTTCTGGCTATGATAAAGTCAATAACATACAGGGAAAAAGTCAGCAGAACATTTTTGGCCTAAAGCCACGGAACTAGGAAAACATATAACTTTTCCTTGAGAAGACATCTGTTGAGGCAGAGTTCTAATGTTGTGTAGTTTGCTGAGCAACATGAATCGTCAAGAAAACCAATTAAAAGTTATTCCCCATGAATTATTGCTGAAGGTCTTTATTAACTTCATTACGTTGGCTTCTCTTAAGTGTTCCCTTTCAATTTTGGCGCAGAATTTAAGGATCCACAAGGAAATAGATTTTCGGGTATTTGCATTTTGTGCAAGAATTATAAAATCCAATATTTTCTGATATTACCGCCATCAGACAGATTACGTTAACCCTTCGAGCCAAAAAGGAATATTCCACAAAACTAATTCACTAGGACGACAGTATATATTTTATACATGACTGAAGGATTGTAGTAGAAATAAAATATAAAATCCTTTAAAAGCGATAGAGCGCTTTTTCACTTGGCTTGGTTTCTTTAGAAGAATATAATCTGATTAAATATTTTATATATGTGTTTTAAAATATTAAAAATTAAACCCTCGGTAAGGTTACATACCTTCGATGGTAAAAGCAGAACTTTCGTATATCCATTTGTAGGTGATTGCGTTTATCTACATCTAACTTTTACAAAAAACAAAACTGAAATTATCCCATCAAAAATTGTCATAAAGCGACGGGAGAGAATTAATTAAATTATACTTAACGTAATTAAATTGCTTTCAGTATAATGAAATTTCTGTAAAATTGAATTGGGGTTTCTTTGAGCTTTGGCGTGTATAAAAATATTTTAGGTAATTTACAGGGAATATTTTTAAAATGAAACCCGCTCCAAGTTAATCCTTTTCCCATGCACTTTACACGACCGGCATGTGCAATACACACCCCCGCATTACGGGACTGCCACGGAATTCTGTGAATTCCGTTGAGTAAAGTGATGCATTGCTTTAATACGTCATAATTTAACGAAAATATCCACATGAAATACCTAAGGATGCCATGGATTATTTTATTTCATTTTTCACTACCAGCATGGAGTTAAAAGCGATCCATGGATCATGTTAATGTCGCCTATAGCGCCGTTTTGAGTTTTGTGGCCGGCGGTAGTGAAACCACTCGTCCGCGATTTATATTGAAAAAAGACAAGACCTTTAGACGGACTCAACTTGAAGAGTACCTGTCCAGGTCTGATCGGCAAGAAATCACGTTCGAGTCCATTCTTCTCAAAACTCAAACTTTGCCATTAAAAGCGCTCTAATTAACTTCGGGACGATTTACATAAAAAGTTAGCATTTACTTTATTTAATAGCTTTTTGCTTCTGCGGAAAACAAAGGCCCGCGAAGAAGACTTGCAACTTTAATCTCGTTGAGGGAAATTTAAAATGTTTCATTTCCTTAATTTAATGCCCGGATTAAACTCTGGATGTATCTTTGGACGAACAAGGCGACGAGGCCCCGTCCGTCGCGCCGCATAGCCGTCGCCGCATAACACCGTCGACATAGACGACCGCCTCGACGAGCACTGTCTTCCTCGCCATAAAGGACTGCAATTAGGAATGCCCTCACTATGAAGTCCTCGTAAAACTAAATTTCTTCGCCCGAGATGATTACACGCGCTCTCAAAATCGCTGGATAAATAAGTGCTGCCCTTTCTTCCCCTTTCGGTTGAGATCCCATGGAAATCTCAATTTAACTCGGCAAGGCACGGGTGAAACTCCTTCGAGTAAAGTTTACGAATATGAGGGTCTGCCAGCCGCTGGTAGACGTAATAGTTGCTAAAGAACAGAACTCCTCAGATGCTTATGCGAAATTTTTACTTCCGAAACTGAGCCAAGTACACCGGCTCCAACGAAGAAGGGAAGGACCATTTATCGGGTTCTTGGGTTGTTTGTTGAAGCGGCCTCGACGGGACCGAGGTGGGTACAGTTCAGCACCCTTTCATCCATCCATCTCTATCCTTCAGTCGCCGGCTTTATTTCACAGCCGGCCCTGAAGAGTTTCATTGCCAGATATTTTTATCAACTGACAAAAGTAGGCCTAATTAATTTAAACAGAGCCCAAACCGCGCACGAAGACATTCTGTAGGCCTATTTTACCGGAGGAATTGTACAGTGTTAAATTAATTAGGATTCTTCGATAAAGGGATTAAAGGAAACTGCTAACATGCTGGCAACTTTTCCGCGGTTAGACAAAATAAGATGGGTTGAAACGTGTCGAGTTGCTAGTCGAAGCTTTTTCTACAATGACAAATTGTTTTGTAATTGTCTGGTTTATTTAATACTACTGATGAAGTTTCTGTCATGAGAAAAAATTGGAATTGTGTTTTTTATAGATTGTTCCTTACGACATAGGTCTATGTGATATTCCTTATATCGTTGTTTTCATGTCCAATGTTAGCAATCATACAGAATAAACAAGGCAAAAAACACCTTTAAGGGGCACAATTTTCAACATTTTTGCAGAACTTTGTGATATCATCTATTGGAAATATGAAAAGCATAGGACCCAAATGACTACTCTGTGGGACACTCTGCGTGAATTTTCTGAAAAACTAGGCTAGTATTTTATTTAGCAAAAAGAACGGAAGTCAATTGATGAAAAAAGTTCGGAAGCATTAAAAGATTAGCAGATTTAAAAAACTTGTCGAAGGCTCTATAAAAGACTAAGTGTTATGAAAATATAACTTTATAAACTAATTCTAAGAAAGAGTATGAACTTTCAAAGACAGAATATTTGTTACTCTGAATTACAAAATTTATCTCATTCCTTATCAAAAAAGGCAATAATAATTACACTTTATACTTTCTCTCTCGTAAAATTTCGTGAACACAACCATACAAATTGTCCCTCCTCTTATAGCTCAAAAATTACTAGAGAACTTTACTCTATTGCTTTCTATTTATTTCTCCGATTCCAAATATTTTGACAAGATGACATCAACTTCAGTTTGCCATATAATAGTAAAAAACTGAATTACCATAACTCTTTTGTATGTCTTAAATCTTGAGACGGTCTCAGAAAGTAAAGTTTGTATAAGTACAGCCACATTATAGAAGTTGGGAAGAAAAACTTCCAAACTAGATGAACATATAAAAGGGGGAGAGATGGGCATATTTTATTATTACAAGAGGTTTTAATTACACACTATTCGTGTGTAGTTTTTAATAGCACTAATTAGAATTTGCCGCATATTTTTAACCCTGTATGAGTGACTATTTCTAAGTTATAAATTGTATTCAATTCGACAAGTTCAACCCTATCTATCTATCTAAATCTATCAGAAGACCTTTTAAAGGAATAACAATTTCATATGTGTGTGTGCGGTCCCACCGATATTATCTAAGCAGGAAAAATTGTCTGTCCAATTCCGTAGACCATAAAAAGTTGATCTGCTAACTTTTCCATTTTTAGGTTCGTTTTGCATGTCAATTCACGTCATTTTTTGTTTATCTTGGAACAGCAGCACAGCAGATGAACAATTTTTTTTCTATAACTTGTTGAATAATTCAAAACTTCATCAAGAGTGGAGGAGCCTGCATGTCAGGGTTCAGACCATAGAAAATAAGGAATTTAATCTGATTTAGCCGCAAAACACATCGGGGATAAAGTGCTGAAAATACAATTTCCATATGACTTTTGCGACACCCACTTTTCTTTTAAGCTCGAAGGGTTGAAGATGCCGCCGGAGCTGTTGCGTTCGGTAGAAATTGGGAATATCGCGAAGCTAATTTTGAACCCTCCACTTGTCGCAAATCATGTGTCACACCTGAATTTTTACAATAGACTTATGAAAAAGTCCCGCCTGACACGGTAAAGTTTCGCCCGTATGTCTCTAGGGTATTCTTACTTTGGGATTACTGACGTGAAGTAGTTGCTCCCAAAATTTACACAATTTCTATGCTCATTCAGGCGTAGGGAGGAGACATCATCGCCATCGGTGAGATTTTTACACGCCTAATGTGTCCTGTTCACGGGAGGCATTATGGCGGCATGTTAAGCAGACCCGGCCGTCTATACACGTATTATGTCATGATATCTTTTCTATTCAGGCTGTGAATTATTGTTGGTTCCGATAAGATTTATGCAGCTATAAAAATCGAATAAAAATAAAAAATGTAAGACGAAACTTTATTTACGTACGGCTTTACAGGGCTTTATGTCCTCTGGGCCCGGCTAGGACTACGAATCTTACATCGCTCTTCAATACAGACTGATTTATTGCAAATATTATTCCTGCAGAGGCCGGATTATTAAGTATTCACCTGATGATAGGATTATCCCTGTAGAATTCCAGTGCGCGCTTCTTATCTGGCTGGGAATTACCGCTTCAAACAAATTTAAATCTGTTCACTTTGTTGCATATTGGGAATTAATATCTTCAAGGATCACTTGAAACAAGACTTTGAAGAAGAACTAGTATCTTACTGTGAGTATCTTTCATAGAGAAATCATAGAGATTTATGCTGCAATGAGTCTGCAATGCAATAAATAGAGAAAGAATGTAGTTTAACTACAATTACGCCCTAAAGATACTCTATGAAGAAAAATTCGCAAGTTTATTATACTTAACATTGTCAAAGTACTTCCCAACCTTTGATATAGGAAAAACAGTCACAAAGGACTTTCGAGTTGGTAAAAAATTGAATTATGTTTGCACACGCATACACGAATTTTCTATTGATAAAAGTGCGCAATCTTTTTTACGATGTAAAGACTCACATCAGATAAGTTCAGAGAAATACAAATTCTTACGTAAATTTACTAATTACATTTCTTTCACTTTTCATGGTTGATTTGTGGTGAGAGTTCTCAAGATTGATCATATTAATCAGTACTATCGAATTTGTTTTTGTACCAGTGGACTCCACTTACACGATTTTAATAAGTGCAAAAAAAGATTTTACTAGCATTTATTAGTTAATTTTACATAAAAATTGCTTTTCTCTTTTAAAGAAAATTGTAGTAATACATTGATCCGTTTTTCAATAGAAAATTTTTTAAATTTTTTTTTTCAAGTGAAACGTTAACTTTAGATAATTAAACAATTGGATCTTGTAAAGAAGGCCTTTTTATATGTCCATAAATTTTTATGAGGTGAGAACGCAAGTAATTGATAAACAGTAAAAAATTTTATTTAATTGTTTTTCTAATTTTTTGTTAGAAACAATCACTTCCTAAGTACTTTAGAGTTACAATACCGACTTTATTAAACACTTTCACAGTGATTTTGGTAAATATCCTTTGATTTTTTATAGTATTAGATAGAAACTTCTATTGAAAATTTTACGCTTGGTTTTAAAAGACATCAGTTTCGTTAAATAAAAGAATTTCTTATCAATTTAAATATACAATTCTCATTTTTATCCATTTCAATCAGAAATTTTACTATAACATTGTTTTAAGTAAAATATCGTTTCTGTGAAATGGCGTTAAAAGACCAGCTGCCACGCTAAAAATAACGTCAATATTATTGAATATTGATTGCATTACTTTCCGTTAAAAATACCCAAAATTTTGTACCTACTTCAAAAAAAATAAATTTCACTAAGAATGTTAAATAGGACGTTGTGAACTGCTGTTCGCTGTTGTTATACTCAATTCCTACGAGGTTCAAGCAAATAAAATAAGGAAAATTACCTTCAAAAATATCCCTTTATTCAAGGCAATTCCTTATTAAAATTTCTCGTCGGTCCTCTTTACTTATTTTTTCGAGAAATTGTTGATCCTTGCCGGAAGCGATTTAAAATCCGCCAGGTATTTCAGTTTGCGAAATTTCGCAACAGATAAATTTCTACTTAAATTTCCAAGCGAAAATAATGAACAGCTTCTATAGCTAAGTCCAGATGCAGCCACGAGTTGCCCAAATAGCCCGTCAATCAATTATTTAAATTAGTTGACCCTCCGCCCACGGGAGCAGTGACATTAGAAAACATAAAAGCCATTCGGATGCTCCGAAATAGTCTCTGACTTCCAGGTACAAAAGGTGGGTAAAGGGTTCCGGGCACAAAAGATCTTTTCAACGAATGCAAAAGAGGACAACAATGAAACCTCAAAATATGTTTCCAACTACAACTGTAGAGCAGAAGTACATTGTGTTGGAGATTTCTCCAAAGGTATGCTCAGGTGTATCAGGTTTGACGCACTAGATCGCATCAGGGAAGTGCGGCACACGTCGGTGATAAAATTCCGTTTCAACCGAAGTGTTTATGTCCACTCGTACGCAATTGAGCTACAGGTTAAAGCGGGTGAAAAATAGACTCTATTTAACAATTTGTGGCTGCCGACGTTCGGGTGACATAAAACAATATGGAGTTGCCGTCGTTAGGTAAACTAATCCGTCCCTTTGTGTCCCGAGAGGACAATTTTACCTGTGCGGAGGAGACGCACTCGGTGCACACCGGCCGTCTGGAGTGCCATCAAAGGATTCTGAGAAAGTTATTTGCATGACATAGAGAAAGGTTGATGACGGTCAGCGTTCTCTTAAACGTACCTTGATTACGGACATTTGTTCGGACACCTCAAACGCAGCCCGGACTATCGGTTGACAAATGCGTCTCGCTTTATTGCGAGCTCTATTGCCAGGTCATTTGACCCTTTCTGAATGAGTCTTCACCGTACTAGAACATCTTGTGAAACGCTTGCTCCATCAAATCCATGGACGAATCGCGGAGGTCACTTGGGTTGCCCAGAGGTGGGTTGTCCACGTGGAAGAAGTGAAGGTCTGGGCGGCAAGTCTGCTCGCGACGTCTTCCAAGACTTATATTTTTTTCAACAAATTAAAAAGCCATTTATCCTACTTAGGATATACTCCCGGACGTTATCAAGATTCTTTCCGTTTAGGGAATAATGATAAATTCCGCTTTCGGAGCGGCATCGAGCAGCGAACGTATGCTGCGGCATGAATCACGAATAAATTTACGTGACCCCTACTACTAGGCGTTGCGGCGATTGCCGAAAAGATACCCCGATGGTATCAGGCAAGGAGCCCCAGAGCCCGGCCTGGGTGCGAAGTACCACAAGGGTTCACAGGACCCCATTGGGCCGGTGTCCTCATAAAAGCAAAAATGAAATAGGTCGTGCCCCATTCATTCAAATTAATGTGATGTAAACTTACCTTAACGCCGATGTGAACTGGAGAGAAATCACCGTGAAGAGTTGAAGGAAGTAGTGGCAATGGCAGAGGGAGGGGGCAGGACATCATGGCCGCTACCTGTAAAAAGAACAGGAGGAAATTAGATTTAAATCTTATTACAACGATACTGGCTAAATTGAATAGAGGCGCTGTGCATCGCCTGCAGTGGCTTTAAATTTCAAGCAATCTTAAGGGAGGCCGCGATTTTCAACAGGGAGCTACGAGGGAGGTCTGCGCACAGTTTAATAATTCTAGGGCTTTGTGTGCCTGGTGGGAGTGCTATCCACGTCTCAGGAGCTTCCGCTTATCACTTTTCAGGACGTATCTCTGCATTTCAATAGGCTAAATAAGCAGTTCCATGCAAGCGTAATTGTTATCAACATTATTATACTCCACTTTATGCGAGTGGTGCGAATTTCACCTAGCCCCCCGTTGCTGGAGCATTCTAGGTTGTCTTGACCTCAGAACACTGAATGAAAGAATGGCTTTGTGTATATTTCATCTCGAATGCATGGATGAATTTTCATTTTATTTATGTAGCTAAAAATTCAAATATTCTTTTACATATTGAATTGCTTTTTACGCCGAAAGAACCGACGATCAAACTAAAAACTGAAAATTTCTATTGTATTATATTGCAGAAATATCATATGAAAATAATGTAGACATTTTGGATATCCACATAATTTTTCCGAATTTTAGAAGCCCTCAATTGTTTTACCAGAAACTGAAAATCTTACATTTACAAAAAAAAAGGAACAAAGCCAATAAAAAAATCTTACATTTAGTTTTACGCTGTTTTGTTCTAGTGATAATTAGTTGATCTTCGAGTAGTATAAGATCAAAAAAGTACGAAATTGAAAGCACAATATGACATAAACGATTATTAAAAAAAAAATAATAATAATTAAAAATTAAAACAAATAAATCATTCTGTCCAATTAGCCCCGTTCCGAATTTTTGCAATAAAATTTAGGTTATGAAAAAAAACACATACTTGGCTACCGTATCGTACTTTTGCACAAAGTTAGGAGAAAATTACTGGGAAACTTTTTTTTACCTTACACGGCGCGTCGTTTAGCGGTGGCATGATGAGTTCCCCTCCCCCGTACTTCTGATTTCACGATTTGATGTACTAATTTTTAAAATTCAAAGTAAAATTGTTTTCCTTCGATACTTTTACAATATTTCTATGTTTATAATTAATGATATTTTGTTAAATTCCATGGCTAATAAAATCTTTTTCGAAATATACTTACACAATTATGAATTCAAGTGTTATTTTATTATTTAAATATTATTTCACTATTCATTGGAAGTAACGCGCGCTATAAATCGCTATACCTTCGTGAAGAAGACAAGCATTGCTAACAAAAGTACAATAAGTAAATTAAGGTGAACTTAAGGTCTTAATAAACTTCGCTTGTGAACAATTTATCTTAAATCAATAGCTGCTTTTTCTACATTTTGTTCAAATTGTTGTGCTGTACATCATATGCTTCATAATGCTTCGTCATGTACCATAATGTAATGTCACGTTTTACGCGTTATGTATCGTTTGCCATATGTCATTATAGAGTGTGTTTTATGTCATGTAATGGATATCGCGTTAAATGCCATGTCAATCGGTATCAAAATTGCACTGTACACTAGATTGAGATACAAGCTAGATATGTATATCGATGCCAAATCGGTTTAGTAGTTTAAAACATTATGGAGGAACAAACATATAAAATAGACAGGTGCAAACTTTTTTTTATTTTAATGTTAGTTATATTTAGAGAAAGCTTGGTGTAAAAGTGATACGCGTTTTTTTTTTATGTAACACTTTAAACTAACAACTAAATTAAATTGAAAACATAAAATTAACAAATGTGACTTCTTATATTATTTTAGAAATGCAAAACATCCTTTCCCGGATAAGTTGCAGCCATCTGGTATTATTAGTAAAGCATCGCTCCTTTGGAAAAATTGAGTTCTCGGACGGAATATTATATAACTGAAGACAGGAGCAACGTAGAAATTTAGAGGTCGTACACCTTGCTTAGAAAATTTTTGTTATCAAATTACATCAGATTAAGTTCATTGGTGTGTGTACGTTGTGAAAGTTTTAGGGGATATTTTGAAAAAAAAGAATAATAAGTATATAAATAATAGCCTAGACGTACACTCTAAAAGGCGCCATACAGAGAGAGGGTGGGTGGCACAAACATTAATCAGGGGACTCTCTAGAGACGACGGACATGCTTGTACGAATTACTGGTTTCACTAATTTTTGTTGTGTGAGAATGGACTACACTTTCTATTGAAAGACACTATTGTGTCGGAATGGACCATAGTAGTTTCATGAGGGTGTCACTATGAGCCCTTTTGATAAAGTCGCGTTTAAAAATGTCATTTCGGCAAACCAAAAACAGATGCCAAAGCGTAGATAGAACTTCAGTCCAGACTTCGATGGTTGTATAGAGGGGCTGCCGACATCAGGCCGACGATAAATTTCATTTTCCAGAAATAAGAACAAATGGAACACACCCTGAGCTGGGGCCCTGGAGAGACCATCGCTCAGCACCCGCACCGCCAGACATCCCGGGGACGTCCAACGAACCCATTTCGTACGGCGATTTTGCTCAGCACAGGTGTTTGCTTTTAATACCAAATATAATTTAAGCTGATTGTGCCTTTCAGTAGTGCGCCATGAAAGTGAAATAGGGGGTACTTTGTCCCGTCGAGCGGGTAGACGGGGATACATATTGGAATCCGAAGCAATACCGCCCCGCGGGGCGTCGGTCACCTTCCTCCCATTGGCTCCTCCATTCCTTCATTCCTTCATTTATGCGTGCTCGGCGAAGCCTTCCGAGTTCGCCTATTATGCCTAGTCGAGGTGTAAGGAAGGAACACATAAAAGCACAAAGAAGCCGAATATATGACATTCATGTCGAGCATATGCGAAAATTTATTATCATAAACATAAGCTTTCCCGAGCGGCAGCGGCAGGTTTATCTCAGTGTTTTTTACAGCTCGGCTGCCTTCGTCTTGCGTGTCACACCGGGCCGCATAGTGTACACCTGTTAAGTTCCTGCCTGATACTGGGTAAATCTAGCGTAGTGAAATCCCCCATTCCCGGCTTAGGAATTCCCTATAAATATTGTCCTTTATCCTGCGCACAATGGCCCCTTTTGCCCGGGACGGAGGCGTCCTGCAGGCGCTGCCGCTGCAATAAGTGCTCCCCGGAGCAGAAGAAGTCGCAGAAATCTAAATGTTAAGATTTTCTTGACTCGATCCGAGGATTGTCGATTGTATGTATCGGCGGGCTGAGGAATATCTGAATTTCAAATGAAAGTAAATTCCGCGTCGATTATGTAAAACAGGTTTTGACGGCGCTCCGTATCATCGTCGGACGGCTCCGGCTGTCTCTTCTATTTTTGTGGTCGTTTCGGCCGCGACAGCAGTAGAGGAAGTCACCAAGACGTTTCCACACTACTTCTCCTTCTAGTGGTTGCTAAGACGAGAAAGATTAGCAATCCTCGCGTTTGTAAGATTTCCTGTTTATTCCCAAAACAAATTTCTCGACCCGAGTGAGAAGCGATGTTAATTTATCGACAGAACAGAAGCGCTGTCCGCTCCTAGCCACTCAAGGTGGATTAATTCAGCCGCAAATTGATAATTAATTGAAGTAGCCGCAACTGTCCCGAGTGTTAGAACTGCTGCATCTCTTTCCCTCCCCCTGGAACTGTTAACTGTATACGGGAAACGTGGCACACTCTTCGCTATTGAACCGGAATTGATTTGCATTGATACGAGTGAATCAGCGGTGTGAATCCGTAGTCTTACCTTTCGTTTGTTATTTGTCATAAGACGGAACATTTTTGACTGAAGTACTTAAATCGCAAAAGCTAAATGAAATTACCAAAAAAAAAAGGCCAAAGAAAAGATACTTGCTAAATTTCACGGATACTTATCCGAAGACGGTCAAAATCTACTTTCCACCTCAATTCTTCCGATCTAACTATGTCATTTTTCGGATAGAGTGCTGAGAGAGCTAACCCTTGGAGTGTACTGAACATGTTTGCGTATTAAATTTAATTTCAGTCCATGTATAAATTGTTTGGCACATAAAGCCAAGGATTGTTTTGTTTGTTTAATATCAAAATTTGAAAACCCAAGGAGCAGAAAAGAAAGCAATATCATAAGAAATCAAAATATCCTACATCGTGAAAGTCTATATCAATTTTATTATATATGCATTTTGTATAAAAGTAGTTCTTAGTTGTTTTAATAATTAGTCGAGAAATTTCGTTAAATATGCTGCAGAAATAAGAAATTATTTCGTTTTTTAACTTTTACTTTTATCTGTAGATTCGATTCATGTATTTCATCACTTTAGAAAATGTAAATTATTTTATAAAGGTTACTTGTAAGCGATTATAGCTTTTTTTTTATTGGTCGAACTTATTACTTAAATATATTTCAGGCTTCAGTATTAATACCCTTTAGTTTACCAATTGATCGTAAGAGATATGAATTTTCTAATTAACATCTTATAGATATAATAAAGTTATTTATCTATGGTTTTACTTGAGCAACTTCATGCCCAATAATTCTAAATATTAAATAAATAACGATAAAAAAATAAAAACCGCATCTTTAAAATTTTCAAGCCTATAACCAGAAAATCTAGTGTTGTTTTTTTTTAACGTTTTAAGCATGAAATAATATGAAAATCACTTTTTTGCCTAAAAACTATTAAAAATCGTTTTCATGTTCGACACAATTTAATTTTATAAATAATCGCGTTTTTCTCTAAAAATATGTACCACGTATTTAACGATCGATTTGCATTATTTTACTAGATAAATTTCAATCCTTCGAAAACTTGAAAATTCATGATTTATTCAGTTTTTCAGGTGTAAATTTGTTTTATGGTAGCTACGAACTTGTACGCACAAATTTATTTCTCATTAATTTTATAAAAAGTTATAGAATAAAATAAACGACTTACTTTTCACATGTGATAATTTATTATTTCACCAAATTCATGACGACCGTGTACAATTACAAAGTTCAACAATAAAAGGAATTTAATTCAAAATTTCAAATCAAAATCAAATCAAATTTGGGTATTCTATTTTTGTTTTTAAATGGACTTCTTTAAGTACCGTCATTTAAACGTAATAGAAAAAAATTGCAGAGATAAATTTTTAAGTAAAACGCGTATAAATAGAAATCGTTGAAAATGACAAAGAGAGCATTTTACATTTTTGCAATTTACGAGAATATTCAAAAAATTTTAATTTTTGCTTCAATTAGATTATAAAATTTCTGCATGTCTGCAAAATATGAACATGAGAAAGATCTTTATTGAAGATTTGAGCTAAAATAAGCATTAACTGCAATTTACCACGTGTACTCACGACGTTCCATGACGAAACAATAAGGATTAAGGTAATAACCAGGTGAGTAGTAATCGATGTGAGGCAATAATAGAAAGCCTTCCTATGAAAAGTCTCTTATTTTAGGCGAATTAAATACTCAAAGATCAATTGTTACGCATTTTAACATTTGTGTGTATTTCAATTTTAAACGGGATTTTAATAGTATAATTTTGCAGGCGGTGAATTCAATATATCCAAATTAACTCTAGATTACCGGAGCTATGGAAGCAAGGTCCTTTGAATACAAGTGTAATAAAAGCATCTGCCGAAAATCTTGTGTAAAGAGTTTTTTAGATAAAATTGTATTTTTTTTTCAAAAAACTTCAATTTTTATATTTGAGTCAAATTAACTCTTATATATTATAATTATATAATTGAAGTTTTTTTTAAATTTAATAGTATTTTTTAATACAAATTAAGAGCCCATTAAAAACACATTCACTCACATTCGAAAATTTTCCAACAAATTTGTATAACTTTGAATTTTTTCATTTTAAGTATTCATTTACAAGTACAGACATTTAGAAGTAGAATAAAAAAGTCGATAATTTTAAATTTGCATAGACCAGAACAAAATGCTATAAAACTAAAGTTATTAACATTTTAATTAAAAAACCAAATACTAAAGATGATCTTTTCAGTTTTTTAAAATGAAATATCAAAGCGAATTTATAATTGATGTTGCAGGAAGTAAAAGAAAACTTATAAAACTAGCTGAGATTTCTTTTATTATCTCCATAATTGGCCAGTTGTTAGTTTCCACAAATTTAAAACAAATGAGAAATAATTAAAAATTAATTTTAATTTTTTTTTTTTTAATAAAGGACTTATAAAGTATACAATACAAAAATCAATTTTTTTTTGCAAATCTGTAAGTGCGCCACTCTGCCTTTAATTAATAATTTAGATAAAAAGTTTCCTACATTTCAACAGGCTATATTTAGAAGTATATACTTTTGAAAATAAATTTTTCGAAATTTTTCCCTAGAGGTCCTTTAAGAAGGATCTACTAGATGACAGGAAATTCTTTTCAATTTCACGTAGTTTTGTCTATCGTGAGTAACGCAGTCATTGAAGGTGCTAAAAGGCTGTGCAAAAAAGTTTCTATTACTCCCGCATCACACCTTTCAACAAAGAGCCCAAATGAGACAATAGCCCGAGGCGCGTACACATAGCATAGAAACTTCTCTATAGCCAAGGTGTCCTCAGTAATAATGGTATGATTCTTAATATATTCCCACAAGGTGTACCGGAAGGCGGAGTCTCCCATCAAGTCGGTTACAAAAGCGCGCATAATTTTTTGCTCAAAATTAAATCAAGTGTTTTTGTCATAACTCGCGGCCGAAAGGGCACGATTTGAATAGATCATTGAACTGCGCAATCGCTGCGAAAAGTCGCTCCGTCGATAGATCTCTGAACGTCTCACTTAGTCCGTCGAAATGAAGGTTCATTGAATTCCTGTCTTTTTTGGAATCCATTCCATAAAAATCACCTCCCGGGTTTCTGGCAACACTTGCGATTTCGTTACTCAATTGGTTTTGCGTCTTCGATACTGGAGGTTTCTCGAGAAAAACCGGTTTTCTTTAAGTCATCGAATTACCGTGCAAAAGTCTCCTGAAGACTTCGACCACGTTCAAGGTCAAGCGTGACACTCAACAACTCGCGCCAGCGTGGTAGCCACATTTTGCCGGCTGGTCCCGGTCCCTGGTTCCCGGCGACCGGCCCAGACGACGGACCACATGAGGATCGGATTTATCGAAGCGAGCGATTATAAATTCCTGGCCGTGTCAGCGAATCGCGGATCATGATAAATCGTCAATGCGGGGGCAGCCGGGGGATAAGCAGTCGCGCGGTCCGCGACACGATCCGCGCACCAACACTGGGAATTACCGGCGGAAAATTGCGCGTTCGATTCACCGTATACGCGCTTGAATTGCGCCGCCGTGCCATGTGCATGCGGAGTGGAATGGCAAAGGTGCGAGCCGGGCTCTGTGCAGCCTCCCAGGTAAGACAAGGGTGTGAGCGCACCGGTGCTGAAAGTGCATCGTTCCCGGACCGGACTGTGTGCAACGTATGCACTTTTCCTGCTTAGTGAATTCTAACCGTTCTTTGTTTCAGGCTAGGGAACATGGAGGAATCGCGTCCACCGCGAACGCCCTAGAACGGGCCTAGTGACTTGCATAGAAATTAAATTGTGCAACAGTGCCCCCTCGCAAAGAAATTTCGTCCGTGATAGAATCCGCGTAGAAAGCGAGTTATTGACCGCGCAATGATATTGTGCTACAAATTCCTGCACCGCCCGACTAGAAAGACACTAGTGGCCACCGTCATTTGACGAAATTGCCGGGCGATGATGACAATGGGCACTGGGCAGAATGAACTATTTCCTATACGCGGAAATTGGTGGACAGTGGTGGCCACTTGGCTAGGCCGCTCGTAGGGACTGTCTGCGACGGAATATTTTTAGCGTTGACTAAACAATCCGCGATCCCGATTTCGGGCCGGGAGTGTAGTGGGTTTTAGCCGGGACGTCAGATCAGCTAACAAGCGTGACCCGGACAAGATGATGGATGGGACTTGTTTAATTTGCGTATGAAGGCACGCTAATTAAAACGAGCGCGCGGTATCAGATGACTCAGTGGCACTCTTAACTTGCACTCATTTCGTGGTCACTAGCACGGTCGTGGTCGAAAATGGAAATCAATTATGCTACCTTCTGCTTTCTTTGGAGTAGTCGCGAGCAAAATCTATCTACTGCAGCAAATTGATTCTTTTGTCTGTACGTCAAATTTCAACTCAAGTAATTCAAGTGACCTCTTTAAATCAAGGAAAATGCTTTATTTTCTATTTTTTGGATTTTTAAATTTCATTAGATATTCAAAGAATAGAAAACTGGATGATAATTATAAATAAAACTAATATCTATACGTCATTTTTCAAATAATTCATTTAACCCGTTGCGGTCACATCTCCAAATAAGAACGCGGGACCTCACGCGGGAAATCTTTTACTGTTCATCAATTGCGATTTCATCTCATAAAAATTTATGGACATATAAAAAGGCCTTCTTTACAAGATCCAATTGTTTACTTATCTAAGATTAACGTTTCACTTGAAAAAAGAAATTAAAAAAATTTCTATTGAAAAAAACTGGGGTCTTTTGGACCCCCTGGGGACCGGGACGGGTTAACAAGCTACAGTAAAATACAAAGCCGTTGGTAGTTTAACATTCTATAGAAAAACCCATGCTATGAGTTTACCGAATCTCACATCCCTAGTGAGAGTCCGGCTGTTGGGATTAATTTCTGAACACCTTGTTTATTGACATTGCGTTGATCATTTGTGATATGAGTACTAAGAAATGAGGACGAATACGACTCTATCGTGTTTCTAGTCAATTTTATAAAAGCAACAGTAGTAAATACATTTTAACAATTTTTCCTCTAAAATAAGCAAATATCAAATTTTTTATAGGATCTTGTTTACGGATTAGAACAGAAAAAAAAACGCTGTAATAAATTACCCAAGGGTTTCATGAAATTTAGGTTTAAAAAGACTGAAAAACCGATTCTAGCTAATTCTTTTAGGAAACAACAAAAAACAAAATCCAGAGCATGATTTTTCTAGAGCCTAATTTGAAATAAAAAAGTTGCAGAGTATTTTTTTATAACAGGATAACTACAAGCCCAACTACAAGAATTATATTGTTTATAATTTGAGGCATAGAATTAATTTAATTACTTTTGTAAAGCAGAAATCTACGGCTTAAGATCTCACTTAAGATTTTCTAGTGTACTTCCTTAATTTTTAAAATATTAAAAAAAACAGTTGAAATTTTTCAATTTGGAGTCATATTTTTCTTAAAAATTTTATATTATATGATAATATAATAGAAATTTCCTCTCCAAACTTGGACACCATTGAAAGTAATTTAAACAAAATATTAACATACAATTGCTTCCGTGGAAATTTATAAAAATGTCGACTTGAAAATATTTCTATGAAAGAAGCTTTACTAGCAAGAAATAAATCTGCATTAGCTAAACCTAAAACAATTTATAGTAAAATAAATTCTTTAGCGGTTTGAATTTATATATAAATTTTATTGTCAGATAAAATTTCCAAACGATGTCCCAGAATTTTCGTCTCTGAGCTTTTTTTCTTTGTCCTTCTAGAATAAATTAGTTTAATAAGTGTCAGGCGTGAATGGCCTATATTGATAATAAGTGCCAAGATCAATGGGGGAGATGAAGGTTAAAAATAATTTAGGATTCAAAGAAAATGTGGGGGATGTCTACTTCCTCTATTTTTTTCAATTCAAAAAAACATCGTCACTACTACAAAGCGGGGTTCAAAGTTTTATATCGACTAACTCTATTCAAAATAAACAATGAAAAGTCGGAAATTACCAACATTTACTTGGCCATCTGCGTTCTGCAAGTGTTTTAGATATTTTGCTAAGTCGCACGGTAAGGCACGCATGACGTAATCACATTAATTTCGAGCGGGACGCAAAGAGGTGTATCATATAAAATTTATTTCGACTTCAAAGTGAGCTCGCCTCCGGCGGCCGAGAAGGAGCACTACTACTTCGCTAGAAATTAGTCAGTCTCAGAATTTGGCTCGAGTAATGGGCGCATAAATCACTTTCCTCGGGATCCGTTCTACTCCCCTGGCTGATTTATGCACCGACCTGATCCGCATATCATTGTCGCCTTCAATCTGCGAAAAATCTCCCGAAATAATTCGATTCATCCGGCGCTGATTTATGCACTCGTCTCCCACTTTGTTTAGGAATGTTTTCCTTTTTTCTCAAAAAATGTCCGAATTTCGAATTGCACGTTTCATGAATGAAACGCACCGTCCCGCGGTAAGGTGTGCTCCCACGACCGACGCGATCGGAGCACACTTTCCGGCAGGCAATAAAGTAAATGTTGCGAAAGAGCGTTAATTACGAGTGAAATCTGGGCGATTTGACGTGCGGTCCGCAGCTGATTTCTGTGCCTTGGATGCGCCATCTCCGCTCATATTCGAAGCGGTCAGCGCCGACGACTCGCGGAGTGTGGGAACGGCTGGACGGGGCCCAATTTATCATCGGCAAATTTATCGCGTCCAATTAGACCCTTCTGAGATCATTTAAGTTGTACTCGGTAATCCCTTTGGCGCGGAATGTTCAAATTGCCGTCATCGTGGGTCCACTCTGTTCTACATCAAACAGGTATCATTGGATTTGAGCCAATCTCTTGTATTCACACCATAATTTGTCTGAAATTATGGACCCGTAGACAAATCTAGTCGCGCTCTAGCAGCGCGTATCTGGCGGCCATATTTTTGCATTTCCTCGCTAAGGGAGGGATTCTTTAGTTTCTTCGTTCTAGCCGACTGAGACTAAAGACGAAAAGGATTTAAGCGATTACATTTTGGCTAGAATTTATAGTGCTCCCAGTGAGTGAGACTTTACGACACCTTGCCAAAATTCAAGTGAATTTCAGTAAGCCTTCGAGTTAATTGTTAATAATTAATTCATCTTGCAAGTTCTGAGTAATGACTGCAGGCAATTGCAATATTTTATGGGTCTGCTGAATGAAATGACTTTCATGAATGAGATTTACCTTGTTTATAACTAAAATATTGTGATGAAATCCCGGAGAATTATGCCGGTGCAACAGATCTTGTATTTAAGGAGATTAAATTGGCAATTATTATCGAAGTTACAATGTCTGGCGACGATTAAAACACCGGCATTGGCAACGGCACAACATACTGCTTAAAATAAGAGAATTTCTAATAAAGACTTTTCTTGATTTGCAAAAATCATATTAAACACCTGCACGAAGGTATGAAAGTCTAGAGTTTTTTTTTACGTCTACGAAATGATAAATGATGACCATTTGGAAAAGTACAGAGTCTAAAATTATATAATAGCACTGTATGTTCTTTTCTATTAGTAAATAGTACGTAAAATAGTAGTTTTCCTATGAAATCCGAGGCAGCTACGACAGGAAGGTTACTGAAGTAACATTTTTAGCATTCAAAGCATAGTTCGGAAATGATTTATTAAAATTCTTTAATTTGATTTCCACTATGGTTGCTCGCAGCCATCGCTTTGAGCTGTTTAAAAAAAACTGCGCTGAAGGTGTACAGCTCTTGATTTACTAATAAGTATATTAATATTATTATATTTGTGATCATCTACGTCTAAAAATAAAAAAAAAAACAAAATTTATCAATGAGCGTTCTCTTTTTGTACAAAAAGTCTGTCTTATTTAATTTGATCCTAATATTTTCGTTCGGTCTAGAGTTTATTACCAATATTCTTGGAATTTTTCGGAGCACTGTTTTTTGAGATCATCATAGATCGATTAACGGGACAACGGTGTACATTAAAAATACAAATTATATATTTTTAATTTTGTGCTTTTATACTCAAATTATAACCTTAATTTTTTTTTCGCCCGATCCGGTCAAAATCGAAATTCATTTTTTCATATTTTACATCTGTAAGTGTCAACAAGAGAAAAATAATTAAAAATAATTAATAAACTAAAGAAACTTATGAGTCAAATACCAGTGGCACTCTTATAAATGGGATCAACGCTTCGAATTATTTTTCTGATTTTCAATTTTAATAACTTACTAGAGAGATAGCAAGAAGTAAGACGAGATATTGTAATTTCCTTGAATTGGATGGAAGGTGATTTTACAGCAAACATGAAAGAGCATTTCCACGAAACGCTTTTAATATTTTCATTTTCGAATTCTTCGATCATTTAGTCATCAGTTGCCATTGGATTTACAATAGGCTCCCTGTATCGTTGTCTACCTGTGAAATTTTAGCACGCCAAAAAGAAGCAAAGGGAAGTGCAAGCATGCACTTGGGCCCGACAAGTTGCCGGAGAACTGGTTAAACTTGTTACTCCTCGCAGTCTTCTGCGCACGGGAATACACCAAAGTGCATTCTACATGACATGGCGAATGTTGGACATCTTAAGACCCAAGACATGTGAACTCGGCTTAAGTCGACTTTAATGCACGGGTCGACGAGCGAGCCGCCAGCGCATACAAGGGCCGCCGACCAGACTACAAAAGGAAAAAAACAAGTTAAGTCGAAGACACTAACTCTCGGCGCAATAGGCACAGGTACCACAGCCTTACCTGATGCCCGTACACCTTGCCGGCGCAGCTACTTTGCGCCCTTGCTTGCAGACCATGAACAAAATTTTTAACTTCACGGCCAGCGGAACCGGTTTTGGGTTCTGAGACCGCGGCGGCACGGCGTCGTGATCATCACGCGAACAAAGCGATCCTCAAGTCCGAGACCAGAAAGTACCAGAAAGTGACCGGACAGCCCGAAGCGAGCCCGACTCGGGAATGCCTTCTTGTGCATTCCTGTGGCAAATCGTTAGCTTTACAAGGCTCATTAAATTGATCAAATTCCTGGGGCGCGGTCCCGAAACCGCTCAGACTCACTGGTTCCTTAAGAATTCGCGAATTTTTTCATAGCATGCTGTTAATTGAGCTGCAGGTTAATTTATTATGTAGAACAGCACCTCCTCTCCGGTGAGCGGCATGAAGCTAATTATTTTTCGAAAGATATTTTCCCAATCGTTTTTTTCCATAAGTACACACAGCACACAATAGAGCTTAATCAGCTTTTAATTCTTGTTACCTTCACTACTTGCCTTGTAATTAGAAAAAGTTTTGCAATGATTTTTCTGTAGTAAATTTAACCATCAAACTAAGATTTTTATTATATCGTATGAAAGATATCAAAAAGCTGCATAGTATGAAACTGTTTTTGTTTGTACCAGATCTTTTGTAAATATTGCCCAACAAAATTAAAAGAAAGGGTAAGGTCTTATATACAATTATTATAGTCATTCTGTTTTGTGTTGGATTGTAAACCTACGAGATTATGAATAAACGTAGTGTTTTTTTTCCTTTTTGTTACATATTTTTGGTGTAGACAATTTTTATTCTTATTTTCTGCTATTATCTCTATCCTACAAATATTTTTATTATATACTCAAATCTTTAATTCGCACTATAAAATAGCGAATTATTTTGGAAGAAAAAAAGTGGTTTACGTAATACAAAAGTTAATAGACTGTGAATTTTTATATCTGGGATACTGGTTCAAATGTATTAATAAGATATTTTAAGATTGTTCGCAAGATCAATAATTCATTAAATAAATGTTTAGCAATATCGAGATAAAATTTTATTTCTAATTTAAAGACACAATTGCATTTGAACATTGTAAATAGCAATGATTTATAAAAGTGGTTTTAAAAAATTAAATGTGGATTACATACAAATCACATAACATACTAAGCTGTGTTAATAACTTATAAAATTATAATTTGCTACTTTATATATAAACTAAAAAGAATTTGTAAAAAATTTAATAACAAAGTATAATAAAGATACAGTTTTGATAAAAGAAGGAGAAATTGTCGAAGTGTTTTTAATATTATTGGCCTCAAATATTTATGTTAAAAAATTTTATCGTTAGTGTAATGTAAAATTACAAAATAAAAATATTTCTTATACGAGATTTTAATGAAATTTCGAAAGTGTTTTTAATAATGTAGTTTATGTCAGCGCTTGTGATTTCAATTAAAGAAGGCAAATTTAGTCATAGGAATATCTGAATGAGAATACCTCAGATGGCAGATAGAATGGAACACTAATAAATGAGCTATAATCACAATAATTTCTAAGACTCATAGGTAAATATAATTTAAATAAAACGGAGTTTCCCACATAACTGAAACGTATATATGTGTCCTCTGTAGGTTAAAAGGTACGTTCAAAGCATTTCGTGCTATCATTTCCCGATATTCTTATAAAATTTTTTGAGGAATTTACAAAAATAAATCCTTTTTAATTCAAATAAATAAAGAAGAGCAATTGAGCAGTAGAACCTCAATTATGCTACATTGATATTCATAATCGTTGAGATTTTATTACTTAAAGCCCATTCAAGCCGCCCAATGATATTTATTTTCATTTTTATTACGCGTTTAATGCGACGCAATTAATCAGAGGAAAACTAATAATAAAGGACGAAGCAATATCAATAACGAGCGAAACTTTTCAGTGAAAGCAATTCTCGCAGGTATGTAGTGCACCCTGGAAAGCAGAAATGATTTTATCACGTACCTTATTCCCGGAGATATTCTCGCCATATATGGTGCTACTCCGTGCACACATTTTATAGCAAAAAGGGCTTTGTTGCACATGGAATGCTATTAAAGCCTGTCGTCTCCTGTTTATCCAAGAGGAAAATTGCTTTAAGAGAAAATGAGATTGATACCGCAAACCTGATATAGAACGCTTTTTCTGTTCCCTCCTTTATACGGCGGAAAATAGGCACCTTCTGCACATTTGACGCGATAGTTCATTTAAGAAAACATTTTTCATGGCAGCAGCCATTTGCACGGCGAAAAATTCTTTTGTGAATGATAACGCCTGCGGGTGGCTGATTCTGTTTGAAGCGTTATCGCGGAAATTGCTGGTGGAATCATTTACTAATTGCGCAAAGGTGTAACTTTACGATTTATTAAGCCGCAGCGATATAAAAACTATTTTTCGACGATTTTATTCAAACACCTTGTTTATGTTCCGTAGAGACTATTGCACACTTCAACTTCTAGTGTAGTTGGAATTATTTAGAATGAGCAGCGACTGTGCTTTCCGACTCGAAAAAGTGATGGATTGGTAAACAATAGAAGGTTTCTTCAAACAATGTGAAGCAAAGCGGCACAACAAATACTAAACCTCCAAAAATCACGCATTCTAGTCACTAAGTCCACGTTCGACAGCACCTCTGCGGCCAGTTGCCCAAAAACCATTATCGCGCCGCGTTCCTCCTCCTCGTAAACATGCAATCCGCGGCGCGTTCATTCAACACGATGTGCTGCGTTAAGTTTTACGAGGTATAAAAATGGGAATTTTCAAAATGCTATTTTTAAACGTCCAGCACAGTCGGAGCAACTGAGGCGAATGCAACTGCAAATGTGCTTCCAAATAAGTTTTGAGATTTTAATGAGTAAAATTTTATTTGTCCGTCTGTCACGTTTTGGGCCAATTGTGCGCCCGTAATGATAGACACAATTCTGGAGCACTGAATCAAGCGCCAAAATGTAATCCCAGCATAGGTCAGAAACTATCTCTGAATGTTGTTTTTCATTAACGAATTAAATTCTTAACTTTATATCGGAGATTAAAACTTTACTTGTTAGCCTTTTTAACTAGAAGCGAAACAAGCATAAATTATCCCAAGTTTGGGGGAAAAATAGATTTAGGATTGTGATTCCTCCTTTCCACCTTTCAGGGAAATTGGTGAAAAATTCAGAATATTTCGCCAGCTGGCCTTGAAACCACGTCCATGGCTTGATATGAAACGTCCACCTTTATGTTAGGAATTTTGTGTGCATAATTGAACTTTTCATAATTAATTAATGCTAACAAGTCCGACGCAATTTCCCTTAGATATTTATTTCGATTTTTTAAATTTTTGAAAATATCATAGTTCACTGACACGGCTTAAATATCTTGATTTTTAAAATTGTTCACTATCGTATGATTCCTATAGCATTGTATCGTACTAACTAATTCAAATTGATAATAATTTTTATATATACGTAATTATTTTAGTTACATTGAACTATAGTTTATTTGATCTTTTTACAATAAAACTTATCAAAAAATAAAATATAAAATTAAATTTCAATTCTCCATAAAATACTTAAAATTTTTTCTTTTTCTGATTATATCGTATATTTTAATATACGATAACTGTATTACTTTAATACAGTTTTATTTTGGCCATGTGTACTGAAAATGGTACATGGCAAAGAAAAGTGAACAAATAGAAACAGTACATTTTTGGTTCCATAGTGATATGGAAGTATTAGGCATATTGAAAAATCATAAATAATGTTATATTAATTAATATGTTTTTACACATCCTTAGTAACTGATAAAACTACTTTTGTCCAGTCAAAGAGGTGTGTACTGGAAATGGAATAAATAACACCGGACGTATTCAATAACTAATTTATCAATTACATGCGAAAAGAATTTCAAAAATTAGCACTTCTCCAATAAGTTTAATTAAGTTGCATTGCTTTAAACTTCTGCTATTGTTTAATTAACAAACAAAAAGCTTGAAAATAATGAAAAAGTTTTGGAAGGATCGATAGTATCATCGAAAAAACTGAAAATAGCAGATAATTCCAAATCAATAAGGGAGTTTAGAGACATAATAAAGACAGAAAAGCGTAATTTAAAATATTTATATATAAATAATCATTTTTGCTTTTTCACTCTTGCATTTTTACATGCAGTGAGACTTAAGATTTTCCTATTTTCCATGGATTTTTTTTTTCCAAAACTTTAGGAATTCCTTTTCTGAGGGCGGCAGGTCCTTTAAAAACGGATACCATCTTGTTGGCAGACGAATGAATAAAATCGGTTCCCCGAGGGAAATTTTATGCAATTTGTTATTCTATGGCATTTTGAATTCTCAACAGTTCATCAGGAAATAAATAGTGCAATGGAGCATCGCAGCAATTGGGACAACGACGAATGAAGCGTGAATTTCGTGCTCCTTGCGACAGCACAGTTTCCGTTCCTCCGGAATTTACTGACTCTTAAACAGCTTAGAAGGTTCTGTTGATTCTCGTCGAAGATTCTATGCGGTCTGTGTACATCAAGACTGCTCACCGTGGTTTACGGGAATGGAGTGTTGTTTCCATTTAAATACAACCGTGGATAAGAAGTCAGAAGCTTGCCCTGAGGGGAACCACAGATGCAAAATATTGTCTAGATCGTATCTAGCAATTACAGGATTGCCTTTGTTATGTCCTTGTTCAATCTTTTGGAAGGTCTGTTGTTAGTTTCGGGATAGGAACTGAATGTACGGATTTAAATAATAGTCGCTGTTTTAAAAAGATATATGTGTATGAATTAAGGAAATTTTTAATTCTGTTTGTTTTAATACATAAAATTATTTATGCAGATTTCTACATATCACGGAAATTTCTTAAGCTTTTTAGAGATCTTTCAAGAAAAGCAGGAAACCAAGTTGAAAATTGTATCAGATTTCGTTTATGGCGGTATTCTGGTGTTCGGTTGTTGATTTTTCATATTTTTATAAACGCTATAGTCTGAAAAATAGGCCTTAAAAATAAATTTCCAAGAGACTTCAAGAATTTAACCAAGCTATAAGGCTTTGAAAAGGTTCTTTCTTAAATTTCGTATATAGTTACAGATTCGCTTTCGCTTGAATCAAAATTATGTTAAACATATTTTCTGCAAACTCTACGCAGTATGAACAAAAACTACCATTTTTAAATTTTATGAGATTTTAATATAATTCTTCAGAAGTAGATCTTTTATGGGTATTTTGGAAAAAAAAAACATGAAAAAAGCCAAAGATGCTCGTATTAGAATAATTTATTGATTCCCTTAAATAATGTGTAGAACATTTTGAGTTTTATTAAGTCATTTCGTATATTTTATATTGTTAGGTTTCTGTCATACATAGGGTCCAAAATCCAGACCTGAAATGAATCAAGAGGCTAATAGAAGAAACATTAACGTCCTTTAAAAAGGTATTGGAGATTGTGTTTTCCATTTGCAGTGTGTTTTTCCCATTTTAATGGGAAACACGTATTCCTAGGATAATTCTTTGAAGTCGAGACCATTTAGATAGAATACGTATTTATAGACGAAATAATCGGATGAAGGTACGAGAAAAGATCGTCCTTGTTTCTAAAAATAATCCTTTAAAATGGACGTATGGTGTAAATATTTGCATAATTCATCGCCCCAACTCCAATCCAACTTCTCATACCTTCCACCAGTAAAATTAATATTTCCAATGACAGCATCGGTGGTTCTAATTGAGAACAAATGTTTGTACCGCAGCCGTGACCCTTTACCAATTAGCCGGGAAGGTCGGTAACAGGGCGCTATTGCGAAACTATCGCAGTCCGTAATAAAATCGACAATAAAAGTTCGTTCCCGGGAACACAAGACGGTGACATTAAACATGCCGGGAAGACATTCAATGCGGACTATATGGCCGACGGGTTGGCGGAGCAACCGCCATGACACAGGACGGCTTTCATTAGGAGGTCGCTGACTGAATTATGCACATCGGAGATACCCGTCAGAGATACGGGGATGGCGCGTATCCTTCTTTCGGGATCCGGGACTGCGGCCCGGGAGGAAATAAAATGCCAACTCGTGTGGAAGGCGGAAACGTAGCACTTGTTGCTGTCGATTGCCCCTGCCATCGCTTTACGCCCAGCTCCCGCGTACACTATCGCCTGCGTTTCGGGAGAAGCCTGCGACTTGGGATTGCGCCAAGGAATTTGTGAAAGGTATTCGGTGCAGTGACGAATTCATTTTTCAAGAATTTTTGCTGCATTCGACAAAATCGCGTCAATTACAGGGGCATCCGATGCATCCTGTTCTACCACTTCGGGTCCGAAATGTTTTTTTGCATTACTGGGAGGATTCAATTCCGTGTAGCCCATGGGAAATTCCGAAATGCACTCGTGCGTACCGTGGTGTTGTTGTAACTCGGACAATGCACTATAACCGTACTAAGCCTAGAGCAAGTCGAGTGCACTTGGGCCAGGTAACCAGGTGGCTATTTATTCAGAGCATGTTTCGATTGTCGGGAAGGAGCTATCAATTCTAGAAAAATGGGGACGCCTCTCGAATGAAAAATGAAAGGTTTGGGTGGGTGCAGGAGAAGTTTTCCCGGCCGAATGGTTCCACTATTCGCCCCGCTAACTATAGACCAACTATAGATGACTCTTCGCAAGAGTGATGCCGGGGGCATATGGACTTGCGTTTTACATTGGCAGCGCAGACACATACGCCCACCGCATGGTTTTAAGATAAATATTGGAAGAAAGAAAATTTTACGATTTTCTGATGATATTCGGAAAATGCTCGAGTTCCTGTTTATACCTTCATTCCGATAAAGTTCAATCGTTGAAGAGCTCTCTGGAGACGCTCACGGTTCAGATTAAAGAAGTTTAAATTCTTTTTAAATATTTACCTGGATCAAGATCGCGAAGATTGTTTATGGTGATATTAACTGTCTTATTTATGCGATAGTTTTATCTGAACATTTTGCCTCAAGTAATTTACCCGGGAAATTTTCTAGACACTGTAAAAGAAATTTTTTTCTTCTTTTGCAAAGATTACGAAATATTCTGATAATCATTTATTTTTTGGCAGTAAACTGTCGTATGGTTGCTTTTACGCGATTACAATCAATAAAAACTACTTTTTATTATTTTTTCTGCGCCTAAGGTTACCATTTTAAACAAGAGAAGAGTAGGAAAAAAAATGCGAATTTGTATCTCACAAACAAAAGTGCACGTACTGTTGCTTGTAATTAAAAAAAAACAAATTATATAAAGATCTAATTAATTAATATTTCTAGATGTTTTTTTCTACAAAAATAGAATCACAATTCCTAGTTAAGTTATATTCAAAAAAACAAAAAGACATTAAATTCTTAAAAAATCAATTACAGTTAAAACCGATAGTGCAGCGTAAATCGAGTTTCACGTAACTCGGAGTAAAATTTTGCTTAGTACTTCCATATCCAAAATCATTTTAGTTAATTGGGACCTTTAACGTCAGTAAAAACATTTCTTCGGCAGAAACTATAAATTCTGATATAAATTTTGTCTACCAGAAAAAGAGTCACTTAAAAACGCTATTTTGAGGCTGGTTTCATAAAATTATAAAAATTAGGGTGTAAGGCAAAATTGAAGTAGTGTAAGTCGGGAATTTAGAAACATAGATAGGTATGTATATCAAATTACACTGTTTATTTAATAGCAATTTGTAATTTCCAAATAAATTACACGGTTCTTGGAGATCCAAGAAGATTGTGGAGAAAATTCACAAGATTGTGGAGAAAATAAAAACATCTAAACACAGAATATATTTATAAATGTAATTTAGTAAATTTTTATTTGATTAACCATTTCTGTGTAATTATAGTTTATTATATAATCACTTTTATGGCAGCTTGTTATTATGTGGATATCATGAGCATTATTTCCATTGAAAATTTAAGTTACATGAAATGCAAATGTGATTTCTGAACAAATAGATTTAAGTTTCATTACACAAATTATGAGATCATTATTTATTCATTATTCTAATTATAATATACGAAAAAATGCGTTATCGTATATATGCTAGGCTATTTATATAATGCGGTAAAATTTCCAATTTAAGGTATTTGTTACCTAAAGATACCTAAAAATCTGTAATATGATGTAATACAGCTGATTTTTTTGTGTCAAAAGGCAAAACGAGACAAGGCTAACTAAAAAGAAATCATGCGTATGTTTTTCATATTAAAAACAATTCATAGAAGTCTTGTTCAGCCTCGTTTCGTGTAGTAAAACAAAAAAAAAATGACCGAGGAATGTTTAGCAAAAATTCCTCCATTCTACGGCTGCAACGTCGTCGAGCCAAAATCAGAACACACAGACTAAAATTGTAATCCGAGATGTCTTCTCGAATCAACCACTCGAGTTGCTTCCAGGCCCTGCCATTTTCTCCAATTAGCTTTAATAGGAATAAACTACCCGCAATTTGAGGCAATTGTTATTCCCTCGGATCGCCCTCGACGATACAAAATGACTTTGCCTGTTCCAGTTGCCGGCTATCGTCCGAACGGACAAAGCAAAAATTCCAACTTTATTCTACGGCAACTGAAAGTGTCGGGTTTCAACACAATATCAAGACGTTAACCCTGGCTAGGAGTGATATAATGGCAATAGTATCGCATACACTGATTATTATTAGCAATGGCTGCATCTCGACCGGCTCATCTTTGGAAGCCTGAAGACGAGCCCGTCCATTTCCGAAGCTGACTTGCGTTTCCATGAAAATTCTGAATTCTGAGACGGAACGTAGTTTCCCCCTTACGTAAGTAGCTCCACAATCATTATTTGGCCAAACGAGGTTTCCCTACAGGATATACCATAATCTAGGAGAGTCGTATTCGAGTTTGGTTGATTCTTTGAGCTCCATGCTCAATGAGATCAACTCGTTAGCAACGTGTCGGCGAGCTCAATGCGAATAAATGCATGTGATCACACAGATGGGTCGCGAATGCATCTGTCTTAATTTTTAATGTCTCCACGCTTTAAATGGCTCAAGAAAATCTACCTCGAACAAAAAAAACCCTGACTTGTTGAATCCATTCGTCAAGGTCTGATATGTGTACCTATTTCGGAAGTAGTAAATGAGTTGGCAATTATCTCCAAAGACTTTATAAAATTTGAGCTCACTGGAAATAATCGCCAGCAGATTTGTCGAGCATAAATATTTTATAAAAACTCCATGCGCAGGGCTTTCAAGTGTTTTTTTCGAATCTGCTCGAATCCAATCTGAAGACTTTATTTATTTATCCCAGCTAATTTGCCTATAGAATTAATCTGTGGTCGGTATCATCTTGACATACGGTACTGAATAAATCAAATCAGTAAAGTTGGATTTGTGATTCTTATGCTGCAAGTTGTTGAGAGCGGGAATAGATCGTAAAGCTTTCAGTCAAGGCTTATGAGCCTACTACTTATGAGTAGTCTCGTATTTTATAGTCAAGAATCAGTCAGCCAGGAGCAGTCTTAATTTGTTGAAACTTTGTTTTAAAATTTATACTCTTTAGAAAACCAAGAACATATACGAATATTTATGACTTTGCTAATAACGTTTTTGATTAATTCTAGCAAGTTCGCGAGAACCAGGGCTAAATCAATTTGAATTATTTGTTGAGAAATGAGAAAGACAAATAATTTAAATCCTGTACCTTAAAGGTGCATAGTTCTATTTGTAAGTCTTAGATTAATTACTTCTATAATTTTCTTCAAGTATATTTCACATTTTAAGAAATAGGACAGTGGTCAACATGATAAAAACTATTTAAAATACGTTGTATTAAAATCTTTAGAAATGGACCCCTACTTCCTTAGATCATCCTTTGTTTATATATGCAGAAAGACGTCCTCATTTAAATCATACTATACTTACAAATATTAGTTGTTTTCTGCATTTTCTTCGTCACAATTTTATTACTTTAGCATCGCATTTTCGCCTACTTTTAACAATTTTTTGAAGTCAACGTAAACCTCTAAATTCAAAAAAAAAAAAAATTCATGAATGACAAAACTTTATAAATTCAATAAAAGAAAATACACTTTATTTATGAAAACAAAAAAATAAAAATAAAAGGTAGAAAGGTATAAGACATTGAATAAATGTTGTTTCAAAAAATAGTTCACTTTAATCCATTGTGAAAATTTCAAATTTTAAAATATCAACAGTGACGTGCAGCCTGCAGGCACAGAAAGGTAAAGAAAACCTCTTTTTGTGGGGAAAGCATGAGGCTTTACTTCTTGCCTTTTTCTAGAAAAAAAAATACACAGACTGAACAGAACCAGATTGGGAAAAAATTATTTGAACTGACGAGAGCCAAGGCAATGTGGCTGCTTCTGACGGAATTCGATATATAACGTTGCGATAGTCGAAGGACGTTCACCACTGAGATAGAGACGTTTCCCCGAATCATGCAATGCGAAAATGCTATTTTCGGAGATCTTTTTTAGCTTATGGCGCAAATTAAGGAAGAAAAAGAAGAAATTTTACATCTTGAAAGGCTTCTGCTTTTTGTTTTACTTTAGAAAAAGCTAACACTCAGGCCATTTGTTGTCTATGAATGGTGGAAATTCGACACTAAAAATGCATACAATTTTATTTGCGTGAAAGATGCATTCCTCAGAATATTTCTAAGAAAAATCTAGTGGCACGTGAGATTTGATGGGAAAATCTTTAAAAAAAAAATTCAAAGTGGTAATACTTTCGTTTCAGTCGTGTCAATTTCATGAACCGAGGTTTATCATAATTATTTATTTGTTCCATAATAGGATAGAGTGCAACCTTCGACGAGTTGTCTTCTCAGAAGTAGTAGGTGGTTACATGCGGTGGTGTAGTACGCTATTGCTCTGAAGTAGTAGGCACTCCAGTGATTCAAAAAATTCCAATAAATTTTCTATTAAAGGCCGATTCCCCTCTACTTCAACCAGGTGGAATGCACTAATTTCATTCAAGTGATTGATGGCAACATAAGACAGTTTGATTATAATTCTTTTTTCCTGTACAATTCCCTTTGTTTTTTATTCTATTTCATTTTTTGCACGCAATAAAAAAAGAAACGCTTGGCCAAATGACAGTGTGGAGCAGTTAACGCATGAGTGATTTTTTTTTCATAAAAAGTACAGGCACCCAATGAAAAAAAAAACGAAGAATTTTTTTTTTTTGTTCGTCTGCTGTGTCTTGTGAGTATAATTTTTAATAGAAAACTTTTTATGGCCATCTTTTGCCTTGTCCCCTTTGAAATTTGTATTTTATTAAAAAAGTAAAAACAAGGAAAGCAACAGGATGAGAAGAGACAAAAACAACAACAAAAGTTTACTCACCCGAAATTAAAAAGAGCAGCACATGTGTTTTCTTTAAACAGGGCGTCTTGAACTGGAGGAGAATTTCACTTTCTGCTTGGCCCGGCCTCCTCCGGCACCACTTTCCTTTTGTCTTACTTTCGCCCCCACCTTAATCAAAATTACGTTTTTTGGCTGCTTTATAGATTACTTTTTTTTTATATATATTTTTTGGTCGAATTTTGTTTAGCCGCTGTTTTACGGGATAAATTGATAGTGTCAAATCGACTTTGGCTTTTCTCTTGTCTTCTGCCTAAAACAGGGCGCAAGCTTAAGGGATTTTTTCCCGGATATTTTTCTAATTCTCCTTTTCCAATTTTCCGGTTATTCACTGCTCATAATCAATTTTTCGGTTTCTGTTCTAAAGCAGGTGAGCCGGACTTTCTATTGAAATGGGGGCACAAGACCTGAAATCAGTTTGAATATCTGGCTGTAGAGATAATGGCAATTCTTCGTTTCGCAAAAAGAGGATTAGTCAGGAAGGAAAATCTAATGAAGATTTTAGTATCAGTTAACATAGGAGAAACAGCTTACGGTGGTAGGAGTCATAGAAAGACAACATCGACAGAGGTGACTTGCATGTATCACACATCCAGAAGAGTCTATACACAGCAGTTAACGTAGAAAAATCGTGTTGTGGAAAATATTTACAATATGCAATAAAAACACTCAATGAAAACGTGCCCAGCTGAAAGAAGTGAAATTCTAGAGAAGGAACACAATCTGTTCATAGGTAAAAGGTTCTTATAACTAATAAAAGTAAAGCATTCTTAAAAAGTGAGAGCAGCCACAAAAATTAATTAATTACTTAAATTAAATATTAAATATTATAAAATGCTTGCTAACAACTATTAAATTCAACTTCCTTATAAATATCACGAATCTTTTCCTTGTAGAATTAGAAAAAAAAAAAACGATACAAGATACATTTCAGACTAAGTAATTTCCACTATCGTACTAAAATTATTTTGTATTAATTTTTACACTCAATTTTCATCAATTATAAATGACTCATAAATTTTTTTAAAATTGTAGAAATTTTTAAAATAAATATTTAACATGCATTGCACTTCTATTAAAGTTATTTATATAGTTTTTGTAGCGTTAAGTGGAGTCGATTGTGAGAAATATTCGCAGTTAGCCTTAGAAGCGAATATCTTCCCATCAAGCAGTTTTAATTACGTGAAAAAAGCAACACAGCGCTGCTACTTATTAACACATGTTCATCTCTATTTATAGCAACAAGACGTATCATAAGTGAGACATTCGAAAATTTTTGCTGTAATAACGAAATATGGGTTAAATTGTCGTCGCGATCTATTCGTTCGGACTCTGGGGAAAATTTTTAGTTCATAATTAGTTTTTTAAGTTTTTTTTTTTTTTAAGTGTTAATTTACTAAGAGGACATATGTACGCATATACCACCGTGGGATTTTAATTATGTAGTCTTTGTCTTAGTTCATCACGTTATATGAAAATACCTTAACAATTTTTTACTAATTAATACTACGTACTTGTACGAGAATAGCAGGTTAATATTAAAGAAAAAAATTTAACCTTAATACTTAGGGTTAAAAGAATAAGACCCGCTTTTTCACAGCAAACTTTTTAAGTTATAACATTAATTTATATCGACAGTATTTTTATATTAAGAGGATTTATAATTGGCTTTAACCTTTTAACTAAAGTTTTTTACTATTTTGCATTTAATCATTATTTCGAGAAATAAATATACATGCATTTTTATTTTATCTTTTAGTTTTATCCTCTCTACATTACTTGACTGTTTTAATGTTAGCTAAAATTTAGATTAAAGTATTTCATTGTAAATTTCTGTTTACTTCTTCTTTTAAATTTAAATCCATTTTTGTATAATAAAATAGTGGATTCGTTTAAAACAGTAGAATCATCGACTTCATAAATTAATTCAACGAAGTATTCAAGAATAGATCCAAAAATTCAAAATGCTTTATCAGGTGTAACACTCAGAATAAAAGCCTCGCGTACCGCGTTGTCCACCTTTTGAACCCTTTTCAATCCGTTTGCACATGATGAAAAACCTATCTTAACCTATCAACTTTATTCAAAGAGTCTTAGTCAATCCTTCCAAGAATCAGCCGTTGTCAATGCATAAAGAGAGTTTGATAAAAGATGTATATAAATGACTTTTTACATTTACCTCATTACTTTTTTATTTGAGTTTGCTTTTAGGGTTTTAAAAGTTCTCTTTAAAAGAAGTTGAATAATGAAACGAGATGGAACTTATTGCATTTGTAGTAATTTTAGTCCTAAGACCCGAATGCGTAATAATTTTTAAATAGATGAAGTGTAGTGCTCGATAGGGCAGAGGACACAGAATGTAATTGAAATTCTTATTGTTAATTGTTCTTAAATTGTTATTGTTATTTGTTCTTAAATTGTTATTTTTTAATCCAATCATATGGTGGCTAGTGTCCACTTTATTAATTAGGTGGATAGATCGTAATTTTTTTGAGATTCCTGTTTTCTTCTTTTATTATTAATAATAGTATGGAATTACAATTTCACAACTATGTATTAGTACTACGAGGAGCAAAGACGGAAAATATTGAGTTTTTTTTGAATTTTACCCGTAATATAAAACAAGGACAAGGACCTGATATACTTTTCACCCGAAACCCCTTCATATTGTATTAAATGCTACTGTAGCAGTCCTTCTAATACTAAGTTTGTTAAACGGGCTAAATTGGCATGTTTTTCAACCTGTTAGAACTTCTCCGAATTTTTCCAGCAATGTGTCACTTCTAAGGAATTTTCCTTGAATTTTCTGTCTAAATATCATCAGTTTGGGAAAGTATATCAAATTTTGGGTGAGAAAAGTTCGATTTCGGAGAAAGAACTTTACGATTCATGTTATAGACAAAGGAATTAAGAAAGAAAAACTTTCTAATAGACTCGTTATGCTGGAAGTGAAGGTTACACCCCTTTTAAAAGTTAAAGGAATAAAAATTTAAATAGTACCTTTTATATTCGTTCCACGTGCAGAGAAATCACATTTTCCAGTCTGTCTAGCCGCTTTTCGCTTTAAGTAGTTTTAAGAGGGACCGGAATAAGATCGACCAGGTCATCTCATAGGGGAGTTTTCCATGCCTCTAAGACCCATTTGGTGGTCAAGCATTAGCCAGAAATTGATTTTCGTAATTAATAGCAATAAGGCTGCCACCCCTATGATGATAAATGACGCTCGAACCGTATTTTCCTTAAACCCATAAAAGGCGCTCCCCAATGCGTAGACGGCCGTCGATTGCCGGTTTTCGGGATAGAAAATCTATGCCCATTTTGTCGCATACCTCTTGCATGAAATAATCTTATAAATGGGACATGCCTCCTCGAACATCCCTTTTTAAAGATTCGAATGCGAGCGTGGCCTTTGAATGGATTTCATAGTCAGTCCTTTCTGTGAATAAAGCCTGTATCCGTCGACCTCTTCTGTAAGATTTTTCTGTGAATATCCCTCAGTTTCCAGTTGAAATCAATTTTCAGCGCTCTACGTATTCGGGAAATTGTGCTATCGATTTTAGACTTTACTCCTTAAGCCCAGTACTGATTTAATGTTTTGTTAACTTTTAAAAAAAAATACTTTCCTAGATAAAAAGTGATTTTAGGCATTACTTTTTAAGAAAATTGAGCATAGGATACGAACCACGTCAACCTTATTATTACTAATTCTTTGTGTTTGCTATAGACGTCACTAGGAATCTTAAGAAATCGTATATTTATCATAATCCTCTTTTTGGTAATCAAAGAATTATAGTCGAATGTAAAAGATCATCTTGTAACATAACAAAAAATACTCTTAAAAATTAGAGTATACAAAAAAGTAAGAAAAAGGGGAAATGTTTGAACTTACGGTCGTGACATGCAAATCGTAATTGATATCTAGAAAGATTTAATTACCTCCAAAGTACACGTTAACTGACATCGCATGTTTCTTGAATTCGCGGCGTAAGAAAGTATAGAGGTCGGCGGTGATTGTTTGCGAAAGAAGAATAGAAAATGTGACTAAGAAAAGGTGTGGCAGGTGGCCATTGGTTGTCCACATTAAATTCTTTTTTGCACAATTATCATGTTTGAGAAGATGAGTTACTTTGATGGGACATTGACCGGACATATTTCGCCTGTTTGCCTTTGACTTTATTTATAGAGATAGATTTGGATTGATGTGAATTCCTTAGAAAATATTCATGACCTATAGATGGATTGACTCGGGGGTAAACTGACTTAGCATTTAACTTGAAAAATTTGTTTGAGTTTGTATTAGTTTTATCTTTTGAAAATATTTTGTTGAACTTTCATTTTAAAATTAGATAAACCACGAGATCGTAAGCAACGTTCCAGTTTGATTTTTCTTGTACTATAACTAAAGAAAGTGAAAGACTTAACAAAATTGTTTATTTTAAATAGTGTCGAATTGGTCAATTGCAATTAGATATTCTCCAGCATTTCGTTATTTAATTTATTATTTTAGCATGTACTTAAATACCTTTTATTTTATTTATTCAAACTGATGATGAATAGAAGATTGGTTTTCGCATAAAAAAATTTAAATAACTCTGTTCTAATGTTTAATTGAAACTTTATCACGTTCCAAAATACCTAACACAAGTGTCACAAAAAAATATACCAATTATGAAAGAATTTTACGAAGGTATGCTTAAATTTTTTAACTTATTTATAGCGCATTACTACGACATTCTATGATATTACTCATTATTATGATCTTACGATGCCTTTAGATCCGTAATATCGACCAAACATTAATCAAATTACAATTAGTTCGATAGTTTTATTTGTGTACTTAAACATGTTGTAGCTATTATGCTATTATTATTATATAAATACTTTTGTTCTAAAACACGGAGTACAAGAAATAAAAAATCTACAGGAACTTTTTTCAACCTTTCGATACAACAAATGAATAAGTTGTATTTATGCTGTTGTAGAATTAGCCTTCGTTAAAATGTATAGTGGGTTTTTAAATCTGACGGTGGTCAAACGAAGTATGTTGCTAAAAAGTGGATAATCGTATTCAGTCTTTAAATATGGATGACCAAAATTTCAAAAGCAATTTATACGAAAAGGTTATTATGAGATAAATCCTTTAAATTGTTTCTGGTATATTTTTAAATTCGATGGTAGTCAGTAAACGCCAAAAAGGGATTAATCGCATCCTAAATTTAATGAAGTGTAGGGGCCAAATACACGCACCTTGAGGATCTCAGGACATGCGAAATTGGACGGTGTATTTTTTTTCTTAAAATCATCGTATTGAAAAAAAAACTCATATATAAAGTATTATATTTTTTACACGCTGGTATACATAATATTGTTATGTGGTGAATTAAGATACAATATATATTTTTATTTTATATTTTTAAAGATATTTAATAAAAAGGACCTAAATTGTTAATCCAGTTTTAAAAGACATTAATATTTAACAATATTTTCCAAAAAAAATGGCTAGCTTGTAGGTAAGTAAGTATGTAAGGGGTTTTACAAATAAATTCATTGATACTTGAAGATGTAAGTGTCTATGGAGTGTAGAAGATAAAAGTATAGTTTACCTGCTACGTTAAGATGTAGTTTTTAAGTAAGTACACACTTTCGATTTGTCTTATGTGATAAAAGTTAAAAAATTTCCATTCCACAAATATTACGGAAACAAAAAGCTGTTCGATAAATCTTTAATAAGAAATGCTAATGGAGCTTTGATTACCACTTAAATCCACGCTTCTCGCAAGATCCAGTCTACACTCGAAAATTAAGAAGATGTGGCTGAAACGCTGCAGCAGCCCGAGCCGTGATCTGACTAATGCAAAAAGGCTAACAAATAAAAAGCTGCCCGATTGCCGAAAAAAATACCAGAATTTTTGTCAACCGATTTGGAAGCGCTTGTGGACGCGAACCGGTTTGTAATTTATTCAAGGCCAATGCCAAAATTTCGGACCCCAGGGAGCATCGACGGAGCCGGGGAGTTTGAAGTGGACGCTGTTGCGCACTCGGCTTTATTTATCACCACCATCGAACTCCACCAATTACAATAAAATAATTGTAAAATTCGCGCGGACGAGAGTGGACCGCGAGTGTCCAATTGGATTTTTGATAGTGTAGACGTGGACGAAGCCGGTCTCAGTCCAAGACGACTATACGTTTTTATCGGCAAAACTTGTTCAAAAAATTCGCTGGTGCACCGCGACACTGCAGAAGATTCACGTTATAAATAATGTGATTATTCGATGAGCACATCATATAATTTTCAATTTTCCAAGAAGGAATCAGCGGAGTTTTTGGTGATTTTACTCGACTAGTTGAATCAATTAACGATAATCGCATGGCAAATCAGAACTGCTTTATGAGAAAAGGAAAAATGAAATCCACAAACTTTTGTTAATAATATAAAAACAAACTGGTAAATGCTTTTCAGTCTTTTGAAAAGTTGTAGTATGCGACTACATTAGCATAAGAGTTTGAATTATTGTCATCATCTCTAATATCAATGTGAACTTGCTCATTTTTCGTTTCTTGTTTCTTTTTTTCTAAATTATATAACACCAGAGAAAAACATTAGCATTCGTAATTTCGACGTGTCGACAACACAACAATTTCCCATAATCGATCGAGTTCAAGGTCTTAAAATAGGCTAATTCAGCGGCTCGAACGCCCCTTTGCGATCAAAATCTAATTTAGGAAAGTATTATTATAGCACCAGCACCGTATGGGGAAGTTTGCGAAAGCAGATAAAATCGAAACAATGCGATTTAATTAGTAGTTCAAGAAAAATCGAAGAATTAGCAACGCCGCCTAGTCATCTTGCAGTTTTAGTGGGAAACCGCATCACGCGATGAATTTTATGAAACTTTTGAATTTTTGTTGATATCATTTTTAAAGCTGTCAAACGATTTCCCGAAATAAAATCGCCAAAAATTATTTATAAACCGATGACAGATTTAGAGGCCTAACCTGCATCAGAGCGGCCCAATCAAGCTCAAGAGGAATTCTTTTGAAATACCCCAAAATTCCATCGGGGAGACAGAAAACGTTTCACAATGTCGTTGGAACAAGTGGTTTCAATTTTCGGGTGAAATGGATTGGACGTGCCACATGACATTAGTGTCACATCATCTCCTCAAACACTTTCATATATTTAAGTGCTGTCACACATATTAAAAGGAATCGACAGGTAACACCACACGCGGATTTTAGCCGCGATCAATTTCGAGGTAATTAGCTCCATTCTACGAAGAGGTGACTTTTAAGTATTTATTAAAACGTGTAAAATATGATTTTCTGTATTTCATCTTGGTGTAAATTCAAGCAAATAAATAAGTTTAATTTTCAGGCTATTAGCGAAATTTTTGTGATTGGTAGGTGGGTGGTACGACTTGTCTTCGATTAAAATTTAGACTGTTATCATAAATTTAAATGTTTTTCTTTAATAAGAAGATTTTCGGTTTCTTGTTGACTTACTTTTCTGGTTAACAAACTGAGAGATGAAATCATGGAAACGCATGAGTAAACCAAAGCTGTAATCTTTTCATGGGTGCTTTAGCACAACGCTGCTCCTTTTATTCCTAAATAATAAAAATTATGCTAATTATTAGCTTTAATCCGGGCGGAATTAATAACTAGCAAAAGTGGACATGAGCAATTACCGATTTGCCATATTTAGGACTGGTGTCGGTCTATTACACAGGCTTATTTCAAAGACATGCTCTTTTGAAAAATTAATGGTGCTGCGTGTGATCGTGTCAAGTGGATAATTACAATAAAATTAAATTCTAAACTGAGTCGTTTTGAGGCTATTTTCTGAGTAGGGTTTCATATCTGAAAAGATCTAAATCGAATAAGTAATGAGATTTTGTGCGTTTGTCCCATTTTTAAAATTATGCTTAAAATTATTGTAATAAATGGAAAAAAGAAATTTCGCATGGAAGTCCGATTAAAATTAATTAAAATTAAATTTCTGAAAACAATGTTTATCAAATATTATCAATTTATTTATCTGTTAAATGACATTTTTATTTAAAAGCTTTTCTTATTGATAAAACTGGTTCTCTTTCTTTCAAAGTTTTAAATTAAAAAGGAAAAAGGCAATACCAAGACAAGCCAACGTAAAGAACTTCAAATTTAAACAAAAAAAAAACCAAATAATTTGGATACTAAAATCGTTTTCTCGAAATTTCCTAAGTAACAACAATCTGTTTTTTTATTTTTGTCTGAAAACACAGCAATTTAAATATTTTTTATTATTTCCTTTTAATAAGAAATCAGTTTCATTTACTTTTAAACAGATTTTTGCCGATCGGTTTAGGTAGATAATTTGATTTCAGCCTGGATGTTTATTATAACTTGTATATTATTTATTATTTTTTTTTTTTTTTGATATAAGCTAGGGATAGTGTTAGAGTTTAGCTTATTTGGGGAATTATAAAATCATTTTTTCAATAAATAATTTGCAAAAGTGTTCATTACATTCAATTCGACATTTTCTGAAAAATAATTTAGCTTTCCAAACTTATATCATTACAATGATATGAAGAAAATTTTTTCAAGTTGATTCCCTTTTTCCGTGTTAATCATGAAGACAGCTGCTTAATTGCTCATATTACATGAATAATTAGTTTTAAACATTTTATACGAGGAAACTTGCATATGCACACATTTATTAATATTTATATAATTACTAAAAGACGTTGATTTTTACAATATACGTAGTGTAAGTTACGTACAAATTTTCGCAAATTTTAAATACCACGTGAATTAAATGGGGAATATGACGATTTATTTACTATTTTTACTGTAAAATCGTGTTTAAGCTATGACAAATTGATTTGTGAATGTACGGAATCTACAGAACGCAGGCCAGCCCGTTTTTAGCTGGCTTGTTTCGTTTTAACTCTGGGGCCAGTCGAACGTCTAGGTATCGAAAAAATGTTAAAAGTTACCTTACTACAGATAAGAAATGCATTAAAGAAGAGCGGTTCTGAGAACTATGCCTTCACATTTTCCTAATAACTGACACGTGAATATTTTAATGTCTTATAATTGAGATTTTTAAAAGAATTGCATAAAGGAAAGAAGACGAGTAGAGAAGAGGTGTAAAAAGTATAACAATACTCTGTGTGCTTCGTTTCTCAAGAAAATTCAAGAAAGCTATAAATGAGAAATGAACGAATTGTTAACATGATATAAATAGTATAAATTTTGAAAATGAAAATTTCTAAGAAGGAATTTTAGTATGGATTTTAAAATAGAGAGTCTTGAAAAGAGGACTTTAAAATTGGATGTAGTAGACTTATTTAAGGTAACCATACCTACTAAAATTTGTTTAAATATTGTGAAATGTCCTTATATCGCTATTATCGGGAAAAAATTATTAGCAATAGAGGGACAGGTACATTTTAAAGGGAAATTATAAATGATAAAAAAAATATTCTTACAAAACTAAAGAAAGGAAAAGATCGAAATTTATTTCGAGTTTTAACCCTAAGAATTGACACGTATTTCGTGATGGCTGTATTAATTGATGAAATTATTTTTAGCACAAATCATATACATGCGTTTTGTAAATGTATTTTTAAAATATTTCTTCAAATTACTTAAGGATTAAGGAGCGTGGATTATGCGTAGATACTTTCAACAATAAATGTTTTATTTTGTAGACCTGAGTAGTCATAATCACTACATCGATTTAGAGAGTAATTAAAAAAACAACCAACCAGCCTTTTTCGACCAATGGATCGAATATTAAAATTTTTTTACGCGCGAGATAACAAAATTAATTATTCAAATGGGGAAATATTAATTATTATTATTTTTTTGTAATTCTAAAAAACCAATTTTGCTGTTTATGATGTTAACATGCTTAGCATATTACACGCATGAGTTTTTTGTTGCGAAAATCGAAAAGTGTAGGAAATCGGATGTTACCTACTCTGGAACAGTTTTTAAGTTATAGCATATATTTACACAGAGAACCAAACTTTTAACTGAAATTTTAGAGAAGATAAATAACTTTAATAGAGGGGTTTTTTCCTTAGATTGTTCGTAGAATCAATTGGAATTAGTGTTCGTGTGCCGTAGCATTCGATTCTATCGTGCGTTTTACACGCCGCAGGAACCCCTTCTATGAAATAATCGCCAACATCACGCTAGAACCAGCTAGAACGTTTCGATTTCGAAGCGTCAACCTATTTAAGATTTCCAAACGATTTGTAGGCAATAAAGTGACGGTAAGCAAATCAAAGGCGATGGTTCTACATCCAAGTTGCCGAATGTTTACTAGAAACAGTTTTCGACTTCAAAAGTTTGGCTGTGTCCGCGAAATGGTCGCCGCGCAAGAGTTGCGCAACTCTGGTAAAAACTTACCAAGCTAGCAATTGAAAAATGACGTTCTTACAGTAAGACCAGAATTGGGCAACTTGCACGTTTTATTTTTATGGCGTTTCGGTTGCATACTGAAAAAAATATAATACGACGATAATAGAAACGACGCACTTGGCGACTCCCCTAGGGGCATAAGATGCCGATTTTCACAATGAGGCGTAGACTAGTCATATCGGGCTAACTTCGCTTTGTTGCGGAAGCCTACAGACTGCTGAAGGCCTCGGTTAGACGGTCGAAAATCTTAATGAATCGCGAGAAATAACCGGGCCGCCGCCACCGCCGTCTGCTTTTCCGCCAGTGGACGAGGGGCAGGAGCGGCCAGACGAGGTGGAAAAGAGTGCCGTAGAAAACGTTGAATTCCGCGTGTTGCTGCTGTTGAGCAGTCGGCTTCAACTTCAAGGTCGGCTAAATATTGGGTAAGTGAAGAAGAATGTGTAGCCTCGAATCTGTGCCATTTGAAGACGCTGAGCGGTGACGACGGGGAATAGTCCCGTGCCCCCCCGCAGCAAGAATAAGGGCTATAAATTAAAAGTGGGTGGCTATGCAGAGCGCGCTTGGCGTCTGATAAAGGGGAGATAAACGTGATCAAATGCGTTCGCATACTACTTACTTACTTGAGATACTTTCGGGGTTCTTGGGACCGCAGGTAGAGTCGTAATCCACAGAGGACCGTAGGCAACGGCTCAGAGGGGTCGGGTGGCAACTGGGCGCAGTCTACAGCTAAAAATCGAGCAAAACGCGCGCACTGAACTTCACCGGCGGAGCATTAAACGAAACAAAGGCAACTATTGGCTACCTCGGAAACCGGCATCGCAGATTTCCTCACCTCAATTTAGTGTGATTTAGACTTTAAGACTTAGATCTAGACTTGGATTTTAGCACTGGGGGAGTCCGGTCGCACAGGAAACCCGCGAATTATTCGCTAAGAACCACTGAAACGACACCAATTTGCAATTTGTGCACACCTCGTCGACTACCCCACCTCGGCGGCCTGACCGCGGAGCATAGAGCAGACTTTTGGATTTCGGCGGAATCGCGTCGTTCGGCCACTGGTCACTGATCAGCTGCGGCGGCGATCCTCCCAACTCGCAACCGAATGGGCTTTTCCACTCTAGGCTCTAAGATAAATTTCTTTTTTGTAATGCCTCTTTCACAGAAAGTACGTCGCGGCCAGGTAATCCAGATAATCACGAAACACACTTTTTCGAGTAAACAGAGAACACGCAAGACTTTGTGACTTCGGTTAGCGATCATCAACTGTAAACGCCTCGAGATGGCTCAGGCACCAGCGGCAGCAGCGGCAGCGGTGGCGGCACAACGCGATGGCGGTGTATTTGCGGTCCGTTGTCTGCGCGCTGACGTCGTCGTCGTCGCCTCGCGTCTTTATTATTTTTCCAACTCTCAAAAAATAAAAAACAAGCGCTTTTTTGGTGTGTTGGACTGGTGCGGCTGCTGCTGTTCGCTTTTCGGTCTGTTTACGAGCACACATCAAGAAGAAAAAGAGCATTCGATGGAACACGTCTCTGTTCTCACCGCCGAGAACGCGATCGCGCCGATAAAGCGATTCCTGTTCTACCTGAGATCGAGAACGAATAAAAAGTGCGGGCCTCCGTCTCCGAGTCCGAGTCTGAAGACGACGACACGCACACAGCGATCGCGCGCATACACGCGCAGATCGGACGCCGCGAAGGAAAGGTGTACCAGCCACCAGCGGCAATACTACCGCAGCCCACGGAGGAATACGTCACCCCGTGCGGTGGTGGTGGTGCACGAACACATCGACGATCCGTACGATTGCTCGTTGTCGCGGGATCGCCGCTTTAATTGAAATTCATTGAAGCGGAGCGCGGAACTGCGCACTCCCAGTTCTCAAAATTCCGCGCGTCGGCTTCGAGCCTGCAGTTGATTGATCGACATTGAACCGCCGCGGATGCGCGCGCAGCTCGAACCTGAATCGGAACGAAGGAAGGAGGTTCCCTGTGGCGCGGCGGTGGAATTTTGGGAAATGCCATTTGAATAGCGTTCAACAACACAGCACACACGCACACACCGTGCAGGTAGTGGTACGTCCGCCGCCGTGTTGGTTAATGAATCAACAAGTGAGGCGCGTAGGGGCGTGTGCGTGTGTTTCTCGTAGCGGTCTCGGAAGCCAGGAACACATGCTGTGCGCTGCTGAGGATCACTGCACAGAGCTGGACTCAGGATGGTGCTCACAGCGCCGCAGCGGCTCTGCTCTCTTGTCGGGTGTTTCCTTACCTGCGCACACCGGGCCTAGCTTCTTGAAACCCCTCTGACTAATGTTGCGCAAAAGACCCATTCAGCAAGCGGAGATGTGCGCCAGGCGCGGGGGCGGCCGGGCTACGCGCTTTTCCGTCTGGAGAGATCGAGTCTAGCGTACTAGACTTGTGACATGACTTATCTAGCGCAATCCGCGCACGTTCTGGATATATTTCACTTCTATAATTTCTACGTTTCGCTAGCCGCTCCACCGTCTGACACATTTGCAACGACCGAAGCGCCCAACGCATAATTCGTTTGATGCGCTCAGTGTGCAGCCGTCGATCATTTCCCGCTTGTCATAAATTTTCGTAGATAATTCACAGGTATGCTAATTGCATGATTCAGCCTGCGATAGACGTGCTAAGGGGATTGCAATTCATCAAAGAGGCAAGGCAGACCGTCGAATTTGCTGCATTTCACAACACAAATTAAAAAAAAAAAAACGAAATACACTGTAGAAAACGCTGAAGCAGAGCTTGAAGTGGATAATTAAAAATAGTAGATTTATATGACAAAAAAATTTTTATTACAAAACAGCCGGAACTCCAACTAATTTCAGCAATCGTAAACTTAAGTAAGATATGTTAAAATGATATGTATAAAAAAAGGAATGGCTTTTAACCCAGAAATATTGATACTAAAATTATTCAAATATTGTTCTGTTTGAGTTGTTTTCAAAATTCTCTATAACGTTCACTTTGAGCGGAAATATTTCTTGAATGTTTAAAAAATCCCCGAAACTGTGTGAATGTAAATAATCAAATTGCTTGTTTTAATACAAATATTTTTTAAAGTCAAATCAATTTTAATTACACTTAACCAGTCATACCAGAGTCGTTTTCCTTTTAAATTCACATCAGTTTCAGTATAGTCTTATTTCATATAGTTTTCTTATAAAATAGTTAAAAATAATTACATATTATATTTAGATATTCTGCTACTCCCATTTTCAGAAGTAACTACCCAAACTAGTTCTCTTGACTGACTACTGGGCTCTTTCCAAAACCTTAGCCTTTAAAAGATATAAAATAATTTCCCTCAAAGGTTATAGAAAAGACATAAAAGAGAAGGACTCAATTAATAATAAAACCGAATTAAGAAAAGCAACTTTTTATTAAATAAGTATTACTAGAAGTTCAGGTCTTCCAAAATAAATACAACTTTCAATTCAATGGCACTAGAATTTGTTTAGTTTTCACTAGATTCCTATACTTCCAGCTATACTAATACTAAGGAGTATTCAGTGAAATAACTTTTTGCACACTAGACTTTCAATTTTACACTTTTTAGAGTTTGAAGGTGTGTTTTTAGCACTGACGTATGTTTTAGTACTGGCATTCAATAATATACTCCAATTTGGTTATTGTACATTGTAATAAGACAAATTCACTTAGTTTCGAATTCTGCTGAACCTTAAGACCCTTCTATAGGTCCTATAAATAAATAATTTCGGGGTGAAAATCTCAAATATGTTTCTTATTTCTGGTCAGAGAGATAAAAATTGAATTTAATTATTTTTTCTGATCGGAAAATATAAAACTACATTAAGATTTCTATCTTTAAGCGAAAAAAAATCAAGTCAAAATAGTTTGGAAGAACCGAGGTATTAAACTGCTGCCGACCAAGAGCATTTCTCCGTATAAAATGTATAGGGTTATGGCCAGAAGTGTACGTAGCTTTCTTACAGGTCAGTACCCTTGTGCATAAATTATAGGCTTCCCTAAACACGGTAATTCAATTAATTCTGCAGACATAGTAGCAGTCAAACCCAATTTGCGTAGACTGAATCTCTCGCTTTAATAGTGAGTTAAATATTTTGCCAAAACCATGCAGTAATTTTATTTCCACCGAATTGAATCATTCATTCTGTTGGGTTTCGCAAATGGAACGGGGTGACTACTGGTCCTCATCGTCTGGGTGTTCTAGTGCACACAACCAAACAACCATGTTTAATGTTTCACTGGAGCAAACATGTTTAAACAAATAAATGGTTATTCTGGCGCCGAAGCCGAGCTCTGTACACACTTAGGGCATTATTAATTTGAGTTATGAAATTATTTAAAACTTTACTGTGAAAATTCAGCCCTCTGACGCTGCCATCACCAGCCATTTTTCTTAAGATATCCTTCGAGTATATCGCAACTTTTCGTAGGTGCACAGCCGCCAACTCCTCGGGGGCATCAGAACTTTTACTCAGGTTAAACAATTATAGAAATTGATATCTGAGCCGGAATGGAAAAACTCTTCCTTTCTTTCCTGCTCTGTAGGAGTCAATTATGACTCCGGCAAGTCATTCTAATTAGGACCTTCATATTCTTCTAAACAATTACCTCATTTATTTTGGAAGTCCATTGCGTGGCACCGCTGTCAACAATTCACGCAGGGATGTTGCAATGAAACCTTCAGACTTCAGACGATCATGTCTGCTATACTCACCAAAGCAGAAGTCTATCTATCTAGTGCCTATTTATGAATTCGAATGAATTTTTTTTAGGGTTCAAATAACTATCAGTTCATATTGCAATTGCAGACAAATCTTTTCAGTGTAAATGAAATACTCTACTATTAAAGTTCTAGGTACACTTGCCAGTACATCCACTTTGTTACGATGTGCACATATTCTAGAGCCAAAATTAACATAACTATCTAAATAAATTACTATCAAATCGGCTTTCAACTACTGAATTTATTGTAACCCATTTAGTACTTTGCCATAAACTGCACCTTGACCTGACATAAGCTTCATAAAAACAATTGAAAATTATAAAACAAGATTAAATAAGATCCAACTTGGTCTATCGATTACACAACAGGTTCCCCTGAATAGAATGAATAAAATAATGAAACGTAAGGACGCCTTCAGTTCAATGTACACGTACCATACAGATATGTAATTAATGTCTTTTTTTTAAATTAATTGCAAAAGTAACAAAGTCTTTAAATTTTTTGTGCTATTTCATGTACCTAAAACTATCTACACTGGTTTAAAACCCACCTACAGCTCAAAACAATAAAATTAAATGCTCTTGTTTGATTGGGTCTTATTTAGAACCCAACGACGAATTAAAAGAACAAACACTAAATCTACTGAAAAAAGTATTAAGCTTGAATAAAATAAAATAACTAATTGTACAGTATACATTCATATATGTATATTTTTTTTTGAATGTTGAAACCCGCACTGCAATTTGTATGAAATCAAGTTGTAAAAATCCAAACAAGTTTTTTTAATGCCAGCGAAATGTTTTTATTTTGTAAAATCTTATGTATTTCGTGTCTTTCGTGTTTATAGAATTTTAAAATAATTGAGTAAGACCTGTTTACGGTTTAAGCTAGAATTAAGCAGATTTTCATAAATTGAACTAATGAGTGTCTCTTCAAAGGTGGCTTTATCCAAACAGAGAAAATTTTAAATTAATTAAATCTTGTTTCACGTCTAATAGGAAAGAGAACCTTATGAATAACATGATAGAATAGGGTCAGGTGTAAAAATGTTAAACCTGTTCGGAAATCGGACTTGTTTTCAATATTTTTGACTTTTCAATATTTACAACCAAAAAATCGTCAAATCTGAAAACTAGCAAATATTGCGTACTTTACTATTCGCGATTGGCTATTAACTAATTAGAAATGAAATAAGATATTAAAACTAAAACAGATATAATGAGCTGTAAAATTATAATTCTACCTGTTTCTATTTGGGAAAAATCGCTTAACAATAGGTAAAAAATAAATACAAATCGCTTAGAGGACATTGTGGCAAGAACGAAAAATAAAGATTTTGTATGGTATATTCTTAATACTTTTAGATCTTTACCCTTTTCAGAGAATTTTTGGAGCAAGGAAGTCAACTTTTTATAGCATACTTATTTAGAAGACCTTAATTGGTTGCTGGTTCCAATTCAAAATAGTCAATTATTCCAATAATTGGGCTAAATCTGTTTTCTAAGGGAATATTTTGAAGCTTGAATAGTTTTAAAGAAAAATGAAAACAAGCGGTTTTCTTTTAAAATAATTTGAATTGTATTAATTTTGTCAATTTGCATGAATTGAATTAAACATAGAGAAATTAATTGAAATAGCTTAAGCGATTGATTGATTAATCTTGATTTGAAATAGATTAACAAATTATGAGATATTAATTAAGATGTAAATCTACAAGGTACAAATCGATAGATTTTAATTAGTCCAATACTATAAGCATTGCTATTAGTTTGCTAATATTAAAATAAAATAATAATAGGTTTGATAGTTATCAGAAAAAGTAAGTTTTCAAATAATTTTACTCTGTAAAGAATTCTGGGAAAATAACGTCTACCTGAATAGAAAAGCGTTGGATGCCATAAATTTAAAGGTACTAAATAAAAATCCGCAATGTTCTGAATATCCATACCAGTTTTATATTAAAATCCGATTAAGAGCTCTGCATAAAATCCATACTCTGTGTGTATATTTTTACAAATTGCAATTACTTATGACTTTTATAATCGTGATTAATTACTATACAAAGCAATCCGATTAATAAAATAACCATGATTCCTATAATCCATTAATAATAAAAATTTAATGGATTTTGCAATTATAAAAACTTTGTTGTCTCATCAACGCTATTGAAAGTTAAATTCGTATATTTTTTTAAGAATTAAAGAAATTTTACGAAGATATATAGATATGATACATTACATTACTACACTTACATAGATTTATTACAAACAACAATAATGCCGCTTTCATTGATATTAATTTAATTTTATATTATTTGTTTTTTAATTTTCATAAATATATGAAAAGAGGTTGCGTATACATGTTTTATGAGGTATTGAAATTTTATAAATTCGTGTAGTAATTTAATTGTACTATTTTTTAAAATACGTAGTAAGTAAGAACATTTCCACGCAATTTATAGAATTTTATATTATTTCCCTGTCAATAAAATTACAAAAAAAAATCTCCGCGAAAGTTTTGACTGGATTTTACTTTGTATTGCTTCTCTTTTAACAGAATGCTCGACTTTTTCATCTCCTTAAATTTTCAGTCCCAGTGTGCAGTAGCAATTTTTCATAGTAGCACTTTTCGCAAATTAAATATCGTCTGGTTGCTGAGAAGGCTGGCAGAAGTGATTTTTACGTTCAAACATAACTAAAATAAATTTCGTCAAGCATTTAATTTTAAAATATTGCTAAAAGTGTTGCTATATAAAATCGCTAGTGACTATTTTGGATGGTGTGCTTTGCCATATTTCTCCGGTGAGAGTCATGATGAGATGAAGTCAATATTTTTGAATAGGAAAGTAGAGATTATTCAAAATACTATGAGTTTTAGAAGGTAAAATAAGAGGCTCATATTATCTTTACTTTTTTACTTATTTTTACGCGATTCGAACAGAAGAAGTCCAAGCCAGTGCGAGTAGGGCCGCGTTTGGACGCTTCTATGCCTGAACTTAGAACATGTGTAAATGATTGTCCTGTACGGAGCGTTAAATTTAAATTACAATTTTAATTAAATAATTGAGATACTATGACGTGAATAATTTTCTTATTGCATTCGACATTTAGTTTTGATGAAAAAAATACTTTCTCCAAATTTTTTTAGATTTTTTTTTACAGTTTCAGAAGGATGAAAACACATTTAGCAACAGCTTAACCCGTTGCGGTTACACCTCCAAATAAGAACGTGGGACCCCACGCGGGAAATCTTTTACTTCTTATAAATTATAAAAATTTATGGACATATAAAAAGGCCTTCTTTACAAGATCCAATTGTTTACTTATCTAAAATTAACATTTCACTTGAAAAAAAAATTTAAAAAAATTTCATTGAAAAAACTGGTGGGGTCTTTTGGACTGCCGGAGACCGCAACGGGTTAAAGAAACATATTTCGAAATATTAAATTGAATGTTAAAATTGTTTCTGAAAAAAATAGCTTGAACATTTTAGGACTACGTCAAAATAAATATATGAAAATTTCTAATAGAAAGTCAGTTTATAACGTGATAGCAGCAAAAGAAGCTACTAGACAAGTATTTTATCTTATACATAAAAAGTTGAGGCGTTAGAAATGTTTCATGGTTTGTCATAGTAAAATTTTCCAATAAATTAATTTACGCCAGCTTTTTGAGTTCTATGAACGTCTCTGGCTTTCGTTGCTCAGCGGTCGCAGAAAGAGGCATGGGAATAATCGAGAAAAATATGCTTCTTCAAAATAACAACGAGTCGCCTTCTTTCATCATCTAGCCGCGACTTGAGTCACATCTTCGGAGCGCTAATAATTGACGACGCTGGCAGAACTAGCGGTTAGCGGCCTACAGAATTTCCTCGAATCAATAAACATAAGACGACGAGAAGTAAACATTTGCCTCAGTACGCGTCGGTTCATTTCGGATTGTTTTTCTAGCCGTGCTGCATACAATTGCTTCTATACGCAGAAGTACCTGAGGGGTTCGAACTGGGTCCGTGACTATTTTACTTGGCGTTCGCCGGAACATCTTTGAATGATAAAAGATTTTTTCATCGCCTTGGCGAACTGCCTAATTTTGATCATGTTCGTTCTGCTGGCACACCGGCAGCCAAAGAGGCTCATATTAGTGCCAATGATATCGCGATTCTAATAATTATTACTGACTAGAAGTGCTCCAAGTGGGACTCTGTGCGCTAAGATTGTTCAGTAGAACAAGGCTAACTAGAGAAATATCTTTTCTTAACACGCTGCAGACAAAGGTCAAGCATTGCACGGAAACATTTGCTAATAGCGTGTGAAAGGCTAATTTTGCATTTTCATTTCACTGCAATTACGCAAGTTACTTGAATCTGTTAAAAGCTATACCTAAACTTTGCTCTTTAGATAGCACTAATATAAAACGTGTAATTACATTTTTGTTTTTATTCAATTTTGAAACACATATTTGAAAATGTTGAACTTAAACTTAGGTCCACCTTCTAATTTGAACTTTCCGGGGAAGTACAAGTACTATTCAACCTCACTTGTTTGTGAATTCTTTAATAAAATTGCGTTATTTGAAAAAGCAAGAATAAAGTGGTTTATGCTATCTACAAGAGGGGAGAACTAATGACTAGAGTTTATTGATGCATCTAGCTAAGCTATGATTAAGTGAAGATGCTGAAGAAAAATGTTGAGTAAAGTTCTCATAGGAGTTCTTTGGGTGATTTTTCAGGGTTACTCACCCAGGCGAGTAATACTGGTATTAAATTAAGAAAGTTTGCTCATGTAAGACAGCAAATTGAAATCATTTCCTCGCCCATTAAACTCAATTCCCAGAGGAAAGTTTGAGTCTTACAACAAAGTTTACCCGAAATTCGTCTTAATGCTAATTCGTTTCAAATAAATGTAGTTTGGCAGATGTGTCCCAGGAACTAGGAGTTGGACAGACTCGGAGATGGGCCAGTCGAGGAGGCTTGGCATTTAATCCTCTTAAACGCTCTTAGATGAGATTTTAATTCGGCGATTTTATTACGTCGGGTATTCTTAAATTGGCGACAAATTCAAAGTTTTCGCAAGCAAATGAAATCCAGCAGATGCTGATAACTGTTTCTACCTGAACGAAATGTCTCCTAGGAAGCAATTGAGGGAATATCAAAAAATGGCCTCGTAAAAAAAAATTATGGAGAAATGGGTCGTTTTTTACCATCAAAAGCATTTTACGGGGTAATGGACCACTAGCAAATTTATTTGCTTAGAAACTCGCTTCCCCCCTGCGACAGGACAAACGAGACCACATTAAGTTCCTCCTTATTTACTCAGGCCCTAAGTCTATTGTCCACGATGATATGCGATAACTTTAAATTGACGGTGGGTAATTAGGTTGCCCGGTGAAAGAGCTGCTGAAATCGCGTTCCTGGTTAGTATGAATTACGAGCGTATTTTAAGGGCCAAGAATTAATGGCCTCTGTACAACGGACGTTAAAGCCTCAAGTTCTTTAAAATAGATATATTTTCTAGTTATTGTTTCATTTTTGTTTATTTTTGTTTGCACGCGAAAACTTTCTTCCAAAGAAAAATACAATTTTTAAGGTCCTTTATTACTGGGTTAATGGGCTGCTTTTATTTATTTGTGTATGCCTACCATCCCGGAAAAAGAAATATTTCTATTGCTTAGTACAAAGGTAAACGAAATATTTACAATATCGCGATACGGCTGGGCAAAATTTGAAGGTGCCTAATACAATAATAAAAATAATAATAATAATAATAATAATAATAATAATAATGAATTCACGTGACTACTCCCTGTGATCATAATAATCCGGTATGAATCGAATTATCCCTTTGATTTTTGAGTACTTGCAATTCAAATTAATTTTTATGAAATATTCCATCAGGTCAGATTTTTTAGAAATGTATATTCATAAAGTGGAAAAAAAATGCATAACTAAATTTAAAATCAGTAATGAGAGTTTGTACAAAGTCAGGTCACATTTTAAATTAAAGTTCCAGATTTTGAGTATAAAAATCGAAAACGGTCAATCTTTTATTCAAATTGTCTACATAAAGCGTTTATGGATTCTGAAATTATCTTTAGAAAATAAAGGCGTTCCGGTTAATTAATATGTAACTACCATTTTTTATACGAATGATTAAATATTTTATAGGGTAACAGTCTAAAGTTTGATCTGTTGTTGAGTTGTAATGAACTGAAAAATAGCAAATTTAATCCCGATTTTATTTTCATATTTTTAAACGAAAAAATTTCTTACTTTTACTTTTACTTTTCTGTGATATGATAAATATAAATTGCACAAAAATAGACAGTTCCTTAGAAAATTACAAGCTACTTTCTTAATATCTAAAATTTCTGAAAATTTTGCTTTAAAATTTGAGTTCACTTTCAATTCTTAAAAATGATTATCTCGCGATGTACATAGAAAATTAGTAGAGGTTCAAAATTCAAACAAAAATTCTTTTCATTTGTTTTATTGTAAAATTATCTTTTGAATATAAAATATTAAAATTAATACGTATATAAAGATATGTTCATATTTTCAAAAAAATACATTAAATTATATTGCTAAATTCCTGCAATATGCGCAACATTTTTCAGTTGTCAATTTTATCTGTTAAAATTTTAATTAAAAGTGACAAAAATTTGAGGAGCTCTTTTGACCCCCGCTCATATGCAAATGGGTCTTATAGCCCTTGGAACCGAGAGGAAAAAATATCCCCCACGCTGGCTGGCGTTCTGAGTTCAATTCACCTTCAGCTCAGCCACACATCCCATCGAATACCTTTGAAGGTATGTGAAAATTTGCAACAACAAAATATGGGGTTGTCGGCAACCCGGCGGCGGTAACCCCGCACCCCGCACTCGCATAACCATAACCGGATGAATATGTGACGTCTCTGTCGGACTGTTTGAGGGCAAGTTGGCCACACAAATGAGTTTCCTGTACGGTCCAAATAAATTGTAGCTTTGCTTTTGGAATTATTAAATAACTTAGCCAGCCATTGTTTACCATACTGAGAATAACAAAGTGCTCTGAATGGGCGGGTAGTTGCCTGTGCTGGTGCGTCAAGATTTAATTTTAGGTATGGATGGCCAGTGGACGACTATAGATGACTATGGACTATGAACATGGATGACAAGAGCGACGCTCATCAGCCGTTAAATCTTCCGACCTTCGGGTCAAGTGCTTTTCTTCGGTGCTGTGGGTGCCTCCAGAATATCAAATACGTCCATCAGGTGAAAGCAATTTGAATGAATACTTGTTGAAAACATTCGATGTGAGCACTGGGGCATTGTTCCTTTGGAACATTGAACATATCGTGCGCTTTTGTTTCTCCATTTGGGGCGATTTAAGTTCGACATTTATTAGTACCTCTGAATATCTGATTCAAAGGTGCGAAACGTTACGGCACGGCGAATATATAAACTATCACAAAAAACCCCTTTTTCTATATGACATGTGTGGATACTGCTGTAATCTTAAAAGCAATAACCATTAAACTAGTTATTACGAAGCCATGGACTTTCGGCTGCATTTACAATTCAAAACTGGATGGGTTTGTCTACAGAAATTCTGATATTTTGAGAAAGTTATACCGAAAGATTGCAATTGATATTCAATGTTGCAAAATTTGTTGTGGGTTATCTATACCCTTAAGCAAACCGCATCCCTAAGGGAAGTAAGGACATGTCGGGTTTCATTGACTGAATTACAATTTTAGTACGCACATATAGTCTTGTTTGGTACCTATTTTCTGCTAGCACCTGGACCATTAGGAGCTCTAATAGCTACAACAATAGCATATAAGAGATGAACAATCAACGATATCGGATATGATTAAATTTCCTTTCAATAACGCCCAGACTGATAGCTTGGGATCCAAATTTTTCGAAGAGTTATTACGGAAAATTATCAAGAAAGCCATAACAATAGCGGAAATAATGACAGGTGAAATTTATGAGTGTTACATAATAATTGTTAGAAAATTATTTGAATGGGCTGTTCACGTAACAGCTTTGTCCTTGTTTTTCCCTTCCTTATATAAAGGACGTTATGGATGGCTCCCAGCATTTAAATATTGCGTGCTTTTTTACTTACTATATTTAAGCAGAGTACATTAGAATCGCGTTGCGTCCTTGCACATAGAGAATAAGGATATAAATCTGAATATAACCTTGTTCCAAATTTCTTTAAAATTTATTGTATGTTCAAAATAATGGTATTATTATTTATTAGATCTTTATGTTAATATAGTTAATAAAATTTTATGTTAGCATTTTTAATTATATTATACTTTTTGTGTGTGAATGTGATACTAGGATTTATTTCATGATAATATTTTAAATACTTTTAACGATAACATTAAATTCTTGGTAAAGTGAAAAACATTTTTACCACTTAATAAAAATTTCCAAATCAGGTAAATGTTCTAAACTTTGGCTTCAATGCGTGTAGAAAGATAAAAATCAGAATTAGATAAAAAAAATTAAAAACAGGACTATCTAGTAAAATATAAAATTTTCAAACTTGTTTTTGTCTAAATTAAATAAAAATAAAAATAATGTCATATTCAATTGATATAGAAAAATTTAAAAATATTTTAAAAGAATACGACAATGAATCAAACGATGAATAAAATCAATATATTATTTATTAATATGTAAAGAAAAATAAGTGTAATACGTAGAAAACAATGCTATTTATGCACATAATATATCAGGATCAGTCCAACCAGGAAACTAGAGGAACTAAAGTTAGTTAATAGTACTAGTTAATATAATAATTTAAAAAATATAGAAAGTGAGGGAATTTTAAGTGCATCATTTCATTTAAAATAAACAATAAACCAATATTTTAAGACTCCAACTTATAGGCTATCAGTAATTTAAAAAGTGTTCTATTGAATGCCTAACTACGATGAACTGTATTTTTCCACATTATGCGGTTTAGAGGGCAACTTTTGAGTTGTGGACATGTCCCTTTGACCGTATTGTTGGTGTTAAATTTATCATTCCTATTTTAGAATTTTTATTTGATATTAAATTATTCTGAATCCGTCTTTTAATGCAATTAAAATAAATATATCAATAAAAATGTTCCCTAAATCTTTACTAATAACCGACGCGATTAATTTTTATTTGCATTTAATTAATTAATATTTTCTTTAAATAGCAAGATGATAAAAACAATGAAAGGTTTTTTAATTAGGTACAACCAAATTTATATAATCAAAACAGGTTTTAAAAGTATACGTTTTTTTAATTATTAATAATTTTAGTTCTCAGCTTCGAATACGAGCAGTGATGTCTCCTTTTTTATTTATTGGTTTTATTTCTGATAACACTCTCTGAAACTCTCTGTCGAAAATGCTAGAATACATTACACCCAATTTTATCATATTTCTTACGGCACTAAACCAATTTATAGTCTACTAAATTTCATTTATTTGTCCGCTTTCATATGTCGCAACAAGATGATACTTATCCCATTTTACTGCTAGGTCACCCAGGTGTACAATAACACAATGATAAAGACACGGTCAAAATATGCTCGTATCATCCCGGAATGGATAGACAAATTGGCATGCGGGACAAAAAGATAAGAATTGTAAAAATAGTTGTTTTGACGACGACCACCGACGGAATACCCATCAAGATATTTTCATTATAGTACCATATCTTCGTTTGAAGTTTTTACAAGTGTACTCGTAAATATCTTGGAATATTCTTTTAATTGCACATCATAAGAGCTCTAAAGCTAATTTCCCACATCCAAAAATAGGAATTATTAACAAAAATGTTTAATAAGTAATCTACGTTCATATTTGTGCTATTTAAAGTACCATTCTAAAATGCCTGCAACATTAAACAAAACACATATAAGCATGTTTTAATAACTTTTTAAATGATTAAAAGAATAAAATCAACCAAGCAACAAATACTGGCGAAATGTTTAATTTATGGATGGAGCTCGTAACTGGTCGGTATTTATTGAGCAATAACAAATTTAACATCTTCCTGACAGTAAAACTGATAAAATACATGATGACGTCTGGCAGTTACCAAACCGGAAATTTGCCAGCACTGCCAATGCGGAGTTATTGTTCTAATTATTCATCAAAATCTCTGCACACATGTCGCAGCAAGGTGGAGATACGTGTTAAATATAGCCAACAAATTAGAGGGACATCACAGCTGTCGCTATTATTACGTTGTCGACAGATATGCAATAGTGCTAGATCCATGCTTCTTTTGATCTTCAAAGCTTACATGTGGCCGCAAGTTGTCGAAACCTTCAGGTGCTAATTCCATAAAGAATCTAGCATTTTTAAAATTTCATTTGCTGTGCAATTGCATTAAGAATTTGTTACTACAAAATAATAATAATAATAACAATAAAACAATAAGAAACGATGATATTTACATACACAGTGCAATTCAAAACTCTAAAATACGTAAATACGGAGTTAAAAAAAAAAAATTTCAATAGTTAAATTCTATAGTAGTTTTTAGAGGCAAAAGTTTATACAAATATAAACAAAAAAAATTTATTCAAAAGCGTACGTTTATAATAAGATGTTGTTATAGAAATTGAAATTGAATACTCCAGTGAGAAATTAAAAAGTTTTCACAATTTGTTTAAAACTAGGACTTTAGGATCAACAGTAAAAAGATGCGAACATTTTCAACTTGGTAGGGTAAAAAATGAGACTACTTTTATTCCAAAATCCCTAAAGTATTGTAATTGAATCTTATTAACACTTCTTTAGTAAGTAATGCGAAAACTGTGGGCTTTGCTAATAAAGGGTATATCTTTTACCAAACATTTATTCTTTGTAACCTGAACTTATGTTTAAATATCTAAGATCAAAATACCACCAGTGAACCCTTCTTGACGATTTTGATGGAAAAAATGTGGATATGAAGAAAACAGGCACAATTTGTAGATGTTGCATAATTCCTAAGATTGATCAAATCGCTATAAAACCACTAAATATTATGAAATTAATGTTTATTTTGGATTTTTGCTGAAATTACGTGACAAGTGTTAGAATTTGCAATGGATCTGTTGTAATGTTGGACTGTTTCAAGTGTTGCTTTCTTAAGTTTTTATGTTGAAGGTTTTAATTTAATATAAAATATATTACTTAAATTCTTTTCCATTTATTTTTAATAATTCGCTTAGAAGTCAGTGTGACATGGCCACTATTTCTAATGTGGTTATTTTGAAATATTTACAAATTCACTTTGTTTTGAGTGCTTTTTTTACTTCGCAGTTAGCCAGTCGAAAATTTTGTTAATTTATCAATGAGAAATATGTTTACGAGGTGCTTGCGATAATTTCTTTTATTTTTTATTTAAATAAAATGATGGACATCCGAAGTTGTAATAATTATATTTAAATTTTAACTTTCACAAAAACGAAATTTTAAGAAAAACTAAATAGTTTTTTTCTTTTGCATAATAAACTGAAATAGAATTTTTACGGAGAAGGTCAAATTAACTTTTTTGACTTTTTACGTAAAATAAATTAATAACTTAAGCATTATTGACGATTATTTGTAGAATCTATGAAAGTAGAGACTTGTAGTCCTCTTACTGTTTGCATTTTTTTATTGTGACGGCATTCATTCCCTCGGATTTGATTAAAGATCTAGACTACGACGTCTACTGGAGTACTTTTATTTAAAAAAAAGCTATAGATGAATCTTAAGCAACCCCTTATTGAAGAAGAAGAAATATATACAAAAAAATATCCTAAACTAAGATGTAAAGTTTTAAATAAGCATACACTTATTTTATGAGGATATGAAATCCATGCGAAGTGAAAAATTCGTGGTACTATAAAGTTACACCGAATACAATATCAATTTTATTTCCAGTCCAGTGAAATTTCAAATCCTGATAAAGAAATTCATTTAATTAAGACAAATCCAAGTAATGTAATAGCTCTGTAAAAATACCAGAAACGATTACTTATTTTATTCACTATGGCAGATAAATATAACCGCAGTTTCGCTCTATAAAGTGTGCATTTGCTCCCGAAGATTCGACGGCAGTAAGTGAGTCAATTTCACATGCAAATGCGATTTTATGCTATTCTGTCCTCCATTAAATAGAACACAAAAACCATTGACAAGTTCCTGGAGGAGCTTGTAACTTTTGCGAGGCTCCGGAACTTTGGAAAAACTTCTAACTTATGCTAAGTATAAACTTTGAAGTTTCGAGATACTTATTTTAATTGGCCCAGCGTTTCCACATGGCTGTTATTTATTAACAAGATTTTGGCTCAGGGCACTACAACGACAATTATGGCTGCTGCAGAAAAAGACAGCAGTTTAAGTACATCAGGAAAGTAGGGAAGTCAGGCTAGACACCCGTGCAAACGCTACTACTAACTACGTGTATCTACGATTGGCTACATGTAACACTTGAAACATTAGTAGCATCCATGAATTCTTTGAATTCATTGCAACATGTAATGGTGAACTAGTGACGAGGGTAGACGGTCACTTTAGTGGTCTTAGGGGATGCGTACGCTTTTGGCTCTAATATAGTTCCTAGAAAGGCTTACTACAACATACCTTGAAGCGACAAAGTGTTTTTAGCCTGCAAAATAGAAAGATACACAAGTGTACAGTGAAAAGTTTTTTAAGCGGATGTGGAGCTGAAACAGGACAGTGCACAGGTTATAGGACATTGGAAGGCATCGAAAGGTTGAGGGGCTTATGCAAAACAATAACTGAAAACCAGACTATGACCTCTGCACAAACAAAGAATTCAAATCAGTTTTTGAAAACATGATGAAAGGATATTCTAGTGAAGAAAAAAATATTAATAAGATACAATTGGAATGCTCAAAATTGGAATCATACAGCGCACAGTTGATCTATGGTAGATGCCAGAGATTCTTAGAGGGTATTTAAATTTTCTGTTCTGTTTCACATCAGTTTTCCTACTCGGAGCAAAATTTGATCCTTTTGAATGCATATTTGTATGTGATCTGAATTTAATTGTGCATACTATACCTACATGACGTATGCTATCGTTTTCCCCCCATCAACCGGGGGGAAAGGAAATCAATGGAATTTGTCGGCCCGATAGAAGTAATCGGAAATAGGCACCGTAGAGACAGGTAAACGGAGGAGACACGGAGTTTCCATAAAATTGAAACGTATTGCTCTACAAGACTTCAGTGCTTGGATTTGGCTTGTAAACTATTTGGACAATATATGGGACATTTTTTGAGCCTAATTAATTGATTCTCTTAGAAGTGCCTCAAATGTATCCTATTCTATTTTGCCATACATAATTTTGACTTTAATTCCACAATGAGAGATTCGTAGTTGACGATTTTAATTATAAAATGGAAATAAATGCCGGGGGTGAGAATTGAATATTAATTTGATCGATTATTGTGTATTGTACCCTTTTCATTATTTCGAAAGCAAGAACTGAACAAAAATAGATGCAAATTACAAATCATGTGAAAATAACAGCAAGAATATTTGGAGTAATTAAAAACTAAAGATACATAAGAATTAACATGTTATAAAGTGTATGTAGAATTATGATGATACAAAAAAAAACATATAAATAAATATATTTAAATTGTACAAATAATAGAAGTTCAGTTTTCAATAGAAATTAACTAAGGTGAGTGTGGATATTTTTAAGCAAATATTTTTAAAATTCAAGGTTCTTCTATTACTAAATATTCTGCAGATATGAGTCGTACTGGTGTAAATAACCTTTACGTAAAAGAATAAAAAATCTCGGAGACATTTCATAGACTTTCTTGGAAAAAGAGCTGTGCTCTTGATACGTTTACAATTTCATCTTTAGTTTCTACGACATGACTTCACAGAATTTCTATCAAAATAATTGGATGATCCTTGTTCCAGAATTCGGAGAATAATGAAATGATTTCTTAGAAATTAAAACGATTTTAATCATTTTTATCTATGAAGACAAAGAAAGAGAAAACTTGGACACATTTATTTACTTCGTGGGAATTCTAGAACAGCTTTATTAGACGTGTTTAATAAGTTTCCTAAAATAATGGAAAAAAAGTTTGGTTTATGTTACTCTTAACATCTTCTAGATCTAAATATCAATGGACAACTATTCGGGCCAATGGGATTTTCCATTCTTGACTTTGATTTAAATTAAAACCATGATTAGAAGACCCAAATTAATTTAGTTTAGTGCTAATATATTCTTGGTGTTGTTGTTTCTGCCCGTATGCACACTCGATACTTGCTGTATAGTAGGCAGCATTGTGTAAGAATTACGATTCAGCGTATTGCATCCCAATTAGGGGCATATTTATCGTAATGCCATTAAAGTACACCTTTCACATCTGGCCTAATGTTAATTTTTGCCACCGCATCAAAAGAGGACAAATGCCGGCTTATTTCGAAAACCGATGCATCTCAAATTAGGCAAATAATGAAATACACCTCGTTTATCAAATTTATTTACCTGATCCTTTGGTGCGGTACGGTATTAGTTCAAATTTTTAAGATTAGTCGTATCCAGTGCGAATCCAGGCCGGACCCAGTCCGCATTAAATATTTTGGGGCAGCAGGCCTGAATTATTCATTGCACAATGCATAAATTACTGGCCGTATGGATATTTGATTACAACTAATTAAAGCCGGATGCACTTTGTTCGAATAGACAATGGACCGGGGGCATAAATCAAATAATTGTGGTCATTATGATGCCGAACCCTTTGGGAATTATTTGTCACAGAGGGAAACCTTCAATGATATTGTCAGTGGTGTAGTATGTGATCCGGGATTGTGGACGTGGGAGTCCAGAAGGACGGAAACGGGCTTATGGCTAATGCACTTGCGGCGGTAACCAATAATTCACCGATGATCCGTTGAAAACAATTATTTTTATATAGTTAATCAACTGGTTCATAATTAATTAACACTAAAGTTTGCGTATGGATTTAGTTCGATAGCCTGGATATGCCAATAATTTCGACTTCCATCCGGCATGATTTAATTTTGATTCAGTGATACTAAGAGCACGCCCTATAATTATCTGGCAATTAAAAGATAATTCACGATAATCGGAGTGATTCTCTCAAGATGGCTATTAGCATGGGATTTGATTACGCTAATATTTCATATGTAGAATTAAATTAATATTCAGGAGAATAACCAATCTATCTAATATGGAAAAAATTGAAATGTTCTTTATATTGCCATAAAACTACAAGTGGTGTTAATTCTGATACTTGAATATTTACGTTGATTTCTCAATCTTTAAAATATTCCGAAGTAAAACATTTTAAATGTTTTAAATTTATATTTCTATAAATGCTACTTTAAAAAAAAATTCTATGCAATCTCTAAAACTATGTTTAAGGTCAGAATGACGACTTTTAGTATTAAAAGTAATACGATTTACGTAGAGAGCTTCTGGATAAGTAGAGATAGACTCTTTCTCAGGAACCCAAAACGAGCACTTCTATGTAACTAAATATAAACTAAAGCACGTTGTAAATATAACATAACAACATATTATAACATAATAATAAAAGAAACACTCATTAAATGAATAACTCTATAACCCGGTGCAATCAAATGGAGCAAATTAATGAAAAATTTAACAATTTTATTAACTCCGACTTCTATTAAACTTTAAAGCGGACAAGACATTTAACCCTGATTTCATTGCATGTAGCTTAAATATTTTTAGCTAGCCCATGCGCGGGACTGAATAAAGTCACGTATATATGCTAATAGTAGTATAGATGAAGTGTTTTTCTGTGGAAAGTCTATGCTTGCTACCTTGGTCATGCCGCGACCTATTACATTCATTTCTTTTTGACCACGTAACATTCTTTCATAGAATAAAGTTATTCAGTCGTTTACTTCTTTAAACTCTTTCTACGAAATGGCTAAACATTTGCAAAACTAAAAGTGAAAGATGCAAAATAAATCCGCAAAATTTTGTGGTACATCAGAAAAGTATAAACGATTCCTAGTTTTTACAATCCCTACGATATCTAATTAAATCATCTATACCCTGCTTTTATTTATTATTAAACTAATAGAATGATACCTTGCGTAGTATCTTCTTTAGTTTTCCAGAATTATTTAAATTTATACTAACATTATAAAGGAAGTTTATATGCAAGATTGTAAATTTGTTCGATGTAATCACAGAAAGTAATAAACCGATTTGAAAACTTCGGAATAGGTGCATATATAGCCGCGTTGAAGAAAAATAATGAGCTCTAAGTTGAAATAAATTAAAAATGTATTCCACGTCAGCCAAAGAGAAGGTAGTTAAAAATATTTTCCCGGCTGACGGAACTCTTTTGCGACGTAACATGAAACGTAAAGACGTCCAAAGGAATGCAAATATTCTAGTTTGTATAAGAATCAGTACCGTCTTAGGAACCCATTAATTTCAGGAAAAAATAATTTCGTTTTTCGTGAGCGCAATTTTGGTCGCATTTAGAAGTGTTTAAGCTGGCTGAGAGCGCAAACTTGCTATTCATCACCGGCTAAAATCCTTTCAAGTACACAAAATGAGATTTCCCCATACGACCTATTTTCTGCGAGGTACTTAAATCTTTACATCAGGAGTCAGACGTTGTTCTCTAGCAAGAAAGAAAACCTTAAGTGGCTCGCCCATACGTCAACTGAAGTAAAAATCAAATATTTGCTCCTCTCGGCTTTTTCCTTGATACATTTCTTAAGGTGAGAGATATAGAAAGCTTTCTTCCTGCCAGAGCTTCTATTTCAGTTAAACTACCCTCCAGTGTACGTGTACGTTTCTTAATCCTATTCAAACACGGAAACGTGTGCAGGTTTCGTCTACGAACTGCTACCCTCATTAGAGATTTCTTGTAATACCCACCCGCTGTTCGGGGCCGGGGGGTCTTCCAGAGTTGATTGAATTCATTTCTCGGCCCGAAGAGAGGGCAAAAATAACGCTTATTCTACAGATACAGCTCGAATACAGGCTTCCTCGTTATTGTGAATTTTTGATAATAGCACAAGTCTTTCTAAATGGACATTAAAAAGTTCAACAGATGAAGTTGCAAAAGGAGGATCCCAATTGAAGGCGCCCCCCGTGTTTCTCCTCAGACGACATTTTAAAAGGGCGCCGACGGGGGAATATTGTTACTTCATCCTTGTAAGGTAAATTAGAACACCAGGAAATTATCGATTACTGCGGATTAGTTGTGACGGATAAAATCGCATTGTTGCCTGTAGTCGACGTGGTTAGGTACTGCGGCGAAAATTCGCTAAAGCCGCTTTATAAAGACCTTGCACTCCCTGCTCCCCTGTGCTAGCGTTGTGTACTGTACATGCGATGACGAATACATCAAGGGGCAAAAAGGGCCTTTATGCCATCCGTGTGTATATTACGTTTCCTTTCCAGAATTATTTTAATTTTTTTTAAACCATTTTACCATTGATTCTTCATGATTTGCGACTGAACATTTTTAAGGCCTAATATTGCATTTTTGTGTTGTAGTACAAAATCTCAGTTTCAATATAATTTTCTTCAGAAACACAAGGTTTTTGAATTTTCAAATTAAATTTGAAATGGCATATTACAATTGTCTGCAAATAAATTAAAGTTATAGACTGAAAGAATATGCAATAGAGTTTTATACGGTCCGCTTTTATTCACACAATCATAAGCAAAAATAATTAACAAATAACTGATCAATTACTTTCTAGAAATACGAGAGACATCGTCAATTTCAGCAATATTTAGATATATCGAATTTTCTGGAATAACTTGAGAGGATCGAAATAGAAACAACAAGAGGACATTCCATTCAAAGTGAATGGCTTTAAGTAAACAGTCGAAGAGAACAGCCCGTCAGAGTTTAGTACAAGTTCATTTGCACTAATTAAAAGGCAACACTTCTGGTGGATGACATAATGCTGGAAATTAGAAATTCATAATGGTGTGTCTCCTGCTTTGAAGTTGACACCGAAATCGACTCCGACAGAACGATAGACGCCACAAAAATGTGGCAAGTCGCCAACTGTAATTTACTAGTGAAGAGAAAAGCAACAGGGAGCTCCAGAATGTCCACGAATATTTAAGGCTGAGGTGTAACTTCATTGTGTTAGCCACGTTTTATACGGCCGTCATTTAATTTAATCGAAGTGCTCTTCGTTCGCTGCTGGGAACCGATACCGTCTGCCACGATGGGCGAAATTCATTTTTAACCAGCCAATAACAATTTCCTACGTTCGCTATAAGGTACTATGCTCAAGCGGCAGGAGAACACCAAGCCTTATGGATGCAATGGGGGATATTTTCCGGGAATAGACCTTCTGCTTTTGAGGTTTTTTGCTGAGTGCATCAGTGAAATGAAATGGCACTAAGTCAACGTAGTTATTATAGCTCTACGCAGCCATAATTGCATCTTTTGACAAACTTTTCTTGCACTGTCCACACAAATCGTAGGGTCAAAAGGCAAAAGTTGCACCGAATGGGGATGACTAATTAGAACGGAGCGATAAGTTTGCAAGATGAACTTTAGGGTTTCGTTGTATTTATGTTCACCCTAAGTGGGTAAAACCGGTCACTTAGTCGCAAATGGTGGCTTTCGTATTGTCACGATATTTATACCATTAATAATTCAGAATTGACTACATTGCTCGCATGCCCTCGGAATGGTGGGGATCTATTGCAACACCTTGGAAAAAGAGCATCTCCCCGAAAACACATTTTCGTGGCTCCAGACTGAATCATTTATAACCTGTTGCCGTCGGGATGTGTTCTCTGTTCGTCCTTACGTCCTTATACAAGATATTTGCCAAGCAAGTTTTGTGGACAGGACAGGAAAATTGCAGGCTTCCCGAATCCTGGGAATAGAACCACCCCCAGGCAGTGGTGTTCAAACATGTTTAGTTTTGGTCGATGCAGATACCGTGCTGGCGTGTTCCGATAACAAGAAAACATTGAACAAAACAAGTGAGGCGTGTTTTTCGGGTTCCGGGCGTCTAAAGGTTTTTAGTGACTGCAATCGATTAGTTAGGTTAACTATTTGTGTAGGTAAGAAGCTTAGGTTTAATGAGAATTGTAATTGATGTTGGCTTGCATGCATAACGAGAAGGGGCCATACGCAGGTTCATGTTTAATAAGCACTGCTTTAGCCGGATGAAATATTCACAACTGTTTTTGTTCACCTGTGCGCCCAACGTGGGCTATTCATAACGAAGGTCACAATATAATTAGACTTTTTTACCTGTGGCTCCGGCGTTCGCCGTCGTTTTTAGGCAAGAACAACCATTGTCTAATAGATAATTAAATAAAACCTTGAAAACTTTGCGCGTTGTTTTGACAGGCTTTGTAGAAATTGTTTAGGTTTTTGATAACTTCAGATTTAGCCGGTCGTCTAGATCTATTGTGGCTCAGCTCCGGTTCAACCAAAACAGATTCCTTTCATAAACCAGCAGGGTCTGAGTCTGCTTTTAAAAGGGATTTTTCTATTCAGTAGACAATTATGAATTACTACAGCAATATGAGTCTATTTAAGATAATAAGCCACGGTACACAAAATGGGTTAATCTGGCGTTAGTTTTTAATGATTTAAATAGCTTTTAATAACCCTAATTAAAAAAAATATGTTGAAGCTGAACAAAGTCATCGGTATCCCCTTAATTCCAATCAATTTCCTTTAGCTTCGTTGAAAAATGTCCCAAATACTTTTAAATGAATAAGAACAACGGAAAAGAAGGTTGAAATAAAAAATATAATTGGTTCTACCAAATTCATTATCCCCCAAAAGACATCAGGCAATTTTAAGAAAAAAAAAAGTTTCGTAAAAAACATTGCTAAATATTTGCTCCGGAATTTTCTTGTTTCGTTTGAAATTTTTATGAAAAAATATTTTCTGCTTATCGTTGGAAAAATATAAAATCAAGGCCTAACCTTCGACTTTTATAGAAGAAATTAATCATGCAACAGTTAGAACATGTTTAATTTTTCATAGTTAATTCCAAACTTATTAAGTTAAAATTTAAATAATATTAAAACGTAACACCGTATCGCGAAGTCCAGGTACTTACCATCTTATACAGCAAATACTGGCACTCGAAAATTTAGAACCTACTTATGCTTTTCGAAATTAAATTTTTTTATTAATTTATCGTTATCGTTTTTACTAAGCATTGTTAAAAATAGCCTTCCAACGAGAGGAGGGGTTTTTAATTTTATAATTTGTTGGATAACTCTGGATTTTCGGAATAAACAATATTTGCTTTAAAATTTGTATTAACAAATTTAATGTGGCTATTGTAAAATGGTGCCACAAATTCTGTTTTTACAGAAATTGAAAGAAATTAAAAAAACAACGAGTTACAAGCAACAAACGAAAGTTGACAGTACAAATTTTAATTGTGATTGTTTATAAATTTATATTTATTAGGTTTTTATAACTTCTGCCTCTTTTACAGCGTTCGTGTTTTTTTTAAATTTACAAATGAAACTTTAGGTAAATTAGTCAATTCAACGAATATTTGTTAGATCGCTCTATCAATTATTTTTCTAGTTGGGGGTATTTTTTTGACGGTATAAAACTGTTTAAATTTAATAATAAATGTTTATTCGAACAAATTAGGGTATTGCATTATATAAAGAGGATAGAGAGGTGGCAGATAAGATGCTATTGAACATTTTAATTTTCAGTTAAAAATTGCAACCACGAATGACTATTTTTAATATGATGAAGCAAGCCTGGATAATCCAAAGAACTCCAGCCTGAAAATAATACTTACTTTAATTACAGACATTTCAGATAAATTCTGTCTCGAATATGGAATATTACGAGATTGCAGGTGTTATATATTTTTAATCCCTTCCATCGAATCTTATTTGAACAGTGAATTTCATGGGGGCAACCTTATTAATTTTTTAATTAATCTATCGCCATATTATCCGAATGAAATTTTCCGACACCGCTCCTGTGCATGAGCCAGGAGTCTCGCAGTTTGCAAGGCAGCGATAGCTTTGCACGTCGGTAAAATATTGAATTCAGCGAAGAAACACTCAAATGAAGCACTGGGGCCGCGGACTGGAGTGGAAGGTATAAAATATACACCGGCTCCCAGGCAATCCAATCCAATTCCAGCGATTTCTCAAATTTCGCTTAATTCCCTTCACATTTAGCAATGGCTAGAGGGGAGCCCTATGGCTGCGGCTCGACAACGGCCGCAAATTCACTGCCTGAAATTTGTGATATTTAATTCTGCAACTTCGCACTTTGCCCCTAAATAACGCGATCTGATTCTGCTAGACAAACTCTATGATTATGGAAGCCCGAAACAGCCGGAGTGTGTTTTATTACATCTCCGTTGAGTGCCGGTGCAGCTATTTGCACTGTTGGTCGAACCTTTGCGCGAGCAGGTGGGTTTGAAGTGCAAACTTTCAATTAGGATACTTTTCATTCCCTTTAATTTTGAATTAACAATGAACAGAAAATAAACTAAACGCAGGAGCTCAAATAATACAAAGGGCTCCCGGATCCCAGTGCAGACGAGCTACGAGCATACGTCGGAGCACTCCCGAACGAACAGAGACGATTTATAGTAGGAGTCCTGGATCGAGGAGCCGGCAGATCGAGTATTAAAAGAAGGAGCTCGCTCTCAACTCCATTAAATTTTTGTCAGGGAATCAATATTCCAAAAGCAATCAAAATTTCCTTTTGATTTCCGCTGTTGTTCTCGGTGGCGCAGAATATCTTTGTGCTCATGCAATCGAAATGTGGGGATGCTCCTTGGGACGGGATAGGACCCCGTGCCGGAACAAGGAACAGCATTGTTTTGTGCTCTTGTTTAATGCAGCTCTCTGGGATGGCACAGCTCATATAATAAGATGTTGCGTCATTAGATTTTGACGTATTTTCAAGGGTCTTCCTCCTTTCTCCGGGGTAATAAATATTTCAGGCTCTGATCAATGGGACCTCGTACGTTTGTACGAGTAATGTCCTTGCTTTAGCTACCAGCCCTGAATAATACACGTGCTTCTTTTCGCATCAACATTGGACTTAACATCAATCCCAGCAAATAATGTATAGCACTTGTATGTGTAGCTATTTTGACCATCCTTCCACGTCCTATGAAGTGGTGGGTATGCCGTAAAACTAGAAAAGCGGATTAGTGAGGGTGTTACATAAAATTTATCCAATAGGTGCTTGTACAGCGAAGAGACATTTCAGCATAATATGAAATATTCGGGTATATACACTCTACACTATGTATTCATATGAAAATGTAGAATATGTTCTCCCAAAAGTAATAGACAGTAATAAAGATTACCATTTGAACTATAAACAAAAATCGTAAAAATTCTGTTTACCTTTAAAACGTGTTGGGAAAAGAAAAATAATATTTTTAGTGTATACCTGGTCAAGCTAATGCTTGGTAATTGCAAATATTCTTTTCTATTTCAAATTTAATTATTAAAATTGCTGAATACCATCTTTAAAAGAAATATGCATTTAACATCTTGATCAATATTTTTAAATTGTTAAAAACGGTGTAAATAAAAATTCTGCCAGAACGCCAATCTCGTTCTGTTGCTTTTTTTTGTATTCCTCTTATTTTAAAGCTTGTTTTGTAAGTTATTTACAAAAGGTCGATATTTTCCCATGCGAATTTTTCACGTTTTGTATTAAGTGCGCTTTTTATAAAAATAAAGTAGAAATTCACAGTCACATGTACTATCTATAGAATGAACCTAAAATATATATAATTTCTCTAACTCTGAATATGAAAACTTGTAAATTGTAAAAGAAAACTTTAAAATTAGGTTAGTCATCTATCAGGATTATTTAAAAATTTTGTTTAATCTTTGGCTTTTTGTCGATATATGTGCCAATTTTTATTTTATTTTATTTTTTTCTATAAATTCAAAAAGCTTGGGTTTTTAAGATTATTACTTATTGATTATAAATGGATTGGAAGGATTTATTAGAACCTGACAATTAGTAGTCAGTACACAATTACAGCAAGAATAAAAAATTTCTAGTAGGTAAATTAAGTATAATTACTTGAAGAGGTAAACGATATAGAAACTGTGTCAATTTTCGTTAATTTTGCTAATTTCCCTTTTAAATATCTAAATATATTAAGAAAGTTATTTAAATTAAGAATATTCAACGATCAGATTCTCCATTTTAAATTGTAACAAGTGCTGTAATTTGTACTAGACTACAAATTTTGCTTATAACTTTTAAAACTTTTGCAAAATATTGAATCTCTTTTTCCAAAAATATTCAATTCTCCAATTTAGTGATATTTCCAAGTTTTATTTTCTTTCTTTTCAAAGTTTTGATTTTAATATAAAATGTAAAAATGTTTAAAAATTCGTACAGAGCTTGTGTTAAATCCTGGTAAAGTCGTATTGAGGTAAGCTCTGTTTTTTTCTATATTTATGTCTTAATTTTGTGGTTTAATGTAGTCACATTTCCAAAATTTTACTTCCGAGCTGGAAGGAAGGCTTCCAAAATTATTGTATCCATCCATCTTTTTTTTGTGGAGTGTCTAATCCAGCCAATTTTGATTGACATAATCGCTCACAGGGTGCACGTCGTGCATGCAGGTGAAAAAGATAAGCCTCTTTTTAAAAATGAATTCGTCACTGAGTCATCAAAGGCTATGTGCCTTCAAAATATCAATATGCGATAATTTCACGGATGAAGTTATCGTCAGTTTCGGATCTAGCTTCGAAAATACATTAATTTCGCTTAAGCCTAGCCGAATAAATGGAGTCCCGGTCCCGGGCCGTCGATGAGCGAGCAGGGGCACGGAATAATGCCTCGTCACTATTGCAGGAACAAAGCACAATTTAAAAACAACCCCTGGTGATAAGCCGCGACTGGGAAAATTGACAAAAACCTTTTCTGGGAAACATTTAAAAGAGACAGAAATGGCCGAGCCTCGGATCGTTCGCAGTCCATTTTCCGAACTCTTTAGTGGCCTTTAGCGACCTGCAGCCCCTTGTCGGGCGTTTTCACCTGACGCCACCACCCCTTGCACACCAGATGAACGTGCTTGCTTAATTCACCTGAGTGTGTGCCCTTTTTTTGCCAATTAAATTATTTAACCAAAAGAGCGTCGCCCAAAGGGGATTCCGTGTGAGCGTGTCAGTTGTGCGTTGAGCGCCCATGTCCAGGTTGCCGGCGACACCATTTTCGGGCCTGTTTTGTATGGACGATTATCAAAACGATCATTTATTCAAAATGATAAAATTTCAAGTGAAAACACTCGTTTTGTGATTTGCGTTAGACGCGAAAATGTGTCGCGTCCACTTTGTCCACATATGGTTTACGATTTTTTAGGGTGCCCACCTCCCTGCCACCTGTACGGAGGTTATATTTACCCTGCCGTGGGTAATGGGCAGCTGTTCTGCTCAAACTCTATTGACAAAATTAATTGCTAACAGAGGATGTGCGTGTACTTGTCATGTCACATTTATTAAAGGCGCACAATTCCGCCTTCGGTTACGTGTGTTGCCGTCCCCGGACAGTACAAAATGTGTGATGGGAAACCCGTGTCATATGCGAAAATATTGCCGGGACGAAATTTGTCCGAGGACGATTAAAATTGAGCGTCATTATGATTACTAATTTATTTTGTTACGCCATTCTACTTAATAGGTCATATGAATTATGAGGGCAATATAAACACTGGCCCGGCTGCACTGAAATTTTCATTAGTTTAGAAAAAAAGGGGAGTAATATTAAAAATTGTTGTGCCTCTGTTGATTTAATATAACATAAACATGCCAATTCTCCGGCATCCGGAATCCGAACAGAAAACAGTTTCATAAATTTCAATGAAGGATCCTGAAATGGGGCTGGACAGAAAATCTAATTGCATACATGTCCATATAACAATATTAAAAGTCTTAAGAATTATATACAATTATATTTACGCACAAAAAAATTATATTAGGACAGATAGCAAGAAGCAAAATGATTCTTTTTAATTTTATATAATGCGACCTATTAAAACAATGCCAAACTGTCTTATAAAGGTAAAAGGCATTTGGTGCAGCTTTTTCTGTACAGAATTATTATTAAAATTAATGAATTTTTCCTCTTCATTTACTGAATTTTATTTAGTTCCGTCCGTTCCAGGTAATCTGGTAGTAATGTTTATTAAAAAATTCCTTTTCTTTATTTCATAACTTTTTTTGGATGCAGCATTTTGTCATGATTGTTTGAATGAAGTTACGAACTATGCCATTCAAGTAATGACACAAACTAGTGGAGCTATCAAAACGAACAACATCGGCGGTTGTATGTAGAAGTTCAAGTATAAAATATTATGGATTGTTTGAATATTGCTTACTGCTATTGTTTTAATTTTTTTTGTTCAGAGAACCCATTTTTTGGAAGTTTCGTTTCAATATTATGCAAAATAAAATCCGCCCAAGTGCGAGTCAGACTCGCGCCATGAGGGTCTTGTATCATACAAAAAGATATCTACGTAATACTTTGTCTATGTTACTAATAATAGAAAGGAAAAACTTAAAATTTGACTTCGGTGTGGACTTCCAGAACTACTGAGGCGATTTGATTTTATAAAGACACATTTTTGGTCAGAAATTAAAGAAACTATGCGGTTTAAAATTAAAAGGATAATGGTTTTAGAATGTGTGAAGAAAGTCCTTTTATGTGATACCCAACTTTGCCTTGTAATTCTACCTTTAAATGTTGACCCTCCCGTTTTGGACCCGCTTTTAAAAGTAAATATTTTTTAAAAATTGTTTCACCTGGGATAGAAGCGGGCAAGTATGTTATACAAATTTGCTAAATTTCAAGACAACAGGACTAGTAGTTACTAAGGTAAATAAATTGATATCCAGACAGACAGACAGACAGACACCGAAATTTCAATATAAGGGTTCCTTTTGCACCTTTTTGGTACGGAATCCTAAGAAAAGTAGTAATGTGTTTATATTTTTTCAGAATTTTTAGACCTAAGATGGCGTGGATATACAAAACGTCATGATATGTGTTCTCAAATATCCTGGCACATTCATTTCCAAAATAATTATGCGACAAAAATAAAAAATCCCATGGTCAAGCTTTGGAATTCTTTGCATACTCGGAATATATGTACCGTCCCGAAAAACTATGCCGATATATTTCAGGACGGAGGCAACTTTCTGAAGTGCTTTGCAAGAAGCATTGAAACCATTTCAGTTTTCCTTCAGGACAGTCGTTTGCGCAAGTTCCATCTTAAAATCATATGAAGCGTACAAAGTAATTTTAAGTACTTGAAATCGTATAAAGTCCCTTCGCCCCAATTAGTTGCTTCTGTCCCAGGGATTTTCGTTTGAGGATACCCTTTCTGTGCCTGAAACGTTCGGCCGCGGCTCCGAGACTGCATTTTTTCAAGCAACTTGAAATTGTGGGGAATTATGCAAACAAAACAAAAAAGAGACTGGACGAAAGCAATTAACCCTTGCATAGGTAAATTAACGAAGTGGGTGCTTTCACAGGTCGCGCGACATGGCGGGGCTAATCCGTTCGACAAATCCTTCTGGTCGTCCGCGGACGCAATTTGATTGTCCGCGATGGGAGGAGTGGAGCCGATTCACAGGGAATACGGAAGTGCGCGCATACGTCCGGTACATGTAAAGCAGGTGGAATTTTCTAATTAAAAATTCCCTTTTTTTAAATTTATTGTGCAAACAGGACACGCCACCCCTCGGCCTCTCAAAACAATTGATCAAATTTTAATCCGACCCAAAAGCCGCGTGCCTAATTGAAGTCGTTGAGCAAACACAGTCCCCACGTCGAAACCACAAAAAGAGGGAATGCACGGGCGTTATCTGCGGAAGAAGGCCCGCGGATCCACAGCTTCCTGGATCCTGGATCCCGGCTACTGGCTATGCTTATCTTCGAGTCACGTTTTGTCCAGATATTGCTTTTGGCCGGGAAACACGAGCTCCCATCAAACGGGAATGCCACCCGGAAGGTGAGGCTTTGTTGCCTCTCCCGACCGCCCCGTCATTCCCATCGATTTTCAGTCAATAAAATATTTTTATCGGGAGGGGGACCCAAGGCGACGATTTATTAAATCAAAATGAAGACAACGGCGTGCCGAGCCCGGCCTGTTGAATGCGACTCAACAGGCGGTGACAGGTCCTCAGTTTTGGGCCTCGACGGCGGTTTTCGTAAGTTATCCTATCGCTGCAGCCGCGGCGCTCGCGGGCGGTGGCGTGCGCGGCAGCAATTAATTATGAACTTAGTGCCATTGCTAATTCATCGATAAAATAGACCCACGGCGGACGGCCGCGCGGGGTGACAGGAGTATGAGAATATTGGGGGTATTTGTCGCCGCTCTATGGAATTCTATGCGAGCGCTAAAATTAGACTCCCCCGATTCTTGCAACAGTCGCGCTATCTAACGTAGGTACGGCTTCCGAGCGTATTGGCTTTCAAAGGAGGGGAGATAAGCCACTTAACCCCGTGGATTACTAACCTTTGTCGCATCGGCAATACCTGACCTCAAAATAAAGACTGATTGAAAAACACAGAGATTATGAAACGATTGTTCTAGAAAAATGTCTGCTAGGGTATTCGCCTTACTCGTGCCACTAGAACATCCCCATATGAAAGGCTTTGACTCTATGCATGATTCTTCCGGCTAGAGCTTAGACTACTGAATCAACTGTAAAATCTAATAAAAAATTATATAACAAAACAGTAGTTGTTAAAATGTCTCTCTTGGAATAGTAATCGCTCCATTTTGTAGGTGAATGCACAGGTCAGGAATTCAGGATTCATTCGAATCAAGAATTTGAAGAAGACTTTTGATCATTGAGACAAAATATGATCAAAAAAGTCAAGATATCGAAATTATCACTTTTTAAAAGAATTTCTGACTAAATATGATATTATTGATTATATTATACAGAAGTTAAAAAATATTTCCCGTAAAAAACTAGTTTTCAACAAAATTTTTTCAAATTTCTCTTTTCAAGTGAAACTTTAATTTTAAATAAGTAAACAATTGGATCTTGTAAAGAAGGCGTTTTTATATGTCCATAAATTTTTATAAGGTGAAATCGCAAGTAATTAATAAACAGTAAAAGATTTCCCGCGTGGAGTCTCACGTTCTTATTTGGAGGTGTGACCGCAACGGGTTAAAGCTGATATTCTCAGAAGAGCCCGGAAAACAATAATGATTTAAAAGTATTTTGTACACTTTTATATTTTATTATACCTTGAACACTTTATAAAGATGATATTGGGTGACAATGCGTTTCTTTTTCGTTTTAGTTTTCGTATTTGAAGTATAATTATATTTTAATTTTCAACATTGTAAAAACATATTGGCTTTTTCCTTTCATTTTTAACTATATGAGAACAAATCTTTTCGTACCTAGGTTTAACGTCGTTAAACATTTTTACTCTTAATTACAATACTTTAATTAGTAAAAATTAGCATATTTTAATTTTTTATTTGCTATTAAAAGTAGTAGTCTAAAGTATGGAACTGGAATTGATGGTTTTTCCATGTTATATAGGATCAGCCGTGCACGAGTTTGTTGTGTAAATTATTACTTATGTTTTTTGGAACGACCTTGAAATATCCAGCAATCAATCTTAATCTAATTATCGAACTTTTTAAAATGTTGTAGAATTTGGACTTATATATGAAAAAGTTCCTTCTACAAAATATTTCAGCAAAGTTATCGTAGAAAGTTTTTTTTCACAATAAGTCCGAATCTCCACATTTCGCTGAGTTGAATTTCACAATTGCAATAAGACTACTCACTCTGTTAGGAATATTTTGCAGTCTACAACAGAGATCTACGTCTCTTGAGTTCAAAGGAAGGTTTTATTATCCAGATCTTATTTTGGGTAGTGGCTAGTATTTCTTCATAATATTATCTGCAATTTCTCTTCTCTGGCTGAGAATTTTTCGAGGTAGAAAGAAAGCAAAGATTTGGGTTACTATTTTTAAAACAGTAGGTACTAGGAAATCTCTGGTAAGCAAATTTAAATACAACAGTTGTTGTACTGTTGTCTCCGAGGTGTATGATAACAACACATTTGGAGTGTCACTTGTAATGGAAAGTTGCAGTCAGACTCACTTTCACAAAGTTTATGGACTCAGTATTTTAATTCGGAATAAAACAATGGATGCTCTCTTAAGCATTATATGCAAAGCAAAAACAAATTGGATTAAAATAGAGAAAAAGAACTTTTAAATGACATACCAACCTGGCACCAACCTCCATTTTTGTATACAAAACATGAAGAGGTTGCTTTAAAGCCGAAAACACTCAACTCGGAGACTATAGTAAAAGTAGAATCATAGTAGCAAGATGTCAAAGACGTTATTATATGAGAGTCTCAGAAAGATTACGGACGACTTTTATCATCCACAAACGAATAATTTATGTTTTAAATTTAAAAATCTTGTGTTTGCCCAAACCTAGTTTTCTTAAAAAACCCACACAGCGGTATAAAGGTGCTTACACCTCTAAATTCAGGATTCAGAACCTATCAATTACGTAATAACCCTCACCCTTAGTTCATTTTATGTCTCAACCTAATTTGACTCTAGTTTGGTGCATGTTTCCTGCTAAAAACAGCTAGGCCAAAATTTAACCAGAGGCAAATGGAAATTTATTTTTCGGCTTGGGACGATATTAAAAAACTTTTTTGTATTTTACTCGGTGCAGGTTATCCGCGATATTTGGCTGTAGTTTTAAAGTCTGCGATTCATAGCGAAGTTGTGAAAATGCCATATTATGGCAAAAATTCGAAAAGCCTTAAAAACATCAACCAAATAAGAAGTTTAGGTTAGTGGAAATTCAATAAGTTGCTTTATGTATTTATAAGAGATTTATGGGAAAACACCATGGAATTCTACACGGGAATATATCAGCAATATGACCCTTAGCTCATTTCTTGTCGTGTAGAATTGGATTGGTTAACTCAAAGTGCATTGGTCAGAACCCATCAAATTTTCTAAATGCATTTAATATTGACTTTTGCATAACACAAAAATTTCGCAGTCATAATGCGCCCCACATAAAAGCAGCCAGCAACAGGGGAATTTATAAAGCGTCAAGAAAGGATTTTAAAGTTTGTGCTGCAATCCAGAAAACCACCTGCCACCTGTATTTATTGCGCACAAACGACAAAGTTTGCAGCAATATTGCACAAGTTTACCATTTTCGCGCTCGTGCAATGTATAGCTTCACTCCTCGGATATATTTAAAACCCTCGAGACAGGGTGGAGAGTAAATTTGTAGAGTTTTACGACTTTTAAGAAGATTTTTTTTTCTTTTTGCGAGTATTTTTATGCTCACCTTCACACCAAATCACTGCTGAATTAAAGGAACTCTAAATTCAATGGTCAGCGTCATAAATGACTCCTCAAAAGTTACAAAGTTCATCTGTGCCTCCATTCGCCGTCCTTCTAGAAACAATGTGATGAGACTCGTCTGCTCGTCTCAGCCTCTTAAAGTTATTTTTTTTTAAAACAAATAAATCACAGTCGGGCTTTATTAAAATGCAGATTGATTTTTAACTCGTCCGTTTTGTCCTTCCTGTCTGTCGTTAATGCACCTTGAGCAAAAACAAGGCGGTTTATGGAGCTTTAGCAAAGTGGAAGTTGCTCAACAAGGAGCAAAAAGGGGTTAATTCTGCGGGAAATCCAAATCGGCTTTAGATCGTAATCTTAATGTGAACGAGTCTAATTTTTATTTGCTTAAATATCAAGGCATAGGCCTTTTAAATTGGCCCTTTTAGTTGATATTAAAAAATAATGTTCACCTTATTTTGTTGCGTTTATTAGACCATTAAAATAGGGTGTCCCTTTGAAATTGATGTAGAGCCGGCAACCTTATATAAAATATAAAATCAAATTTTCAACAATTATATAAAAGTCCTTCTGTATTAATTGAAAATTCTAATTTTACTAACTATTTAAGATCTCTTTTCTTTGAAAATAATTTTAAACGATTACACAAAGCATTCCATTTTTATTTAAATTAAGTCTGGAAATTAAAAGTTCAATGCGGAAATATCTGAGTAAGGTAGACGAAACCCGAATATTATAGAAAATCTGTGTATCTATTTTAATTTTATGTAAATGTAAATATGTGGCGATTTTATTGCTTATATATAAATTCTAAAGTGTAATAGTAGTAGTTAATTACTGGCAATTTTCCTATTGAAATTTTTGAAAATTTCTACGTTATATCGAAAATTTTACACAATCCCTCCTTTGGCTTCGCCGTAATCAGGACAATTTTAAAAAAAAAATTACTTTGCGTAATTTTTAAAGCAATTCTAAAAGGTTTGAAGTATGCTTTAATGAAGATTATGTTCAAAATATCGATGAAATATCAAGAACAGAAAATAATCAGTTGATAATTTTTAAATTTAAAAAAATTTCTAAATCTGAAATTAAAAACAAAGCGTAGTGATTCTTAAGAAAAATATGCTTTTCGATTGGAGATCGGAGAACTAACAAAAAGACGGGTTTGATTAAAATTTTACCTAGAACGCGTTCGTCACGAAGATTTGTTGGGATTTTATTTTTAAGCGCGGGTATCACGTGTATGGACAACTGGAGTTTTTGTAGAATTAATGTCTGAAAAACATAAAATACTACCACGTTTGATTTTTATTGAAAGATAAAAAAAAATAGTTTTGTCTTTTATTATATTTAAAAATTTTTAGAAAACAATTAAACATCCTAAACTTATAAAAATTTCTTTATTAAAAGAATAAGGAAGAGGGATGTGGACTTTAGTCCATAAGCAGTCGGAGGAAATACCGAAAACAATTTTGAAAAATAAGGTGGATAAACTTTTCGCTATTTTTTTCTTGAAATTGTATTTAATTTTAATTTAAGCTTTGTTTTGAACCCACTTTCTTATACTTATCTTAAAAAAATTAGTTTTGCGCGCTTGTTCTAGGAATTTTAGAACTAAATCTGACTAAAATCATATACGAGCACCACAGAAACTCGTCTTTTAAAATAAATAAATAAATAAATAAATTGCTTGCACGATTATCATAATTCTTCCCCTTATGAGAAAGTACTTTCTGTCTAGGCAGACAAAGGAGGAAGCCTCATGTGGCTTATATGGATCTTGGTTTTGGCACCTTTCTGACTCGAAAATCGTAATTCAGGCATTATTGCATTATCGTCAAATCTCTGACCTCGCCAGGTCTTCGAAACGATCGTGTGTTTCGTTATTAAGGTATAAACTGCTAAATAAGAGTTCAATTTGTCCTCCAGCAGGGCAATCACACACCGCTAGCGTGTAATGGAGGTGTGCTACAACGGGGTCAAAAGGCGTGGGGCCTTTGTTTGTTTCTCTTTTATATTTTGTAAATTTGGCCTTATTTATAAGTAGGCTGGCATGGCTTTAACATTGTGTGAAAAGAGTGAAAGCAAATATTAGCTCAGCTCGAATCCTTGAGACGTTTCCGAGCGAGGAAAGAAAAACAAGCCGACACTATCCTTTTTAGGAAAGTTTACTTTTACGACGAAATCCTTTTCGACACAGTTGCGGAGCACGGCTACCGAGGATTAGGGATATCCTTCAAACTTCAGGAAACCAAGATTTGTTTCAGCCTATCTTTACCATGGACAGGAGCTCCTCGAGGAGTCAACCAGACACGGTCCGGGTTTAATTAGTGCGGCGCAACGGCATCGGGAAGAGTGGCTGCATAATTAAAAATTCACGGGGGGCATTGATTAGTGCACAGGTGACCTAATAAAACTTTCAGGCGGATCGTAATATTCTGGCGCCATTGGTGGCAACTCGACTCTGTCTAGGGTAATTGAAATGCCTACGTAATGCCGTTATGCGATCCTTGGTCTCCGGGTGGGGTGGGCGGGTCGGCGTGTGTGTGTGTGTTGGCGCTCGGCCCAACAGAACGTCGAGAGCCATTTTCGAGCCGAACTCCGGGCCAATGTTTCCGCCGGGAGAGCTGGAAGCATGTTGCCGGACGGGCGGGGCTGCGGCAGGGACGGCACAGGGCCACGTTTATTATTCATAAGCATCTTTCACAATTTACATGTCGGCTGGGCTGCTTGTGTTTGTGCTCTGGATTTGCTTTGTTTTGTTTGGTTCGCCGTCTCGTTTGCTTTTCGGGTGCCCTTCGGGTGGGGGTGGGAGGTTCACCGTGTGTGTGTGTATTTGCGAGTGTGCCAAGTAATAAAAGCCCTCATACTTACTTGAGCATTCTATAACGCAGCTGCGTTATATGGACACCAGCAGAGCAGTCACCCACACTTTAATGCGGAGCTCCAGGTAAGAATTAAGTACACGTGCACTTCAATAGTTCAGCAAATCCGCATAAATCTAGCCTCGAAATTTTGCTACCCGCTTCAAATTAGTTCAGCATACACATGGCAGCACTGTATTCGAGCGTGCTGCTACTCCTGCTGATGTACACTTATTGCTGGCGAGTAACGGAATTACAGTGATATATACCGTTGTGCAAAGTACCGATTCACCCGAACTGAAAACACCCGCATAGCGTCCGAATCGGATCAGGATGGGGGTCAGATTGACATTACCGCTCCGTCCCCCGGCAGTAGAAGCCGAAATCGACCCGCAAACAGCGCAACAAACAACCGCAAACAACAAAGTGTCACTTTTTACGGCACTCCACACAAAAGGCAAAAGGCGGATACCGCTAGTCAGACGTCAGAGTACACGCCACAGTCACAGCTTGTTGCTTCAGCGAAGGGTGCTAAAGCGGGGGTGGCTCGAACGGTTTTGTAACGGAACGAGGCAACCCACCCGCCCTTGTCTCTGTGTATGTGCTAACAAGTGGTCGAACAGTCTAAGGGGAAAAATGGCGATGGGAATTAATTCCTGTCGGCATTTGTTCCCGAAATAGACGTCGAGCACGCAAACATTGGCCGCCACCGTAGCGGGATCATGTGCCGCTCCTAATTGTCGCACTCACTCGCGGTGTCGTAATCAAATTGGCGCCAATCCCCGGTCCCGGCGAATGCAGCAGGTTTCTTTGTTTACGACGGCAGCGCATAGGAGGCCGCTATTTCCACTTAGTCACTGTTGCACTACCTGCGCATAATTTTACCGTCAACAGGTACTGAAATAGTGTCCCTGTCGCAATTTTTTCCCATATCAGCACTTTAACGCAAACAGATGCTGCAGGAAGGGTTTTTTTAAAGCTCGCGGAACGTAAAACCAACTTTGACAGGAACCTTCCGGGGGAGACCAGCATACAACGAAAGCCACCGGGACAGTGCGCCTGTGCATGCTTTCCCTTTCGTTCCATAAAGCTTTACAGTTCGGAAAAACGGTGTACCCACCTGTGCCAGCCGGGGATATCTGTTGAGCCTGGAACTGAGAGAGGGGGCCGCGGAGCGGTTCTAACGCATGTGGAACCTTCAGAAGGTTTCTTCCCAGGAGACATCTGGAGGACAATAGCTAGTTTTTTCGACTTTAACTTACCCATTTCAACGGTTTTTTTGGGAGTCACGGCATCGTTTATCCATCCCCATTTCAGTTTGAAACTTGGAATCTCTGAAAAATTCGTTTGAACCTAGGAAGTTGTATTAATGAAAACCCTTTTATACAAAATGCCTTTAAGTTTTCTCGGATTACAAAAATAAGTACTACTACTGCTTTAAGCATAGAAGAAGCAACGTAGGTATATCGCGTAATAACTCATTGGTACTGTCACGGTTTATATGCGTATAATATAATTATTGCAATGAAATGCAAATAAAAGAGCTATAAAGGCAAACTAAAATATTCAAAGGTTGAGTGCTAGATATACGTAGCAGGTAGAAAGTATAAATTATAAGGAATTATACCTTGACAACGCCAGAACAAATGAAAATTATTTTATTACATCATAAACCATGCAGTCCGAACGGAATTCTAAACTAACAACCATCCGTACAACGTGAAATTAAACAAGGCTTAAACTGTTGCAAATAAGATAGTCAAAACAAAAGACAAAAAAAACTTATTTTATCGCAAATCGGCCCAAAAGCAATCACATAAATTCAAATATTAGCAATAACCCTAAAATAAACAATTCAACAGCAATTTAAGCCAAAAATACAAAGAAAAGAGATTAAAATTTCGACAAATTATGTGGGGGTGTAGATACGGATTTATACTTAAGAATTTACACAATTATTTTTAATATTAAAAGCTAAAACTTCTTGTGTGCAAAAATTTGATAAAAAATTACTCAAAATGTGATATTTTTAAACCATAAAAGATTTGGAAAATTTTTTAACCAAATTTTATATCATCATTATTAAAATTTTTTGATAAAATTACTAAAATTATAAATAGAGAAACTAAGAATATTTCTGAATTAAAAAAGAAATAGATATTTTTACAGTGAAAAATTAGATTTTTTCATATGCGATTTAAAAAATTGGATTTTTAAAAAATGGCTGTTTTTGTTTTTAACAAAAAAAAAACTTGTATTTAAAGAAATTTACGGTTTTCCGATATGAAAGGGAGAAACTGATTTAAATCTTTGAAAAGATATTTTTCCGGTTATACCATACTCAGAGTTTAATACACAATTTGATTTAAAACCTCTTCATTTGACTTGCAATAAAATTAAAAATGGCGCAAATTGTTTGCTCAGTTTATGTAACTTCTCACAAGGTGAAGCGGGGAAAAGCTATAATTGTTAGAATTTTTATCTGAAGTAATAAACAATCTCGGGATGCACGTATCTACTTGGTATAATAGTTCTCTACAGCAGTTGATTCGTTTAATTGGACATATCACTAAATGGTGACTATTTAATTTTTTAATGTTTATCATCTTAACCCTTATTTTGTAGCTTTAGAGAAAAAAGGGCTCAGAGTACAAATTTTAAGCTTAGCACTAAACTGTCTTTTAAGTCAACATATTCTAGAATAGTAAACAAACGTCATCCAGACATAGGTCATAAACAATCTGGGGCTATTACATCTGACGGATTCACCTCCTCAACAAAGATAGCATCAATATGAGACTGCTGTACCTAAAGCCCCCCCTGCGATTATCAATCAACTGAAATCAAATCATTGTTGCATTCCCAGAGGAACCCTGGCGGCAATCAACCAGGGACAGAGGTAAAGTGCGTCCAGAATGGACTTTGAAATCCATTCAACTGCCAAACTGCATTTACTGGTCGAATAAGCCAAGGGGCGGCGAGCGACTAGCAACCTCGCACCCTCTGAGGTTGTGAATTATAGAAGGTATCCTCCGAGAGCGTACCGAACGGTCCAAGATTTGTTCCATGCCACTCGAAGAAGCTGCTTAAGGGCATTTCCCTAGATTTCCTTTCTGCATGCAAACGATTTCAGCTTGGAGTGCTCATATCTTTCGCCTCATGTTGTCATCTAATTTTCACGTGGAAATTTGATTTGATACCATCCCAGCTCGGAGCTATTCAAGGGTGCGTTTAGCCCTGGTCCCGGTTCTGGCCCCGGTATAACAGGGCACCGAGTTCCGAGTCACCCGCACGACACAGCCGAGCTGAATTCAATAAGGGTTACCTGATTTGGTTTTCGAAATGTGATTGTTTTCGAATTTTCCGGAAATTTTTTATTGTTGATGGCATCAAGGAGTTTCCGTAGCAAATAATGGCCCGAAATCGATTTTAGTGGCTTTCCACTTCGCCCGCTCACCCGGCGCAGTCACTTGAAAGGGAGCTCTCCTTTCTAGGATAATTGGATTCGCTTTCAACCTGTTGCGTCGAACGTGCCACTCCAGCCCACCCCCTTCCCTGGGTCGTTAAATACGAAACGATTCCGGGAGGAGACGGGTGGCCTCGTCAATAAATAGAAAAAACCCAACAACAATACGGCACTGGCACGAGTACGTCCAATTTATCCAATTTATCGTTTAAATGAGCAATTTCTTTGGAGCTTGCCAATAGCTGAGACCCGAAAATTTTTCTCCGCTATTAAGTCGCGAGAGCACCGCTATTACCGAAAATTACCATTTGCTCCACTTAAGGACGAGTTTATTTTTACGGCGCGACAAATTCCCCTGTAATAGCGTACTTTATGGCGAATTGTAGTTACTGTTAAGCCTTAATGAGGAACAGGTTCCCTGCGCGAGATATGGTCCCACAGGAGCCGCCACCTGAGTGCTGTCGCCGTGTTTAAACGCTCACCTGCTGCGCCGGTGTGATGCGTGCTGGCTTTATAACGAAATCAACTTAATGACTCACGGTGGTGGGGCTGGGCGTTCGGTTTCCGACCCATTGCCAATGAAAAAAAATCCACCTTCTTTTGGCGGTAATAAAACTGGTTGAGCCCCTTTTGCAGGGGCTTCTTCCGATCCTCACTAGCAAATGAAAGCAGGGGCTCCCTGGCAGCAGCGCGAGTCTTTGAAAGTCCTTCAACTGATTCCTTGGGCGAGATAAGATAGATGTCCTCCACGCCATCGGCAGGGAAGGGTGTGTCGTAGATCTACTGAGGGTTTCGTTCTCCTAAGAAAATTATGAAAATAGTCGTCGGTAACTGTGACCCGGCTCAAATCAATCACTGCGAATGTTTTCAAATTAATTACATTACTCTGGTCGTGATTTCTTTTTAAGCTGAGGAAGAGCTTCTTCATGATTTTTAATTCCTAAATGTATTGTAAGCGGTTGTCTTTCTCCAATAGGTGAATGAATACTTTCGTATAGATCTACATACGCTGTTGAAATACTACTTATTAAAAACGAACGTAATCCTTACATGACTCGAACTCCGGAGCTCTAAATGTTTATGTAAATATTTTCCTGTTTTCTATTTAAAAGGTCTTAAGAAATTTTCTCAAAATTTCAAGTCCAAATTAATTGAATTATAAAAGTCTGAAGGAATTTGATTATGAATAAAACAGGCAAACATTCAATTATATACTTTAAAAGATATTCCCTTTCACAAAGACCATACTGACCACTATAATTGACGATTTGTGATTAAATGTTACTTGGTTTAAAATAAATTTTGTTTCCCAATAAAAAACATGATATTCCAAAAATAAATGCCAACTTTATATCGTCAGGGATAATGCAATAGCGCGTAACTAGTTCTGGAAAATACCGCGTAAGTGGCATGAACCTAAATTTTACAGGAGAGTGAAAAAACTTCATCTGTTTGAAAGTAGTTATTTTATACTTTAAAACTATTCCAAAATATTGAGAAAGTTTCCCAAAAGTGCAAATTTATCAAATTATAAGATCCAATAGTCTGAAAATAAGTCGACTCATTTTAATCCCATGTGCGTTTTACTCCATGTAAACTTTATGGGAGTGAATTTAATTAAACTTTTTAACCACTAGTTTTGGCTTGAAAGCAGCCTTTTTTAAATTTCTTTGGTTTGTAAAGTGTATTTAAATAAAATTCGTTATAATCAAAATGTAATCCTTGTCGTCTCCATCTACATCGAGTTTGATAGTGAAACACTGACTGTATAAAAGTCTCATTTCTTAATACACATACCGTTCAGGTATTTCAAAGTTTAAGAATCCTTTGGCGCTGTAGATAATTTCTATTAATATTCAAGTATTAAATTTTTCTCCTTTCTACAAATCTAAAGCAAGCGAATGAGGGAAATTTGCGTTTACTTTCACATACACGAAAGTTTCATAGATCCTTATTAATTTCCTTTCCTCAATGAAAATTTCGGTTGAAAATTTGTTGTAGCAAAATTTCAAAATAAAACTGAAAGCAGGATTTCGAGAGGAAATGGAAGGATTTAGTGGTACTTTGCTAGCATTTTGCAGTCATTGCATTTTTCGATTTTCTTTCGGGAACTACCATAAATAAAATGTTGGTTTTCAAAAATGGCCGGTTGGATAGGGTGCGCGGACGGCCGAGCGGGCGGGCATTCCGAAAATCCCCCAGTAGCGGTCTATACTATCGGCTGCATTATTCTGAACTGCAGTAATCACTCTTTTCATAATAAATTCCGTTTAGCCTCGAAAAGCGGATGCACTCTCATATTTATCTTCCCCCTGGTTACAGCCAGGTTGGCATTCGGCTCCTTTGGCCCTTTGTGCGCAAGGAGCGAACGGACACCAGTGGAAACAGAAAACTTGATATGAAAATTCAATGAAGCGCAAGTGAACGAAAACTAAAGCACTTTCCTTCCGCTCATGTTCTGGTCGTGGACGCTAGCGGCGGTGCTCAGGTACGTAATAATGTAAAAGCAAGATTTGCAGACCTGCGATTGCAGCCAGTCGAGAATTTCTGTTTTACACCGGATGAAAGGAGGACTTTCATGCCCAAATAATTCCTTGAACAAAGCACTTCGCAGCTTTTTCCTTTCTCCTTTTTCATTTTTGTCAAACTCTCGGAGCGTAGGGGATGCGAATTGTGCTGTGTCGTACTATGCCCGTCCCCCACATCTCTCGAGGTCGCCATCGGTCGGGAGTTTACCATGTGCTTTAACATCCTGTCCCAGCTGCTTCAATAATTGTCCAGGACGATTGCGGCTGCCATTTTTCGAAAGGGCGTGGATGGAATTTGACACAAATTGAATTCTAATTTGCAACAGGGGAATTATGCTTCAGCATCGCTTCGCAATTGGCGCAACAGGGTTGTCATCGGCCCGGATCCCAGCCTGGAAACATAAAGACACCCTGGTAATCGTGTTCATTTTCGACGAAGCCCCATATGCTGGTGAAATAGACCGGCGACACCTTCCCACAGGTGCACTGCATCGATTGTAGCGGTACTGTAGAGGGGGGTAAATCACAAGGACACCTGGGAGAGAGTTCTAGACTCGCCTAGGAATCCCTGCTGCAACAGGCAGCCGAGGTGACGACTCTTAACTGACGACAGGGATTAACTTTTCATTTACCACCCACTGGGGCGCATCGGAGACGTGGCGAAAAAGGATTTCTCGGCTTCTTTTCTTTTTCCACTCTTCTCTTGATTATTCCTTTTTTATAAAGTCACGGCAGCTTGCAGGAGTTTCAATGGGAGCAAACAAGAAAAGTGTGACGCAACTCAACTTTACTGTCAACAAACAATTGAATCTTTGTGCGAGAATCAACTAAGTGTAGGGCCCGGGTGTGGGACAGGGCGCAAGTCGGCGGTCTAAAGGTAAGTAAGGAACTTTCCTATTGTTCAGCCCCCCGTAGTGTGCATCTTCCGAGGAGCTGCATATATGGCTCCGGCCCTCCATTTCGAGCAAGCAATTTTCTTGAAATATTGATTTAGCCTCCCCCGAAGCCGACACGGTTGCTGCTCTTATCGCAAATTCAGTGAGTGCACTGCAAGCGTGCGGTTGACTGCCGAAGGTATGGAACTCCTGTGGACTAGGAGACCAGAAGTGCTCTGGCCGGTCCCACCTGCCCCGAGTTTATCGCAGCTAAATGAAATGTAAATGTAAATGTTCCTTGTAAGACGGGAAAAATTCGGCCTCGACGGTCACTTAGAGGCTGGTGGGTATTAAATGCGGCGGCCCGGCGGTCGTAACTTGTTTACCTACAAAGCTAGTGGAAGGTTAACCCAAATGAAAGTATATTTTCTTAGCAAGTGAACTGGCCGCCAGACCCATCGAAAGGTATAGAAAAGTAGTCACTAAAGAATTCCAGAAATTTCCCCTAGTGAAATATACAAAGTTTCTTAAGTACCCCTTTTTCAAAAATAATTCAAAATTGAGTTTTAAAGAAGGAAATAAACTAAATGGACGAACATTTTAATGATTGATTTTCCATAATGCCTTTTTGGAATATTACCTCTTTGCTGACTATTATATAACTACACAACACGTATATTTGCATCTAGGGTAAAGTTAGATATTGAATTTGTGTTAGCAGATATTGCTAAATAAATAATATTGAAATTATTTTGGAAACGTGGAACTTCTGAAATGTCTTAAATGTGTCCTTGGGGGAAAAAGCGATTCAAAAGCAACTGAGCTTAAAGTTTGGTATTTTTTGTATTCGAAAATACTTAAAGGGTGAACTTAGAAACAAAATAGATAAGACTTAATTAATTACAGAAATGTTTGTATATTACAAGTATATTTTGCTTCAAAGATAATACCATGTATGTTGTCAATTCTAGAAAGGACATTGTCACTAATTGGAATAATTGAATTTAACATGAAAAGTAAGAATTGACTACATTACGAGGGAAGGTTCAGCCTTGTCATGTACGATCCGGACAATTTTGTGCTTATATACAACGGAACTAATAAGTGAATATTGCTGTTCATGTACTACTGGAAAACAGCGCACATATAATGAGTACACTCGGGTAAGATCCAGGAGGATGGCTTTGTTTTAGCTACATTTCTACATAATATAAAAACTAATTATTCGAAAAGCTGGCAGTATTTCTATCCTCAACTTTTATTACTTGTCTGGGCTGGCTAGAATAATTTGGGTCGTTAGACAGCATCATTTGATGTAATATAAGTAAGCTTCTTATGAATTAACCTTTTATAAACAACCCTTTATATCTCTGAACTTCACTGGTTTTCAAGATTGCTGTCATAGAATTTGTTGTAATGAATATTGCACATTTAAAACTAGGAAATAATATAAAAAACTCAAGCTAAATAATCCATACCCAATACAAATTTTATTAGCTCTCTTGCGGAAAACTTTTCTAATATAATTTTCTTTATTTTTTTTTAATCTGGAAAGCTTATTTTATTACTAAGAATTATATAATTAAGATGCTATTTTTAAGACCTTTATGTGATCTGTTCGAATCTCTCAAAACTTTCAAAGACTTACATGCACATTACCGAAAGGATGAGTTTGTTTTCTTTTCGCTGACGAGCTTTGTGATTTTATAAAAATGGACTTAAACGAGCTTTGTGGATATATTAAATATTACAATTTCCAGAAAAAAGCAGCGGCAAAGATCAAAGCCAAGTTAAATAAATATAATGGGGAATCTGGACCTTCTGTAGATGCTACATAAAAATGACTTAGTAATTTTGAATGGAGCAAAAAATGACGCTGAAATTTCGTTCCTGTTGAGACCCTTTTACTAGGAACCAGGAGTTTGCTTTTATCGTTTATTTCACCAGTCTGAATTGTTGCTACTCTATGAACTCATATTATACGAGTTTTAAATTTGAATTCGTAAAATATTCGGCGCTTTTGATAAAATTACTCGGGCAATTGTCTCCCATGTATATTCTGCCCCCAAAGACTTTTTAAAATATAATTATCTTTTTATTTCTTTAAAAATACACATTTCGATTACTTGGTTTTTACTCGTTGCTCAGTCTTGAGTTTTCACAGAATGAATTTCGAATAAAAACATTTTAACATTTAACATTTTAACATTTATTGTAAAAACATTATTCGAATTTTGTACTTCTAGAAAGTTCTAGTTTAGCGATTTTTAATGCACTCTAAAAAACGGTAGACCTGAAGTGACTTGATAAGTCTATAAGAATATTAAGGTCAACTGTGTGCAGTGTTATGAAAAAGAAGCGTGATAGGCTCTTGTTTAAAAAATGATTTATAAAAAAGAAATCTAGATTAAAATCAGAAAAATCATGTGGAATACTCTGAATCTGAAGATAATCCTCTTGAGCAGCATACCTGTGTAGATGTTACATTATACCTTCTATGTAATTAAATGGAATTAAATGGAGACACACCTGTCTCCATTTTAATAGAAATATGTAGAACCAATAAGTCGAACTCTAGTCTTCAATTATTCCTCTCTTTACGCTAATTGAAAGCGCCATTCACAGTGGCACCATTTAGTGTGCTTCTTACTGTTTTGACTAATTGTTGAGAGTTAATTAATTTATAAGCGGCCATATTCAGCCTTTTATTAAATTAATTTGTTAATTGCATTAACCTCGTGGTCATCTGCTTCACTGCCACTCCAATATAGCTCTCAGTTTAGAGCGTACATTCTCTGCTGTATTTATGGGAATTCGAGCCTCAAGAGCCTGTTGCGTTCAAGTGTACTTTATTAGTCCACTCATGTAGGACCATGGCGTGCTTTTGATATAGGCCCGAAAATATAAAGGGCCGGCAAACACAGTGATTTCTGCTGGAGGTACCAGATTTCACCAGTCCTTCCATTTATCGTGTCTTCCCAATGGGTCGCACAAGCTGAATCCCTCCTGCACATCTTTTCCAGGGCTTGACATTGTTAGATTGATAAACAGAGGAAAAAAAATTGCTGTGATGTCGGAAATGTAACGTCCAAAAGGACATAAAAGGCCATCCAAAATCCATTATTCATAAAGATAGCATAAGTGTTCAATTGTTGCAATATTACCGAGGAGACAGAGCTTTTGATTTCCCGATTGTTTTCGTAGCATATCATGACTCATTTAACCCGTTGCTGCGGGGGTGAATATTTCATAAAACATGAGATACTCCGATTCGCAATCAATAGAAGCTTTTTTACTATCTCGAATTAAGATATGGCCATAAGATGGATTGTTATTTTTGGTGACTTATTCTTTGGAAAATATTCTTTTATATGTACTTTTCTTCTATGATTGTACTTAGTCCAGCCGTACAAATTATTTAATTTTATTAGTATTTTTGATTTAAGTCTACGATCATTATTTTAAAACGTCTTACAAGATAAATTCATTTGTTCAAGGTGTTTCGTACACACAAGTACTCATTTGAGTTCACAAAAATTAAATGTTATATTAATTAAATTCGGTTATTTTTTTAAAAAGAAGGTTTCTTCTACCTATGTCTATATGCCTAGAACTGGTCAAAAAGAGTGTACTTTTATTTTTATTTAAAATAATAATTAAAACTAAAGATTCGTATGAAATTTAAGAGCAATCCTCAAAAGTGTAGTTCAATGCGTAATACTTATAAGTTCAAGTACGGAACATTCAGAGCGCAAGCACAGCTCACACTTGACCGGTTTTACTCTCGTTGGAGAGTTTTTTCCTATCCACAGATTTCATTCTCGCAATAATCACAATGTTAGTAATCAAGATCTATATTATGTAATTTTTAGCGTTCCGTGCCTTAAAATCATTGATAGAACGATGAAGCAGAAGAAGCAGAGAATACGCATATGAAATTTAGCTATATTTTCATTTTATTTGGGATATTAGAAAATACTTGTAGTCTTCAGCTGATGGTTGGAATAGATCGTCATTGCTTGTTATTCCAGCCAAACTACTATTTAGAGTGCAAAGAGTTAAAATAGGACTGAATTTTCTATAAACCTCTAGCAAAAATTCAATATTTCGCTTTTATAAATACAAAAGTCTTGTTTTCTTCTAAATCACGCCAAGTATAACTAAAATGAAATTAAGTAGTTATTTTATTCAGTAATAAATTGATTGAAATATCTCAAGTGGAATTCGCAAACCTTTCTACTTACCAGAGAATTATAAAACTTATTATGGATATTAAATAATGAACATAATTATAATTTATTCTTATCGGGCATTAAAATTTAACGCTTTTAAATTCTGCGACAGTAGAAATAATATTCGGAATTAATAACAGAAGCTGTGCGATATTCCCTTTTATCATTTTAGTCTAATGGAAATATCGTGAATTTAAAAAAAATTGGTTTTTAATACCTCAGAAGCATAATCAATATTTTATTTTACGACCGTTTTTATTTATTGTTTAATACAAAAATGTTTTCTTATTTCTTCCCAAATTTATTTAACAATCGAAACTGAATCGTATCCTGCGAAAGATGTTAGTTATTTCTATTCGAGGGTTTATAAAATAACATAAATTATTTAAAAATATAAATAGGGCGAAATTGAAATTAAATGCCCGTTTGTTATAGTTGTAGGAAATTCCAAAAACAATCTTTATAAGTAGTCAGATCACCCAGCAGAACTATTTTATTTTCCAAATTAATAAAACACGATCTATATCCACATTATTAGCTGTGTGAAGTTTATTCATTATATTAACTAACTAATTACCAACTAAGTTTATCCACGTGAAGGAAAAAAGAGAACTACTAAATTTAGATTTTGTTTTATCTGAAAATAACTATAAAATACATTTTGCTTTGTTTCAGTACTTAAAATATCAATTAAAAAATTGTTATACTATTTCACTAAGGTTTCAACGGTTGCATTTATCTAAGTCTGTACACTTGTCTACTTCTTATATTTTAACCAAAGGCGCTTATGGTATATTAGATATTCTGAAATGTAGACGGTTGATTTATTATGCAGTTTACACCAAAAATTTTACGTTCTTAGATCTAGAGTTAAAGTCTTAATTTGATTTTAGATAAATATATGGTAATAGGGCAAGGAAAATCACTATCTTTGTACGTTTGCCAAAATATTTTGAAATATTTTTTTGTAGACATAAAAGCAAGGTTTTCTATAATTTTTACCTGCCTGTACAACAAATTTGTTTTTTAAATATTTGGTTTCGGATATGCAGATAGAGTGGGCAAATTAAATATTCATACAACCATTGAATGTTTTGGAACATCTAAATAAAAAATTTTCGGGTAAATAACCCGCTTGTAAGGGTCTTATAGGCTTGTTGTTTTGAAAACCCTCGACATTTTGAAAAAAAAAACATTTTTCGAGATATAAAGGTCTTACAACCATTCCAAATCTCAAGCGATGCCTTTTTTTAAAGTATGGGAAATTGCATTTAATTTCAGAGATGTGGTTTTAATTGATTTTGCACCTTTTGACTGAAACGAGCGAACGAACTAACTAAAAAATGCGCTATAAAGCGTATAGAATGTAATTTCCTATTGCTTAGTCTGACTTGTCTGTAATTAAGTTTAAGTTAGGCTATTACGGCGGCAAATAGAGAGCGAATGATATCAGGTGATTAAGCGCCAAATTAACATTATATGTAGCCACATGTAACCCTGAGTAGTGAAAGAACAGGTACGCTAATATAAGCAATGCGGACACATTCCGCCAACGTATATCACCGTACAATTCATCAAACCCAATAAGCCCTAACCAAACAGAACAACGCTTTTGCGGTAATTAGATGCAACGCAAATGCATAATCAATGGATATCCATGAGGGCCCTGAACGCATGACAGATTCCAGTGAAATATTAACGCTAGAGCATTTGGCCGGCGGCCATAGGAAATTCCACACGCAAAATAAATTGTCAAAATTGCCGGGCCGGTGAAACATTCCAGGAGTTCTTTTTAACACCTACGGAAACGGAAACCCAATTTAGGATTAAATTTTAATTTTCCAACCTTACCAGAGCGATCACAGGTGAACGGGGAGTGTGTCGAACGGGGCTTGTTTATTTTGCATATACGACCCGGGGCATTTTAGTTTCGGTATTCAACAATGTTACGAAAAATCGTGCCGGTATGTTTAATTAAATATACTTATTCAACCGAGAGCCCCGAACCCGGTCAGATGAACATCCGGAATATTCACGGCCGTTTCTCATACCCACATTCCTATGCTCGAACAGGACCACTCATGGGTCCCATGCTAACTCGCTCCAGGCCTTCGCGGTTCAACTTGCCAGGAGTTTTACGGAACAAAGCATTCCCAAACGAGTCCATTCCCGAGTTTCGAGTCATTCATAATTTATGCTGTGCCAGGCTGCTATCGCCATAGAGCATTTTTTGGCCTTAATCACCTGCCCCGCAAATTGGTAAAACTTTCACAAAATGTCCAAGCCTTATTTATTCATGAAAACTTGTTTAGATAAAAATTAGATAAAGTTTTAAGTGTTGATGGTTCCAGCGACGAGCACGTAAACACAAGTAATTATTTTTAAACTACCGACTGATAACACAAACGATATTTTTGGAAATGTTAGAAATTAAAAATAAAGGAAATTAAAGTCTTTTCAAATGTGTAGAAAGCAGTAGTCCTGTCCAATAACAAAAATTGTCGGACGTCTTTCATTAAAGCAAAAATTTTGAATTTTGGAATGGTGTTTTCTAAAAATGATGAAGTATTCTCTTCTAAGAATAAATTAAATAATATTGTTTTGTTTCATAATAAAAAGGCAAAATATTGACATTTGAAATTTTTTTAAAGTAAATGCTTTCGACAAGATGTCCAGAATTTTGCGTTTTGCAATTCAAAGCTATGCCTTTTAAGTGGAGTCCGGAGGAGTGTGCAGTACCGTCTCTTTAGTGAAATCCTATTTGTATTGATAATAAAGAGCTGCGAGTGTGACAATTGTGGATTGTTTCATGGGGTAGACAATAATAAAATTTAGTAAACAAAAACTTTTGATTTTTTCACTTTCGTGATACAAAAATTACTTTTAAAGAACGACTACATTCATCGGATCGGCTAATTTTAGGTAGATTGAGAAAATATTTGTGTAAAAATATTTTACGAACCGTTGTATATGTTATTATTTAAAAATAATAATTATATATACTTACGTCAAAGTATATTTAATAAAGCACTTCTCCCCAATTAATCTATTTGGAAATATATTTAAATAACTACTCTGTTTAGATTTACTAATTGTGCCGCTTGTGTATTTGTATGCTATGTATTTTCATGTAAACTGTAACATCTAAACAAAAATCAGGTAATTAATTTTGCCTTGATATATTTGGAAAGGAATATATAAATATACTCTGAAGTGTCCAGTAACGCACATTAGAAGTTTAAGGGCGAACAGCTAGTGGCTAAAAATAAATGTAATTTTCCGAATTTACTCCAGCAAATTTAATTAGCTCTATTTTAATAGCTACAGAATTACGTAAGTTGAAATGATGATTTTCATAAAAAATAATATGTACTTATTTTTAAAAAAAACGTTTTGTTAGAATTTTTATAACAAAAGTGTTTTTTATATATCGCAAATCCTTTACGAATTTGTATGAAGAACGCATTTCTGTAAATTCAATTAAAATTTGTAATTGAACACTGTTTTGAAAAAAAATGTTATTTTACTTCCAAAACTTCGATTTGACTAAGTTCTAAGGACTCATTTTGCTATTTAGCAGAAAACAAATCGATTCTTAAAATATTCTCTTAAATAAAATATAATAAAAAACGTTTGTATAAAAATATTTTATTTGTTCAGCAGAGTTTTTGTAAAGTAGTTATTTTGTTTATTTATTTTTTACCAAAGAAAAAAAAATAGAATAAAGGAAGATTTTTCCGAAGAAATCTGTGAAAGGAAGTCCACAATTTTTTCTTTTCAAATCTTTCCCAATGCATAAATCAAAGGTATCAGTAGAAATATTCCTTCAGTGAAAATTATCTTCCATCACCTTTTCAACGAATTTTCTACTTAATTCAGAAGTATGTAAAAATGCATTTTCACACTAAGTGAAATCATCAAGGTGTCCTCTGAATAATTTTAACATTCAACATCCCTACAAAAATATGTAAATTAGCAGCGAACACCTTCAAAAAGATATCGAAATATCTCCGAAGTGCTTTAGTGAGTGACAATCATCGCATTATGAATGTGTCGAAATTTCGAGTCAAAGCCTCCGGGGAGTCCGGGATTTTAATGTGAAATCCATTAGTGATGATTGTTTCTTAGGCCTAATATTCGCATACGAAACTTGAAACTGTGATTACCCCTAAGAGACGCAGTAATGAATTGATCACTGTCGAAAATTAAACAAGGAACAGTTTCAAGTTTATACAGGTAGGATTGGATGATTCGTCAGGACCATTAATTATCTTAAATTGTTGGTTGGATTCCGTGACTGATGAGCCAATTCACATATGGTCCAAATTAATCCACTTAACGTGTGCTTTGAATACCTTCATTTTAATTTGAGCTGACCATATCATTCCCCTTTGCTTAAGTATTAATTTATTATCGTTAATAGTTTTAAACGAAGTGCAAATTATTTTTCTGAACTGTCTTAGGATTCATTTGCGACAAGTGATTAGAGTGATGCGGATTGATCTTTATGACGCTTGAATTTATCTCACACATGAATACCTCTCATTACAAGTGTCTCTTCTTCTATAAAAGTGTTTTTATCATTATACTTTTATTTTTCTTCAAATGGAGCTTAGCCCAAAAGAAAGCCGATGTCTTCAAATAATTTATTTGTTTTCCAAAGTTTTATTATTAAACGAATGGACGGGAGTTAATCTATTTTTTTTTTTTTTGCATAAAAGCTTAAATTTTATTTTACTTTTTCCAAAAAAATTAGCCAATTCTTTATTTTAATGATGTATATGTCTGTTTGTTTGCAAAAATATTAAAATATAATTTTGAGCTTTTACGATTTTATTAAAATTTTTAATTCTGTGTGACTGCAACAGATTTTTCTCTCCTAACCAAAACTCTTTGGATTTTACATACAAATGCTGCAGTTGTGATAATATTTTTGATCCTTTATCAATTTAACCGCCCGCCTCAATAGTACAAAAGATTTAATCTCCCTTTTTTGTATCATTAAGTTAATTTCATATTTTATTAAACCATTTCCCTAGAAAAATTAAATGGAATATCAACTGAAGTAGTTATCAGAATTTATTTCCTTAAATAAGTCTACGTATATTTGCACCGTCAATTTGTTAATATGTGGAGATATGCAAAAAAAATGTTTCTTTTTAGTAACGTTCACTAAAATTAAAAACTACTCTACAAAAATTAATATGAAAATAAAAATAAATTATAAATGAGTTCAGTAATGGAGAACGAATTCAGTCCGCATAAAATTGGATAAAAAAATATAGAATAAAACAAACGAATTAGAAATCGTTGTAGTGAGCATTGCGGTGGTTATTTACATGTAGCAGGAATAAATAACTAAGCAATACTATTTTTTATAAGTTAAATTTAACTACGGAAAATAATATAAACAGTAGTGCGATCCAATCGTGTAAATTAAGTGCTTAACAAAGTCCAGTATTCTTTGAACGTAAATTTTAATGTATGGAATAAAAAATAAATTAGGTGTAATTTTTATAATTGTCTTTTAATTGACTATTTAGTAAACAAGGCAATTGTATTAGTATTTTACTTATTAATGCACAAGACAAATATGAGCTCGATTATAAAGAAATTAAAATGCGGATTTCTGCCCCTTACTGTATCAATCAATCAAACATAGTTCATCAAATTTAATTTAAAAAGTAATCACGCGAAACATCTGAAAAGGTATTATTTTTTATCTTATTGCTTTACACGTTCAATTATAACTTCTAGGAAAAAGTCTTTGTTGTGAAATGAGTTATTTTCATGTGAATGGGAGTTAATTCTCCTGTGAGGAAATCGTTCAAATTTTGGTATTTATATTTATGCCTTTCAAATGATTCCAATTACCGCGAAAAAAAAGATCCAGGTATAAATTTAAGCTTGGAATTCCTAAAAGAGTAAGCAATGTAAGGATTACTCCCACTTGTATTAGGAAAAATAGCAGGACCAATACACTGAAATTATTTTTACGATTGGATTAATTTTGTGAGTTTCCGAATTTTATTCTATTTTTACCATTTTTATTTTCAGTAGCTCTCTTCAGCAGGTAATTCGAATTATAAGATTTTACTTATTGTAAACGATCCCAAATATTTTGTAAACCGGAAAATTGTACGAGCTTGGTGGATAATCAGAATAATGTCGACTGCATTTATCTATTTTGAGTATTTGAATAGGATTTGTATATTATTTTAAATATGTAGCCTTAAAATATAGAGTTGAAACTATTAAAAATATTTTAAGACCTAAAAACTCAAAAATCGACTAATTTTTTTCGTGAAATATTTCATACTTTCTTCTATTTGTAGCATTACCACAAATTTCTTTAAATATTTCGAAATAAAATGTATCCTATGTTAAATTTTCGGAGAAGGGAGCAAAACTTAACCCGTTTCTTTTATCTTATCTAAGAGATAAAAGGGCAAAAAAAAAGAACAAATCTGTAAAAAAAATACGAAAGTATCTCAAAGTGATACGATTACAAGGAAAATCGAATAAAAACGACGAAGCCCACGACTAGAACGAAATGATTGGCGCAATTAAATTTGACTGTCTCGTTCCACCCAGTTTAGTTTTGGACTCATATTATTATTATTATGCGCAATATGAAATTCCCCAGGGAGTTATTTCTTAATTAAATTGACTATCGCAGAGACCTCATCTCTAAAAGACAAAGGACGTTACTTTGAAGTGAAGTTAGGACTGCAGGCAAGCGGATCCCCAACCTATTCAGAATATGCACTTACAAAATCTGAATGAAATCAAAGGTGAGCTCCGTTACCCCGTGGGTTAAGGGGAATGTGTGGCAATGTGCGGGGTTTATTAGTCGTGAAAAGTTATGTCGTAAACAAACAGGGCGTGCAATGAGTAAAATTGGGGAAAATTTAACTTTTCGGTATGACTGGATTACTGCCGCGGGAGATGCACGAGGCTCGCTTTAAAGCGAAGCGAGCTAGAATAACAATCAAGACCGGAAGACTCGTGTCAGTAGTAAAAAGGGAAAATCAAATTTAGTTTATTCCTTGTACAAGTAACCACGAGGACCTTCCTCTAAAAGGGTCAATAAAAAAAAAGTACTAAAACTCTTGGCATCCTCGCCAGACTGATTCCTTGTGATTCTTCCCCGATGTCAGCCTGTCGTGGAAAACTCAAGAGTCCTTAATGTGATGCGAAGTATCCGGTATCTCATAGAAATTATTCGTCTGTACGATACAAGGATATACTTCTCATGCAAGTTACACCTGGTCGCGATGTCTATCAGCGCTAAAGAAACAACAGACGGCCACAAAGTGTGAACAGTACAGGTGTGCTGGTGGGGCGGGCATGCTATTGCAAATTTAATTGGTAACTCAGAAATACAAGGGAAATTATAAAACAGTTATCAAAACCAAAAAGGTAGGTAAAAAAAAAAGAAATGAAGTAAAATGTAATTCATAATGTGAATTTTTCCTTCGCTGTTGGAACTCCTCAGGGTGCTCATCTCCCACGGGACAAGGAAAATTAAAATATGGTAAAGTTCAATTCGACACAGGCACCCACCGGTAGAAACCGCATAAAAGCAACAAAGTGGAATAACAATTCCATCTCAAACTCAATTATAGAAAGGGCGAGCGCTTTCCATTCGTGGATTTCTCTCTCGTTGCGCCATAGTGGGTACCACATACCTCCGGATTCTGCTGCCGGGCAAAATGTTCGCGAAATTCCATTAGAGTTTTGATAAACAGCCGGCGGCACTTGTTTAATTTGTTATATAAACAACGAAGAAGCGAACGAAATTTTTATTCCAATTATTTAATCTTCTTCTCTTTTAATTCGAAATGTACCATTATATGTGCCCTAGCCCTTGCGATCCGCTGACAAAGGACATTTTCAGGTTATTTTTCCTTGCAACAAATCGCCCGAGGATGAACCTTACTTGGCTACATGTTCCAGACAGAAAGTGGATATTCCTTTTAGCGTTTCGAAAGCTTCATTTTAATAAAAGTTGTTGTGCTTTTTATCTAGACTAGGGGGAAAGACGTGTATTCAACCTATTTCCAAAATATCTACGAAGCCATTTTCAAGGCATCCAAAATATTTTCCAAAAATTATCGCAGGAAATTGTGGACGCTTTTAAAAATTTGTATTAGATAATTTTTATCTTTTTACTTTGTTTCAAAACACAATTGGATAAGAACATTTTCTTTTTGAAAAAAAAGAAATATCATTTAATAAGACTTTATTTTAGTAATTCAAACAAAATAAATGAGTAAACGAATTAATATTAACCCTAAAAAGTTGATAACTTTGTAATAAAATAATTGATATTAAAGAATTAAAATGTTTTTATTTCGGCAAAATAAAGTTTTATGCTTTTATAGTTTAAGGACGTTCACAGAGACGTTCATTAATGTTAAAAGTATATTTTGATAAAATATGTTTACTTCCACGAATTTTAATACTGTTCATATTAAAGTATTCAAATTAAGTATTTTTAAAAATAAAGACCAAAATAATTAAAAAAATTAATATTTTACATTTTTGTTTTCTTATTGGTTAGTTGTTTCCCCTTTTTTATGTGTAAATTTAGTAGTATAAAAGTTTATCCAATTATTGCACTTATTTACGTACGTATTTCGCGAACCTAACGCATGACACTATTTTGCTGGAAATTTCTTTAAAATCTTTATCCTTTCTGATGTAAATTATTTTAATTAAAACTATTATAACGTAAAAGACCAGTACCAAAATAAATCGTTTCACAGAGCTTAGATCCCAACTCAAGAAAATAAAAAAAAATCATTTAATTAAATGACAGTGGTGGTAATAAAGCAACTAATTTAAAAAAAGTATAAATCGAATATTGGACATAAAATTGATATGCTCAGAATGTGTACAAAATTCGATTGAAATCGGTCGAGTAGTATTCGAAATATAAACATAATACACCATTTTGAACTAAAGCAATCTCGAAAAAAATGTTTTAAGTGTAACTCAGATAATTTCAGAGATTTATGAATAAAATATGATTTAAATTTCTGAAAATAGTGTAGTTTATAGTGTTTTCATCATAAGATGAAATACGATAAATAGTAATTTGGAAATTTAAAGAGGTTGCAATCATATAATCCAGAACATAAGATAATAACTAAAATAAAAAAATATCTATAGTAAAGATAAGTAACCTATAAGATTCCAAAATAACCAACTGGTCAAGGCTAAGTCGAGCTATGTGGGAACAGGTAGGAAACAGGAAGATAGACGACATATTTGTATAGGAACTTATTTATGACATCACTTTTGCATGTTATTCAATTTTCATTACGTTTTACTTTAACAAAATAAACCAAGAAAAATATCTCGTCATAGAAAATTGTTCATAAAGTTTGAAATTAAAGCGAAATATACGCTAAACTAAAAATTGTACAAGGGCACTGTACACGACTGATGCTGCCAGGTTTCATCCTTAGGGGAGCACTGCCTTTGGAGATATATGTTCGTTGGGTCAACTCCATCCTGGGCCTTCATAAGGCTCTTTAATCGGATATTAGCCTTATTGGAGCTTTTTCCCTAAGTACACTCCCTTATTCATGAAGTTTCAAGCAATTCAAAAGGGATAAATGCACAAACTTCGTTAATGTTTGCCCAGTGAAAGCAGAATATGAGAGTACATTAAAAATTCCCTTTCTTGGAGGAGTGACAGATTAAAGTGTTAATTGAATTTGACATTGCACACGTATGGTGCAAATTATGGTATCTTCAAAGAGGTGATACTTCGTCGTCCTTCAAGAGATGCCAGGGAAATTGCGTGAAAAAATGTTCTCAGTAAAGGTCATCGCTTGAATTCTTCAGTATATTTGAAAATGCACCACTATTATATTAAATTATAAAGAAACTAAGAGATAGATATGCGGTAGGTGACCGAAGGAATCGCAGTTTACTATTCCTCCCTAATGAATTAGGCAAATGTGCACACTTGGTTGAAAATGTAGAACGCACAATTTGAGCTAACGAGTTAAACAGAGCGTGTGCGACCGAGAGGATTTCCTCATATGCTAGAAACAAAGCAGGAATCAGAGTCTAACTATGGAATTTCAGCTAATTGGCGGCCATTGTGGAATATAAATTAAGCAATTTAGCGCATATTATGCAAACAACCTGTTAGCAGGTTGCAACTCGATTAAATTACCCTCAGGTTTAATTGATATATGTTAATATTGGGGGCGTGCCATAGCCTGTATCCTAAAGTATAGAATAAATGCATAATACTTTTATCAATTCTTGGAATCCAATTCGACTGTGGCCATGGTCTACAGTAGGCTGATGCAACTGTGGAGTGGGCGAGAGTCCCTGGGCGATTTCTTGTTTATTACAGAAAGGATCGAGGCTGAAGAAGATGTTGTTCCCCTAAGTTATAAAATATTATTAACGAGTTTGGACGTTTTCCGGGAATACATCTTGCATTATCCGAATCCGACATCCCGACAGAGGGCTACACAAGCTAATTTCTTTCATGAAACTTTCATCTGGCCTGAGAGCCCTGTAGCCTGGGGAAAAAGTAAAATGAAATACAAGTTCTTGACATTTCCTTCATATCGGGCCACTCGATGATTTCGTATTCACATACAGAATACATACATAACATTCAGTAAAAGCTTTCCCATATCCCCCTATATAACAGAAGACTTGAATCGGTTTTGTCTATTTAGATATTTATCTATTCAAGGTACCTGATACTTTTGGTATGTGCCATCCATGCCACTCATGCCATCCCAATTCGCAACGCACAGGTGAGTGCACTGAGATGATTGTTTCAGAATTTTCCCCGCTAGAATGGTTTTCTATTTTGCCTTCTCATAGTCAAGTTTTCATCTTTTCAAAAAGAACTGTCTAGCTGATGCTACACGCCACTTCAAGACCGTAAGCACACCGTGTAGGTGTTCGGTGAAGTGTAAAATAGATGTATTCGGTATGCATGCCAAAACCACGGACTAATTTGTTTCCCGTGGCGTGTTTCGTGTCTGTTCCTTGAGGTTAGAATCTTCAAAGCATAAAGGCATTAAATTCTTTTTTAATTATTACTGATTAAATTTATAATCAGACTCTTAAATCTTAACAAGAAAGCAGTTTTAAGACTTCACCTATAATACGTAATAGTGATCATAAAATTCGTAAAATTCACCTGGGAAGCTTGGGATTTCAAACAGAATTTTTACAAGAACTGAACAGAGTTTTAAGTAGAATTTTATACTTAGACCCTTATGAATTTCCTTGCAAGTAGATAAACCAAACACGTATTAAAATAATATAATATTAGTAGAAATAGATCGCGCATGCGGACATGGAAATTTGGTATAAGCAAGGCTTCCGAATCAATTATTACTGGAAATAATAGAAATTTGCTATATTTACTAATCTTTCAAATATCAAATTGAATTTTTAAAAATTGTTAGAAATAAATAGAAAATCGAATGGAAATTGTTGACTTTCTTAATTTTTCTAAGGCATAACAAGGCTTCTACTGACCTCTAGATTTAACTTGAAATTTAAATACAAAAATTATTTAGGAGTCTCTAGAGTGCTGTTTGATCGGACAATGCACTTTCTAATCTTTCATATGTTGCATTTTATTTTTTATGACAATAAACCTACTTTATGTATCAAAGAAACGATGTGTAAAATTTCGTTTGTACAATATTCAGGATGTATAAATAGATTTAGGCGTTAATATAATTAAATATTTGATTAAAACGAGATCTTTATTATTTGCATTTCAGTTTTAGCTAAACTTTCTACAAGGCCCTTCAATAAGGCCGCTACAAAAGTTTCTGCAAGTTGCATTTTGAGGAAATGTGCTTTAAGTACAGAAAACGTGCATAAAATTATCATTACGTAAAAAACAGGAAAATAGGTCAAAACTTTCAACTCGCATAATTAGTGTCTAATTTACAATAATATAAATAATAAACATTCTTGTGTACTAATATAATATTGTAGGCTGCCGTTGCATTTTGATTTGACCAAAATCTGCATTTTGTCTCGTCGGTTGTAATGAAGTAACCCCTAACGCTAGCCAGACTAGCGCATCTGATTTAACCGTCGTAGTAATTAGGGTTTTAGGCCAGGACTTTAAATAGCCATCCGCCTTCTAAATGGGTTTTTACGAAATTATACTAAGTGGCCGCAAATTGAATTGTACGAAAAGTCTGAATCTGGCATATTCAAGGTGTGAGTCGTGGAACCACAATGAAGAGGAAGACAATCGCAGCGGAGAAATGTTTTTCATTTACCTGTTGCGTTGCTCTGCAAAAACTACGGCACGCCATGGCGCACGAGTGCTCAGGCGTACGTTTGTTCCGAGCAGAATTAACACCTGGCTGCACAATAATGATGAAAAGGAGAATAATTTGCGGGAGCAGTGCTGCGAACGCTGCTAATTACGCGGATAGCCGCAATCTTTTTCACGTCTTCTGAAAAGCGCATCTGGTCCATAGTCCATTACCCCTATTTATCTCGCCACTTAGCTCCGGCTCTCCACTCATATTTCACGTGTTCTGTTAGCATCATAAAGGAGTAAATGTCTTTTAAATGTTTTATTCATTGCCGTAATTTGTCCTGGAATTTGAAAGAAATGGCACTCGCACTAACACTCGAGTATGCATGTTTATGGTGCGGACGTCAAATCTTTTATGCATGCATATGGCTACCGGTGAGTCCTGTGCGGGAGGAATGTGTTTTATTTGGGATCATAAATCTTCCAACTGGGGATTTTTTTCTCACGTACGTGCAATTGTTGATACTCCTTGCTTAGCAAGGTGTCTCCAAAGGAGCGCCTCGAGCATTTCTGTCACTGCTCTGTACGCTCCGTATTTTATTGTTCACTGGAGATGAGTTATTATATCAAATTGAGTTACATAATATGTTTTACGTTTGGGTATTACTCAAGGCGCCATTCCTATGAGAAAATTACCAAATTACCTGTGTGCAGAAGCAAACCTACTGACCACTGGGCTATAAATCAAAACTGTAAGTTGAAATTTAGAGTCATATTTTCCGACCAACCAACCAACTCCTATTAGAAAATTAATTTGTATGACCTACTTTCCTTTTGACCACAAGCATAAGTTTTAAATTTATCACGGTGAATTTAATAACAAAAGGTTATAATTTTACCATCATACACAAGCATATGGCTTAAACGGCTCAAAAGGTCTCAGTAAAGAAGATATTTCGAAACTTTGATTAATAATGGTACAGCCTTAGAACTTAAGATTTTGACTTCGAATGAAACAGTAAACAAAGTTGAAGTTCGACAATCGACTTTTCTCATTAAAAAATACACATTTAGATCCATATTCACTTTATCTTAGAACCGTTTAACTCAGCATCAAAATGCAATCAGTATCACTAGAAAAAGTTAACATTTTAGTAAGACATCCAAAACTACCTCCGGGCTCAGTTATGCAAATCAAATTTTATTTATTACAGACATACTGACATTGTTTCGAAGAAAATAATGTGCCTATAAAAATGTTGTTCACAAATAGCTAATATGGACAAAAAGCTAGACCAAAATTCGTATCCTATATTTAGACCTTATTTCCATTGTAGTCATTGCAATATTCAAAAATACACAAAAGGTCTAAATTCTTTTAATTATCTTTAAAACTTGTTGGAAATCGCGAAAGTATTGAGTGTAGAAGATTAAAATAGCTTTTCCAATACGTTCATATATTAAAAAAAACAATGGGTCAGTTTTAATTATATAAAATATCTTTTTTGAAACAAACAAAAATAAAGATATCAAAATAAGTTAATCTAGTAAAAAGAAAGAACGCCTTAATTTTAATGAATCGAAAAAGTTTCACGCAAATCGCTTTAATTTGGCAAGAACTCACGATCAAAGTTACGTACTTAAATATTCTCATACAAACGTGCCTACATAATTTATGTGCGTATGAAATTCGGTGGACCTACAGCAACAAATACATCGAAATACATAAATCAATGTATTTAAATATTAATGCATGCATCGATTTAAAGTTCAAAGCATATAAATCAAACGTTTAAAATTTAATTAGGCGAAATAGAAAAACGAACTTTAACAAGGATTAATAACAATAAAATTGTGGTTAAAACCTCAGCGAATAGGTTGCTTAACAATTTAATTCTTATAGACACGCATGTTTTAAATTGTTATATGCCTATAAGGTAAGTATTTTTCGACTATGTTAAGAAAAAGACTATTTTTTAAGTAGAATACACAAAGAAAAAAATCCAAACAATTTACAGAGTCTATCTGAATCATAACAAGTCATTTTGGGGGTAATGAATTGCACCAATCCTTAGTTAGCACATAATTAATTTTGCAGCTATGAGGACAAGTAGTCACATTTAAATATAAATTAAAAACAATATCACTGCTTAATTACGAGGATCAAGAATTCCTTGTGGTTCAATTGCTTGTCTTGAAAAAGTTAATTAGCCGAGCAGTTGCAATACTTGCTGCTAGAAGCAGACGACTTCTGCAGAGGACTAGCCAAGAAGCCGTGCCCATCCCTCATTTTTCCAACTAAGGAAATTTCTACTAAAACAATAAAAGTTTTCGTCCTTTATCCAAGAAGACAAAATTCGCTACAAAATGTCTTCTTTTCTATTTTATCTGCCGGACCCGAGTTGTACGCGCCCCAAGTTGTTTAATTATGATAGCGTCGTATCGTCCGCCTCGGTCGGCCGCACGGATGAGTAGTTTAAACTTTTAATTAAGGGAAGCAACAAATCTTCTGCGCTACCTCCAGTTTCATTTCATTCTCGTTTAAAGGATTGTTTTGTCCTAGCGCGGTGACGATGGCGGCATCGAATCGTCTTGTGGGGACAAATTAGTATAATTTTGCACTGTTGCCCCGTAATCGCTGGGGCGAACAAACACCATTCGAGATCCAGATCCCGGCTTTAATACGCGCCACCAGATTAATTTCACGTTCGCATCGTACCCTTTTAGGCATTTAATGAGAAAAACTTCGCCTTCCCAGATCCGCTTTATACCTCACATCAGCAAGGAAAGTTAATTGCTCATAATTTATTAAATTTCGAATTTCCCGGCTAATTGAAAATTAATTAACTAATTTTTTACGTAATGATTCCCGGATAAAGAAGATTACTTACCTGAGCGCACGAGACTCAGACACAAGAATAAGCTAACGGAAAGCGCTGGCTTATTCCAATAATCAATTATTATGATGGCTATTTTAATTAAATTGATAGATTGGACCTGGGCACAACGTTGCGGCCCAATGTTATAGAAATATTCTGCTTTGGGAGATGACACATCTTGCCTGTAGATACAGCCATCGTCGATAAGTCATTGAGGCTTTTGGCTTTTTCGGTCACTTCCTATCGTCTTACAATCTCCAGCAGGAAATTGAATTAAATACAAAATTTGCCTTAATGGCTGGAATTAGTTTCCCTAATGCAGTTTAAATATTGAATTGAATACGGAATTTGCAAATCGATATGACTTTTCAACCACGATTTATCGGTAATGTCTTAAAAGTATTAAACTCTTTTGTGGAAGAAAAAAATGGAAAATCTGCTGAAATCTTATTTCGTCCGATAGTCTTTTGATCCGTACACAGCAGAAATATTACGTAGTATGCATTGATCTCTCCTTCATTTCTCGGGAATCAATTGCGGAAATCTATAATTTATCTACTAGAACAAAATATGAAGTGTACATTGCACCAAGTGTATAAAATATTTTGTGGAATGATACAAATTTTATAATTTTATATTATTTTCCGGAAATTTTCAAAAATTCTTTCAAACTATAGAAAACATTCTAGACCAAAACAAATAGTGGAAAAAGAAATTTCTTCCACTTTAGGGTTAAAGGGATCATGCTTTTGTGATTTAGTTTTTTTCAAATGATAGTAAGGATAGCAATTAATTTTATTTAGAAAATTAAAAGTCCTATGAATAAAATGTTGAAAAGGCGTGTGGTATAAGTTCGTACTTAATTCAAATAAGAAACATGAATAATTAAGTCGCATCAAGCAGAGCTAATTTCGTATTTTCTGTAATCATTTAAATTTATTGCAAATATTTTGAAATTCTTGCATAGAAGCATAATTTCATAGGTTTGGGCGGTGAGAATAGCAAAATGAGTAAACTAAAACGAACCCACTTTCAAAACAGGACACCAACAATGGAATAATCCGTCAATATGTGCACATGAGGATTGTCACCCATGTCCAAAGCAGCGCTAGCAAATCTAGACATGCTAAGTAATCCAGGTAATCAACGGCGTTCATTAGTCTCTACAGCGCAGAATGATTCGCCGACACCTGCAATCAAGGGGAGTAACGTCATCAATTCAGAATTAAGCATATGACTGCAATTAACATTGCTCGGTGTCCATTGTTGGAGCAGCCAACAAAAGGACACCGTCCGGCCGCATCACCGGCACGGGACTACAAAAGGGAATAGGACGCGCCGTAGAATTTTATCGCCGCCATATTTTTCTATCAAAGAGCATTTATCGTTCGGCTCGAACCTGTGAATCACGTGTAATGATCCGTAAATCGAGATTTATCTAGGAATATTGAAGTGAATGGCGGCAAAACGGTAAAATGGGGTCGTGCTGCATTCTTAAATTGTTGCGAGTAATTTGCCTTTTTCTCTTCGAATTGCCGTCTCATTGAAGACCCATTGTCCTGATTATTGTGATTTACGATACGACTGCGTCCGGCCCCGTTGCTGTATGCAGATGGCTACAGCTTCAATTGTTGCCGGTTGCCGAATACTAAAAAATTCCACTGATACTGGTACGGCAAGCCTTTGGATGTTGCCGACATCACTTAGGGCCAGTAAACGTTGTATTACCTCGCCTTGCCGAATTCCGGTCACGTTTTATGCTCTCATTTTCTCCATTAATAGTTCGCACGATGATATCATATATCCGAGATAAACACATCCTCGAGAAACGTTTCTAGGCGCGTCCTAGATGGGAATCCAGGACTCAGAATGTACGGGCTGGTAGTGGGGTTTCGGCGAGGTAGCTCCACTTCAAATGTTATTTTAATCTCTGTGGATCCTTAGATCCTTGAGCTGGAACTAGACAAAGGTTGTGGCACCGATTTCCGGTCATTATGGGAACGTCTTATCAAAATACATTTAGCCCACTCCCGGGGTACATGGGGGCTTCAGTGTTACCCCAGGCCCGGCTAGACCGAAACGAATGGGCACGAATAAATGTTCAATTAAACAGAACAGTAGTTGCTTGGGACCCACCTTGCTACTGTGTTTTGATTAAGTTAACAGCAGACTTCCATTTCAATTAGAAAGTTCAGGAAAATCCACCTGAGGTGTTCAAGTAATTTACATACACCGTAGGCTGGCAGGGGCGATTACCTTAACTGGGTTGGCTTAACTAAATTAATAACATTGTCAGAGGTTTATGAAAGTAGCTTGGGAGGCTCTTTGTGGAAGAATTAGGTGATAACATCTGTTCTTTTCTCAGGCCAAAACCCATATTGGGCTGAGATGGTTACGAATGGCTCCCTAAATGGATTTCGCGGTTGAGACTGTTAACTGCTTGTTTACAGGTAGACGACGACTCTAGTGGGGTGCTGCGCGCCAGGCCGATGGTGCTGTATAACACCCCAACTGAAATGTGAACTTGGCGCCTTTATTTAGAGAACTCAATATTTAGGATCGCCATTATTTAAAGACGGCACCAGGTTGTGCTCAGTTTTCAAAAGGGATTAATGGTTTTTTCACCCCTCCTTTAAATTTCATCTAGTTTGGTGATCAGCTCTAATTGCAGTATTGCTTAGCTTACTTTAACCAAAGTTTATGTTGACACCTTTGAAGTGCTAGCGAATATGAACTGGAATTTGAAAACCTGGAGAGCAGATATTAACATTGATTGGCCTAACGAAAGTAACTAGTAATAACCTAACTTGAAGTTCATTTAACCTTGCATCAAGTTACAAGATGAATCAAATCCGGCGCTTGCCGAGGAGTTTTCCATCACCTCCTACTAAACCCCTGCCGAGAAACTTTATCAAGCACTCTCAGAGACTTAAAGTTAAATGGTGGGATGTACCCGCAAGTTTCACTAATTGAGAAAAAGTTGGAAATTATAAAAATAAGCTAAGCATCCCCAGTACCTTGGCTCTTCAGGTGAGTAAGGCGACTAAGGGTAGAAATAGCAGCAATTAAATAAAAACTCGTCACCACTCGCCAGAAATTGCCCACACCGGTGTGTATGAAGTAATTACCCTCCAAATACGTAACCAGAGTGAGAAATTTAACCCTCCCCGTTTTCAGGTAGAATTCTTAGAGGGGCTGGACGGGTGAACTGTTGCTTCTGCAGAATTCTTGGAAGTCTAAGCCAAGTGCTCGTGGACAATAATTTGCCAGGTGCTTTCTAGCATTTCAGTCCTAATTGAGTCCCTTTCAATACCTCCTTGACGGTAAATTGAATCTCGAATTTCAAAATGCTTCATCCTTAATTGAGTTAATTTGATTAAGACTTTTCCTATTAAGATGAGACATCCCACCCGGTGACGAATGCCCGAGAAATAAATTAAAAAGTTCTACACTAAGTCAATTTTTTTTATTTGCCGTCATCTTCGCCTCCATCATGTTACCCATCTCCTTGTCGTCTATTCATTTTAAAATTTTTATTTTGTTTGTGTCGACTTCCCCCGACAAGTTTTCCTATTCAATCTGGCAACAAGAACGGCCAGACAATCCCGAGCAAAGAAGTTTTCTGTTTGGCCTGCAAAGTAATTACCACCCCTTTCCGCTGCAACGTGCGTGCAGGCAGAGTTTTTAATCTTGCTTATTTTTTGCAACAAATCGCTTCCATTGTAGATTGTAGCTATTCCCTCAATTTATCTGACGCCACCGTTGCAGGAGCAAGCACTTGTCCTTGCACCCGGTTCAACCCGAATTCTCTTCGTTCTTCCAGGAAACGCTTTCATTTCATTGGGAACTGCTAAAATATATCAACTTCAAGACCTAGGATTCGTGCATACGTACGTTGTTGCAATGTATGCTATTCAGAGTACAGGTCTGACTTGAAACCTATTTATTTAATTTGTGGTATGGCTTTCGTTTCAAAAAAAGATAATTCTCCACGTATTCAAGTAAATTAGGTAAATTAAGTAAAGTATATAAATATATCGAAACCGAAATTTGGACGATGCTTTGGATTAAAGCAGTAAACTTTATGATGAAAACGCCCAGTAAAAACGTCGATGTAAAAAAACACTTGTTGAAATCTTTTTTAAAAGTCTCTATTAATTAAAATTGTATCGTGGTTTTTACCTATACCTAGTTGGAACTGATTTCGAATGTTGTCTATTATTTTCCAATAAATTTGGTGGTATTAAACACCATCTAAAATCGCCTACTCCCTCTTACACTTTATTCGGTCAGACGCGCTTATTGTAGATGTCTTGTACGGAAATCTGATACATTTGTTGTGTCTGTATCTAGACGTAGTTTACCCACAGCAGGTAGTCCCGTAACCGGCTTCCGCGATTGTTACATTCATTAGCGTAGTCCATGATGTTCCCTGTCGTGGCAGGTTCGCACAAGTCCTCCCAATATTTTGGGGAGCATGCTGTGCGGTTTAGCTTTACGCCGGGGGATATCAATTGTTCGAATATCCTTGATTATCTATTGTTCTATTAATAATTTCCAAGTCGTTAATCACTGAAAGGCATAATAACATCCTAGGCTCTTTCTAATTGGCCGTTAATTGGTTTTTAATTAGAGCTGCCTCTGTTGAATACATGTCGACCTCAATGTTGCCTAGTGTAACTATTCTAAAGAGAATATTGTTATTAGTATTATCAGTATAATCCCGTAAGTATTTGAAGAAAACAATTGTAAATTCCTCCAAAAATTGAGAATTTTTTTAGAGAATTTCACCTTAAGAATAAGTGCTGTGGTACTATGTGCAATTTTTATGGTATGGTCAAACCTATTTAATTTTTGCATTATACATATGTATTTTCCTTAATAACTATAATTAACTCGTTAATCTTTAATCTACAAAGTGTAAAAATAAAAACATCACACTCTTAGTATTATTCCTTTTAATTCATGGATGAAATTAGCATATGTCCTCCCAAAATCGTTCATAATTTCGAATAATTCTAATTCCTTTTCAATAAAATATCGTTTGTTTTGCACATAATTCAAAATATATTGTAAATTATATTATATTAAAATTTTAAAATTAAGTTAAGTAACGATCAAAAAACTTAATCGGCCAATGGTCAATACCAATGGTTTTTTTATATTTCACTTACTGTCCCAAGTTAAAATAAGATGTAAGTTCTGCATTACAAAATTTAATTTCTGTCTGTTTGTATCACAGAGGAAAATCGAAATCGAATATAATTAGTTACTTTTGCAGATTAATTCCGAATGTACACTTGTTGTCTGATTGTTTGCTTGCCTCTTTGCCTGTATATCTAAAGATACCTGATAGGTTCATTATTCTGTATGGAATTCGCTTTCTTATTCATCTTTATGACTGTCCTTTTGTGCTATTTTGCCTAGTTCCCTATAATAAATTTAATCCTATTATGGACCACTCCGAAAATCCATTCCGATGGCGAAAGAAATTTCCGCGTAAACTATTTACGCCAACGAGAACATATCAGAGGGCCGAAATGAAAGCATCATTAATGGAATGCGAGCATTAAGCAAAATTGGAGCCAATCAGGGAATCATGCCAACAAAAGGCTCCATTGACGACGTTGACACGGCCTGAAATGTCTAAAACAGATAGCAACTGTTTCCGGTTTGTCTTTTAATTGGGATATTTGTCGTACTCCCGCACAGCCGAGCCGACAATTAGTCGGAATGCGATTTGACCCCAGATTAAACCATTATTTGCAATATATCGATTTTGAGGACCGACTGATGCAACCAATCGCCTATGCATGGCGCATTAGGACGAATGCGCTTCAGTCCATCCGGCGATGGCCGGCAGCCGTTGAATAAGTCAGCGAATCAGAGTCGGTGATGCGTGGAGTATTAAAGTAATTACATTAGTAACCGAGTCTGAGATGTGTAAATAAATTAAATGTTAAGTGGCTTTGAGCAGTCCTTCCGGCGTGCTGGAACGGCAACGGCCGAACGCAACATGTTAAATGGAGCATTAAGTTAGGGTCTTATTTTGCTCGACTTACGGCTCAGCCAGAGGTAGAGTTGAAAGGCTGACAACATGGAGAGCAACCACCTGAAAAATCAGCTTTTAAGCTCCGGAAATAGAGACGTACTGCTGGTGCTCCAGAGGGAGCATGAGGATGAGGGATGAGCACACCGAACTGAAAGGGATTCCGGCTTGTCATGTTAGTTCATTAATTTTTCATTTGAGTGAGCCAAGGGGCTGTCAGCGGAAAGACCTGGAATCTGGAATATCGGACATGGTGAAGCGTGCGTTTAGATTGTATCCATCACACCTTGCCTTTGGGGCTTTTATGCTCCGCGTTCGGGGGCCATGGCCTGTCTTGAATGCTTGGCAATCCTTCAGCCAACTGACCTCGGCGAATTATCAATGTTTTAAATGAGCACTGACCAGAATGAATTTAAATCTAAATCCGCCTTTTACCCTCTGGGAACTGTAGCTTTGCTTTTCATGACGTTGATTCGTTGATTCGTTCAGCTTACTTACATTTTTTTTTCTTGTAAATTAGTTTTAATGAATTTTCCGTAAATTATTTAAAATAAAATTCAGCGTGTTTTGTTACATTACTAAATATAACTCGTCCTATGCTATATTTATTAAGTAAATTGTGGTTTTGATTTTGTTTTCACTAACGTCTTTATGCACAAAAGAGTAGTTTTGCCGAACCACCTGGAAGCACCCGTGTTTCTGACAATAAATAAATGCGCAAAATCTCGCGCCTGCAACGAAATCTTCGGCCTGTGCAATATATTTAAGAGTATCGTCCGCAGCTCGAAGAAAGGTATCCCATTACATAAATTGGTGCAGTACACCTACAGCGCATAAGTAGGGCTGGATTACGGGAAATTACCTCAAGAATACTTAAAAAGCTCCTGGCATACTTCAATTGTTATTTACATAAAAGATCATTTATGCTAAAAGCCCTCGAGGGCAGAGCATCGTCGATGAATTTCACTGCCAACAAGTGGCTGCCGTCTTCTTAATTATAAGCCTCGAGAACATTATGATTGTTCGGCAACTTAAAAAGGTGCATTGTGGAGGGGATTTACATGAAAAGACCTAGAATAGAATAAGATTATCTGTGCCGCGCAGGGTGAGATTTAAAAACGAACATCTCTTTTGCACATAATTGGACATCTTCAGACTTGAATAAGAAGAAAATCTCCACTTTCACTTTGGCCAACAAAGTTTTCAAAAGATAACCGTTCGCGCATTTATCAGGATAAGAAAACTGAGAGGGCTTCTGAATTTTATCAAAATATTTTCACTATGAATTTTTCATTACGTGTATAAACTTTGAATTATACCTGTACCTACACCTACTGAAGAAAAAGTTTGATAAGTTTTGATGTAAAAAAATAAGGAATCTGTTTTTATCTTAATCTGCTCATTCTAAAAGAAGAAATGATATTTTTAATTTTGTATAACAATGGAATCCTAGAACAGGTTGGCAAAATAATTGTACTCATTTATGTACATAGTTAGATTTTCTTTCAATTCAGCTTTCGATATCTCAACTCTAGTACAACTATGATTCTCTACCTGGAGGAGTTTTATTAATTTTTAGGTAATCTGTAATAATATCCAGATTTCATTATTAGACACTCAAAAACAAAAACTTTCTGTTGTATCGGTTGTACATATTGAATCGATATTTATTCCAATCATTAACGCATGTTAAGATAATATATGTATTTATTTAAAGAGTAGAGGTCTTTTTGTGGAATACTTAATGAATTGTTTACTGAAAATAGTTAATTGTTAAAATACGCATCTACAACATTAACTACATAAAGTGGGATTCTTTATTGAAAACTTCATAGACAAATATTTCTACTTTGTTAAAGTTTACGGTCATATTTTTTGCATTCTCTCGTATAATTTCATTAGCTCCATCGAGCTAAATTCAATTTATTATTGATCGTGAAAAAAACTACGCTAACTTCGATGCAAAATTACTCGTACTCCAAATATCTTTCAAAAGTTTATAACACTTTTGTAGCTGAAAAATATTCAAAAATTTTTAATTTCAACACTTTTGTAGCTGAAAAATATTCAAAAATTTTTAATTATTATTTTAATTTTATTATGGTTCGTATTTGATTCCCTGCAGTTTTACATTGATTAAGGTAAAAACACAAAATCAGGTGGGAATCAAATTTAGAATCTGGAATCATGAACAAGTTACACTACTACTGATACACCGAAATTCTCAGTAATTAAAAGTTTTTTCTTTTGTAGTTTATAAAGGTGAACGTTCAGAATGGTGCACTATCAGCAATGTAAAGTTTTATGTAAAAAAAAAAGAATCAAAACTGGAAAACAATTGAATAATCCTGTCCTAGCATCAGGTGAATAATAATGGTCGTACACAGTAGTACTCTGCTGGAAAACTTTTCCGATTATTTACCCGGTAATTAGCCCGTACTTTGAAGCGAGCAAATGAAGACCATGAAGATAAGTTGGCAGCAGGATAATGAATAATTATCCTAAATGAGACTAATCTTAAGAAATTCTCTTCAGATATTCAGACCCGCAGAATCCCGCATGTCAGGACTCGACCCAAACTCCACTACTTTACCGAGAACAAATCTAAGGAATTTCACTCGTTTTCATCTGAAAATTAATTCAGAAAGGTAGAGAGCGATAAAATCGTCCTGTGCTCGATTTGACTTCCAAGACGCTAGAAGAACTTAAAAGTCAATTAGCATGCCGCAGTGAACAGAGGGAGAGAGGAAGACCCGGCTATGCGAGTTATGGATATATGTTCACGACGCTACCAAATAAGTTCGATTGTATATGCCTCAGCTTGCTTGCACAATAGCCCTAATCCTTTGAGTTGAATAAGAGCTCAGCGAAGTTGGGAGCCTCTTTGTAAAGCGTTTAGCATTGTTCGACATTATCGCAGTGATATTGTATGGTTTTATTTCATTCATCCGATTTTATGAGTTAGGAGTGGGTATCCCCTTCGAAGAATTTTTCACTTTCTTGATATAATCCCTTAGCCTTCTACTAATAATAATATTACGTTATACATTAAAATTTTTATCTGTTTCAACTTCTATCTATCTGTTTATCAACATTTTGGATTTAGATCCATAATCACGAAATATTTTTAAAATATCATACTTCAGAAAAGTATCAAAATTTAAAAATTTGTTTTTCACAAATTTTTGAATAGTCTCCGTTTTAAAGGGCTTTTTTTCCCCATTTATAGTTGGAACTTTTACTCTAATGTACATAGTAGTTGTTATTTACTGAACCAAGTAGTACAATATTTTGAAATTTGGTGGGAAAAGAGCTTTACAGAACATAATTAGTGATTTTGTAAATGGCATTTCTTTCAGCCATTGAGACTTAAGTATAAATTTCACCAATGCCTAGATATCTATCTCCGAGTTAGGAGGGTACCTCTGTTTCTCTCTCTTTTGCTAGGGAAGGTCGTCGCCGCCACAATATTCAATAACGTACGAAATAGACCGCAGAATAAATTAATTGAAGGGTAGGTACGCAAATGATTCCCCTCGGCACCTAATAGCAGTAATTAATAATTTACTTGCAAGTTTCCTTTCGAAGCCTCATTTCAATTCGATATAACCCCAGGGGAAAACCACAACTCCCATTTGTGCCTTCGGGAATCCGAGAAGACCTTACTGACTCTCTATTGGAATGGTTGTTGTATTCGCCAAAGGGTCCCGATAATCAGGGATTACGCAATTTTTCTCCCAGTGAACACTTGGCCGATGGCTTAGAATGAAACATTTGCTCCACAAAATAAATGCTTTCAAGTTTTGGTAGTTGATTAATGCCAGCTTGATATCAAAAGGTAAAAGAGGGGGCTACTTAATGGTTTAAGGGTCTACAGTTTTGCTTAAACAGCTGGAAAAACTTTAATTGATAATCGTAGTTATAGTACTCAAAGAATTTTCGAAAAAGGAAAAGAATAATCTACAATCTTTCTATAATGGGTTTATTTAGCATTTTAATGTCGATGTTTGGGTTAATTTATTTCTGTTTTAATTTTAACTCTGCGTTTGAGGTATAAGACAGTTCTGTAAGTAACAATTATATATAATATGATTATGTTTAAAGAATGTAAAATGACATTAGAGAGCTTCTAGTTCCATAGTAGTCAGCACATTAGCCGAATTTCTATGACATTCACAACACTGAATTTTTTCATATGGCAATTGTCTAAAATATTTTTCGATAGGGTTATAAACACTGAAAGCATGATCTATAATTGGTAAATGAGTAAATTAGAAAAAAAATGTTGTTAATTACGAATTATTCGAGCTGACTATGGGAACCTCAGTTAAATTAATCGATTTATTTTTATAGAATTGTTTTAGAGTTTTTTGATAATATACTTCCAAAATTGAGATATTTGGATTTGTTCCAAAACGTGCCAAGTAGACAAAATGTAACAAGGAAACCTTGAACTGAAAAGTTACTTAAATGTGCACTGTTGCATAAACAATAATAGAAAGTCTAATATACTTAGTGGTTTCTTCAAATTTTTTTATTTTGAGAAGATAATTAACCCAATCCTTTGACTAGCCTGAAAAATTCTTAGAATATTAATTTAATCGCTCTTTTGGGTATTCAGGAATTCTTCCAATAACTTCTTTGTTTTTTCGTTTACCTTAAAACAAATAAAAAGTCCTGGGATAAAACAAACGCTCCTCTTCTTTGGTGGAATATAGCGGAAGACCTTTAATCATGACAAAACAAAATTATGTCCCTACAATTTCAAATTTTTAAAATTTATATATTATTAAACCTGAACCTCTAACGTAGGTTCTGCCTTAAGATTTTGAAAAAAATGTCTGCATACGTTTTTCAAATAGAATGCAATAAATTGAAACTAGAGTTGAATTTCTAGCGCGATATAAAAGGATGCGCGGAAAATTAACTACAGTGTAAGTAGAGCGCGAATTTTGTATTCAGAATGGAATTGGGGAATTGAGCGGCTCTTGAAGCCTAAGTGGAACGACCAAAAATTGAGTAAGTTGTTACCATGCAGTGTCCACGGTGCGCCGCAAGCCTCGCCCAAGGAACAGGCCATAGAAACAACATCTGGACACAAATATTATTTTATTTAAAAAATTGTAATGTGCACGCCCGGCGTAAATTTCATCAGGGAGAGGTGCAAATGTCCAAACGGCAGTCGTGGGCGTATTTATAATTAATGCCATTAAAGGTCTCGCAATTTATAATCACATTTGCATATGACGTCAGCCGGGAGCTTGGCCAACTCACTCGGAAGGCTTTTATCACAGCTCGGAAGAGCTTCCTGTCGGACTTCTCTTTAACATGAATAATCAAAAGTGGATGCAACTGTAATTGAAATGAAAATTCGCACACATTCGGGCTGGTTGGGAGATGGGGTCCTGAATAATTATGTTCCTTTTATTTATACGTCCAAAAAAGTTTTTCTTTGACAGACTGCCTCAAAGGTTGAGGGAGGTTTACGTCACTATTAGTCATGGACCCATCATAGACCTGTCACGGACCCACCATGAACTCACCCGGGGGGCAGGACACGACCCGGACCGACGTTCAGCTGAAATATAAATGAAATTTGCATCTTTAATCCCTGGACCCGAGCAGGATTTTATCTTCGGCATGTTTGAATAATTATTTCGAGATATGTGGACCGAGCTCGACCTGGGGTGACAATAGCGAATAGGTGCGTCTGCAATTTGTAGTGATATTCATTTGAGAGTGCTGGAATTTGCATTTATTCAAAGCACCCTGCAGGTGGTACCGGATTTCGTTGCTTTTGATGCTTCTAATAAATAATACACTACATGGAGTGAATATCTCATTTCTGCGTTACTTTATCATAAAGCGATAAAGTCCGAATAGAAACCCTTAAGATCAAAGAAATGATTTTTGATTATATTATTTCTAAAAGAAAACTTGCAAATAAGATGCGAATTTATAAATATAATTTTTCTTATAGAAGGGACCATATTACCAGATTTTTGAGATGCCTATATTTAAAATTTAAACAGAGATGCCATTTAGACAATAATCGACTTAAAAACCAAGAATTCGATAAAGAAAATTAGTGCTATTTACAAGTTTTAGTCTAACATAAAAATTGTGTGTTTCAACATATAAGAATGCTCAACGTCTGTCCTGATCGCCTTCTACCTTTCCATACGATTTATATCAAAAAGTTTTAAAAACAGGATTTGAAAAACAAACAACGTTAAAATTGTAAACTCAAAATTTTCATTTTCTTCTAAAAACACAAGTGGCGTAAGTGGCAAAATCGCTTCCATAAGCATCAAAAAAGAATCTCATATTTTGCTAAATTGCATCTAAATTACTTCATAAGTACTTCGAGTATTGAGCTGATACTGAAAATAACTTCTTTCGATAAAATCCCATGTTTTAACATCAATTCAACAAAAAATTTATTTTCTCGAATTGTTTAGATATCCTAACATAAAGCCAAAGGATCAATTGTTCTTCCATAAAAATGTTCAATTAAAGAACAACATATGTCGGTGTATCCCATGTAATATTCCATATCCCTATATTTTCTCATATTTTGTAGAAAATATCTTAAGTTTTCCAAAAGGAAAAAGGTACTGTCGTCGACAGTAATCGCCTCTGGGCCAACTATGGGACAAAGGCAACTTATTCCTTAACGAAATCCTTTTAAGGGTTCATGACATGTTTATTTCCGATGAGCTTTTTAATTTTAATTCTTCCTCTTTTTAAATTTTGTTTTTTTTGATTTTGTCCACTACATGCTATGTAACTTAAAGTCCTTTTAGTGAGACGGTATTGTGACCTACTTCGCAGTGTGTTCTGGGAGGTAAATGCATGTATATAAATTTACCATTTCAGGATTACACGACCCCAAGCATAAATCATTATCAGCAGTGGGCTCTTTAAATTTAATCTCTATAAAAGTAAAATATTATCTCGTTAAAAGACTCCCTCTCGTCAACCCTCAATTGATTAAATTTTACTGCAATTTTTTAAATGTTTTGTAAATACAACAGAGAATCTCTTTGTAAATCTTTTCAACCCAAACACGGATCAATCTCTGGTGGATTCCTTGTTACAAGAAGACTATTTTTTAGCGAAATATGAACACCTCACCTCCCTTACAGACTTTCACATGAAAAGCCCAAATAGCGCTGTCTTGTAGAACGAGCTTTATCTTGCGATTGCAAATTTTTGATTAGAAGTCACTTTGCGGGCTCATCGCTTCACACGGGGCGCGGAGAGTATGCAAACATATCAAATGAGAAAGCTAATCAAATTCAAGTCAGGTAGAAACTTTTTTAGGTTGATTAAAACCAAATATTTACTAGGCACCATCCCATTTCATCGCGAGCACCGTGAATTCTTTTAGAGCTCTGAAATTTCTATAGGGCGTGAGTCAGCGTACGATTTGTGATCCAGCCACAGCTCCTTTCTCGCCTAGTTAATAAAAAAAAAGGCAAAATATGTTAATTTTTTATTGGTCTGAAGGGAGCCCTACAATTATAGATTCAATTTTTAGATTGGGATTGTCATCTACTGGACGAGTTATAGCCTGGACCATCATGTGATTGTATTAGCAGGACACCAAGAACAGTGGGTTATATTAAGGGTGCCTGTTGATCGCGAATAAGATAAAAATTTAATTATCGCCTGCGACGCTAAAGTACACTAAGTTTTATGTCATCTAATTTATTACAGAGTCTGGTTCTTTCTTGCAAAAATTAATTATTCTACCTGAACTAACGAAAAAAAAAATGAAACGGGTAATTACGTAGTTTTCGGATTTCTCGTTCTAGCCCTGAAGTTAATGAACAAACTACCTTAACGCCTACCTACCTACCTTGTTAGTCAAATAAATTTATTTAAAAAAAATATTTTTAAAAATTATACTTTCAAAAATATGTAAAAACTTTTACTAAAGATCTTTTTATACTCAAATTTAAACACACCAAAAATCAAAACCCAAAAGATACTTAATTAACTAACTAGACTATAGGACAAGTGAAATGGTAAATCTCACACAAAGCCCTATTAAAAGTTAAAATCCTTTGAATTATTTTAAATGAAATCTTACAGATGTAAACTACTTTCTCATAGGGAGGAAATTTAACGATGAAATAGCATGTATATTGTCCAAAAGTTGTTCCATAACAAGGTTAAGTTTGTAGATCTGATCCTCATGCTGTAAACTCTTTGTGTAAACTTGTTAACATAAAGTAATCAATCCCTTTATTACAACCCAAGGCAGGGATTACCTTTTCAAGTTTATTCATGGTCGCAACCAATGCCGCAACTCTTGGAATTATAACAGAACAGCTGAACTGGTAAGTGGATTAAAAGTTTTCTTATTAACCACTACAAAATAAATGTTACCTCTTCAAAGGGCATAATCCTTTCGTAAATCTTATGAATCCATTTCACAATTTTACATAACTTTCTAGTTTTACAGTTTTTACGTTCATCACCCCCGAAATTCAGGTAATGTTCTTGCTTCTTCCAGGAGACGTCAAATTTTAATTTCCGTCGTGGTCCAGCGAAAAGTTGTTTGCTTTCTCTCAAAATTTTGCTATCGATGGGATCAATGTCTTGTCAATTTTTAGCCAATAAAGTTGATCGTTGACGATAAAGATTTATTGGATGATACTTTTTAAACACAACGATCTATATGAGACAGAATTTCAATAAATCCTCTTCGTAGAAATAATAAAAAATGTGTTCAAAGCGATTAAAAGGATTTTAAGGACGTTGAAGGTTTTTAATTATTTTTATGTCGGTCAGAAACGGGAAAGTCTTTGATTCTTTCATCCTAATACACAATGTATAAGCATCCTACCTGAGGCTATCTGACCCATGTACATGACCACCTCGCTGATCAGAAACAGCTACAGAAAAAGGGTTTTAATTCAGGCCACGTGAAATGGCTTTTTAATTTGCCAGGCACGTTTTACACGGTTATCATATGTGAAAATTACCACAGAACCTGAACCGCCTAGCAGGAATTATGTCAGATCATCTCACCGACTGGCTATTCAAATTTTCTGCGTGAATGACGGGTGTAAGTTTCCGGATTTTGACTGCATAGCAAAACGTAAAAAGGGCCGCTCAAGTACGTTTAAATATTTGCACGTCCAAATTTCGAATAAATTTATAACGTTCTGATTAATTTAGGCATTTGAATATGCTTAAAAATATTTTTTGACCTGAACTCTTTCAGTATTATATAGAAAAGACAAGTAATTAAAAGTATGTTACCAACAAAAATTTATTTTATTATCTTTCTGTCTTTTGAGCGTATCGGAATAATTAAAACATTATTGACCTTAAAATTTTATCTCAAATTTTAATACAGAAAAAATATACATATATATAATAAGAAAAGAAGAAAAACAATAAATAATAATAAATGTGATACTTATAAATAAATTGTTAAAGGTTATATTTTACTTTACTTTAAAATATAAATAATGCAACTTGTTGATGCTTAGGGCACGTGCTTTCATAAACTAATGTAAAATGTTTCAGATTCAAAATAACCCACTTTATAAAAAATTTATTGAAAAATTGTGTTTTTTTTAAAATGGAAATTTTCAATGGAAAACATTATTTTTAAGAAACTAATTTCGAAGTGAAGAAAATTTAGCCCGAAAACAGGTCAAAAGTACGATTTTGATATCAGGTGTAAATCCAAGAAAATCTTTAACTAATTAATTAATTTTATACAACACCTTCTTTGAATCAATATTTTGACTATATAGTAGTATAATTACATTTGTTATCATAGGAAAATACAAAATTTCTGATTACCTGTTTTTTACATTATTTATATACATTGAAAAAAATTCAGTTTCTTTCTTAAAATTGTAATTTAATGATTCAACTTAAAGGCCAAATGCACTTTTATTTAAAATTATTGATGAGTATTAAATGTTAATATTTCAAATTAAATATTATGAAAAAAATCGTATTTCTATTTTCACTGATATAATTTCTACAAGCTAAATAATAAATAGTTTTATAATTTCACACTTCAAATTGATAATGTTATTATTAACTACTAAAAAAGCTTTTTTTTATTAAGAATCGAACAATTCGTCATTATGTTAAAGTTTTTAAAATTTTATCGAAGGCGTATTAAATGAAGTTTAAATATTTAAGATACTTTATCTTGAATGTGATTTTTACAGCCGTGTCTAAAAACAACTACCATATTCTTTTTTTATTCTGGTTTTATAAATGTACTTAAGCGCTTTTATATTCTACGTAACCCTAAAGGAGCAGCTTGTGATTTCTTTAGTTTTTCGAACATATTTTAAAGAAAAAAAAACATTGAAAAGGTATGTTGTATTGAATGGGAAGTACTTCCAATTATTCCAAACTATAATTACATTTTTGCTGAAATGAATGGAATTTTTAATTTATTAAAGTATTGCAAAGACATCGGTATTTTAGGTATTTCATAAATGAGTTATTTATTTATGTCATACGAATTATGAGGCGCAAAGCCTGTTCAGAAATGAGAATATCTAAACGGAAGCACATTAATGTGTAATAAAAACATATTTTTTCCATGGCAAAGGACAGTCGGGTTATTAAAATTTGCGGCATGCTAAGCTGAATATTCCTCAGAGAATAATTTCGTGCTCGCAAAAACCTACGGGAAAAGGTAGGCCTTACAACAGATCAGATTCTCAGGAAGAGACCGTAAGAAGTAATTCCACATGCATATTTAAGCATTGGAACATCTTTAATGTGGGATTCCTTAAGATCAAGGTGAGTGATGATAATGAGTTAAGGCATTCATGAAATAAAAGCTCAAGCGATTCTCCCCGGCCACAGTGCCCCATCCACCCCTTGCATGTTGCGATGACGGAATTCTTTTTGAAATGCTATCGTCGCAACAATAATTAAATAAAAATTTGATGTTTCTGAATACCTGAAATAACTTTACTGGAAACTCAATCATGCCCCAGATCGCGGATCCGCGAGTTTCACGTGCATATTGCGAATTTAGGGCATACCGGAGCACTCAGCATGCATAGAGTTCCTCCTCCAGATTTGTCTCCTGTACTTTTTTGTCTTCGGGGTATTCGTGTCTTTATCTCGACTAATTGACAAGAAATGCTACATGTACCCTACATATCAGAGGCATGTCCTTCTAAGGAAAGGCGGATGAAAAGGGATTCCCTTACAAGGATTTGTTGCTTTTCTTTTGATGTCTCCTTGAGCACGATGTCCCAGAAAATGTTTTTGAGCCATTTAATCCCTAAAAGAAAGGCAAACATTTTTCGTGGTGGGAGAACTTTCGGGCTACGCTGATTTTGAAGCATCAGTCGAAATGTAATTTCCTAGTCGACAACTTAGCCATATCTGGCTTTTTGTCAGACTCATTATTGCCCAAATGCCCAAATGTGTTACTGAATGTTCGACAAGAGGTTATGTTGTGTATCTTCCATGAGCTCCATCCCATCAATTAGCTTCAGAAGATGGGAGGAATTATTGAAATTCTAATGAATCTCTACTTTTTTTTATCCTTTGGGTAGCTTCTAATGATCAATTAGAATACTTTTAATTATACGCTTGATGATAGTCCGGAACGATATGTAAAGTAAACAATTATTATTTATTAATTATCCTTTGTCCTCTCTCATTGAAAGAAAGTATCTCGACTTTCGTACTTCACACGAATTTGTTTATTTTCATAAAGCTTAAATGTTTACCAAAGGATGCCTATATAATTAGTTTTAGATTTAAAAATACAACAGGTTTAAGAACTACTTGTGAATTTATTATGTGTTGAAAAACAAGATTTTTTATATCGAAATCTAGACACGCATAAAGATTTCTTTCTAATTTCCCAGTCGATTTTGCAAGCCTAGAATATGCATTTATTATTTTAAGTAGTTTGAATGTGAATTTGTTGTCATGTTTTTCCCATCTAAACTTCTTTTGAATTTAAAGTATCAAAAAATCGGCATATATTAAGTGAAAAACTTAAAAACCTACTTCTTTGAAAACTTGAAGATTATGAAAAAAATATAGTAAACGAGTGAGTAATACTATTAAAAGTGCAAAAGCAATGAAAATGTTTTATGTGTTCTTAATATTCCAGTACTAATCATGGAATAGGTTTATCCTTTATATTCGATAATACGTGTTATATTCTTCTGCTATTCAATTTTAATGTGCTGGGAAATAATAGGTGCTGCTTACAATAATTGTGAATAAGTACGGTAAAGAAAAATTTTTGCTTGATAATAAAAAGTAAATTTCCTCCACTTGAATACCTTTCTCCTGAGGCAGTGCTCAAATGTCTAGTGATTGTGAGCCGGGCAGATGTGGAATATTCCCGTATTTTTATTGAAAATTTGCATACAGGGACCAGAGCCTTGCAGTCATATCTCTTTTCAGGATTAGTAGGATAAAAATCTTTGAAAAGGCTGCTCCTCTGCCTATACTGAAGCATCCTTAAGTGCAACCATAGAGCTGTAATTACATTGCGCGAACTAAGAATGATTTGAAAAGAGCTCCCACAGTGTAATATTCGTTGTATCGGAAAAGAGCGCACTGCTCAAATATTCCATCAGTACTCCATAAACCTGAAAGGTTCAATTGATTTCAGCACATGCCACCCTCGACGTCGTCATAAGAGCTGAGGGCCAATTGACTGAAATTCAATATCTTCCGCAAGGGTGTGTCACAATCTTATTTCTGGTTAACAAAAGAGTCATCGTACAGGAATGTGGCTGAATTTATGTTGGAATGTGTTTATAAGAGCCATTTTTTTCTTACGTACAGACTCTGAAGACGCAGAACTGCAGCTCTCCGATTTATGAAATTCGATTAAAGGACGCATATATTGCTAAGCCACCCTTTTTCGCCATTGTTGGGGGTTTAGGTAAAAATTTAGGTATCCCTATAGAAAACATTTTTAAATTAACTTTCTTCTCCAGAGTAAGGTTGTAAGGAGCAAAAGAACGCAAACATTGTACGGCTAATTTTTTATCTGTATTGATATTCATACAGGACGGATTTTTATTTTCATGTTCAGCAATATTCTGTCATACTTAAAGATTGTGATAGATCGTTCGAGACCTCGTTCAATCTTTTCAGCAATTTAAATCCTATATTCGAATATACAATAAAAGTTAACAATAAACATATACAAATCTTAATATTAAATTTTCTAACGGACAAAATGCTTTTTAATTTAATTAATGGAAATTTTTATATGTTTATGCCGATATGATTATTGTCACATTACCTTTATGATGTTTAAATAGTATAAATCTCCCATAGGAAGTATTATATAAGAAAATAGCGTGGGTGAAGGAGTGAATTGAAATCCATGTTTACGATAAAAAATTAAAAACCTTTTAGTAAAGCAAGTTATTGCAATTTTAAAGTTGTTATGAAAGGAACAACCTTAGCAAAAGTACCTAAAGCAAGGAAGAGCAGTCAGAAGAATAAGAATGTCACGGTCAGCAGCGGGTAAATAAAGTGTAACCGTTTCTTAATATTGATATAGCTATTAAGTATAAAATATAGTTAGTTTAGAATTTAGCATTACTTTATCTAAAATTTTACTAAGTCAAAGGTAAGTCTTTTTTAAATGTAGGAAATATTTCTGATGTGGGTTCATCTCACACTTTTTTTAGAATTAAGATGTAAGAGTCACTTTACCTAATTACAGCGAAATATTTAGTTCGATTTCCAGTGCATTTGTTGATCTGAAAAATATTTACGGGACTGTCGAAATCAATAAGTAGCCCATCTGGGCACCTTAAAAGGAATGCACAAATTAATCATATCCTTTTTCTACCCCCCACATCCCAAAAAGGTGCGCTGACGTTTTCATTCGACACCTGCTGCTCGAACAGCAAGACGTGAAATCAAATTCAGAAACTCAGAGGGGAATTACATCATGCACGAAGTCAGAACCAATAGAACAAATCTGATAAGAACAAAAGTACTGTCCTGGCGTATAATAAAAGCTAATATTGACGCCGTAGATGTCCTGCAAGTTTTCCGAGAGGAAAACGACCTGCTCGATTTCGGATTGTGCGTGGCATTGATTCCGTTTTCACAAGGATTTGTGGAGCTTCCTTACAAATTCACTTAAGGTTAGTGTGATTTATGTTGTCTTTCTTTCTGAGTTAATTAAAGCCAGGAGTTGAAATGCACTTACGTCGCATTTGCTTCTGTTCCTTGAATTTTGAACTAATATCCAAAAGTTAAGCTACGAGTACTAGTAATGTTTTTTAAAGAAACAGAATAAATGTTGTTCATTATTAAAAATTTTTAATTTCCCAGAGCGAAAGAGAAACAGGTATTTTATCAAGTGAAGACAATAATTTTAGAAAATACAATAAAACCCAGTGGAAACACTATTCATGGATTATAGTGTCAGTTACAATTTGCAAAGGTAAATGAGAAATCTATCGTCCAAATATTCAATACCTCAGGTTACGGCAGAAGGTCCGTATGAAGACCTAAAATGTAGACAGTCTTGGAATTAAGTCGAACTTTGCATAAGTGTTGTTTAGAGATCATGTTTCTCTAAGCAATAAATGTAGATGTCAATCTTTGAGTAGAAAATTTCGTGAGTCAAAATTCTAGCCGACTTCGTTGGAGGGTGGAGAGAAGGATGGTTTCTTAAATTATACCTTAGAAAATCGTTTTAAAAAAAATTCTTGTTCTGAATCGTCTCCGAATTTCGTACGTCTTTTAATCTGTTGAGTGGTTCAGTAAAGGGAATAAGTTAATAAAAGTTGAATTTTAGATAAATTAAAATAGCGTTACTTACAAGATGGCAACAATATTCCTTTTATGTTTTTATTTTTTAGGTATTAATAAAAAATCTAGTTCGTTTAGGAAATAAATTTTCCGAGTCTTGAGAATCACGGAAATAATCAATGTAACTTATGATTTAGTTACAGGCTATGATCGAACATAATTCGCATATCGACGTTCTTGTACCTCTAAGTGTAAGATTCATTTGATATTTACAGCAGAATTTAAATAACGTTGCATAAACTGCATATAGTACTTAATACCATTATTATCTAGTGGAAAAAGTAGTAAAACAATTTCATAGAGTGTTGGCTATGCTTTGTTGTTGTATCTGGTTTCTTTTTCGTTTTAGGAAATTAAGAATATTTAATGTTAATATTATTTGTATGTACCCACATATTACTAATTTTATTTATTCATGGACAATATTTTGGTTCTAAGCAACATGAATTAGATGTTATTTCGTCAATCGTTTGATTTTGTTGCTAACAATATTGATTTCTCCAAGGGTAAAGTTGTGACAAAACTTCGGTGATAAATAAAAGCATTTTTGACTATTTGCAAAACAATGCAATGCTATAATATCGAAAACTATTTTAAAAGCTACCTAAGAATCCTTTCAAATAATGTCCCTTCGATGGCAACAAAATAATTGAATTTATCATCACAGCTCTTCTAAAATTAATAAGTAGCATCTTTTGTTTCTATTACGAACTAGAAATTAACTTGTGCTATTAATAATATTATTTAACGTTCCTTTTTCCTTGTTTGAAATTAATTATTTTAAGATTCATTTCAACTTTCATAATTCGAAATTTTATAAACCGATTCTCTACAAAAAGTGCTTTTAGTTTTATTTAATTACAATTAATTATTTTATACAAATTTTCTGTGCATTACTAAAAGTCCTTCTTTCCTCCTATTTCTTTTTTGATGCAAGGACTTATAACTTATACATTTATTAATATTTTGAAATTATTGTCGGCTTCACTTTTATTCGCTATTGCTATTAGTTATTTTTCATCTAAGTGATGATTTTTAATTGTTCAGTGTTTTATTTGTTAATTATGTTTAGCAAATTTTTGTACCAATCAATTAAAATACTTAGGTTTTTGTTTTTTTATATAAAATAACAAAACTTGTGAAAATAATGGTTTAAAGTTCAAAAGTGCATAATTACAAACAATTTAATGTACTATGTTAGAAATGTAATTACCTTAACGAAACGAATGCGGCGTAAACGTTTATTGTACGGAAACCTCGGTGCTCGAGTCGAATCCACACTTAAGTATTTTGAAGGTGTGTGGGCGTTTATGGTAAACTTATCTTCTTAAAAATTATGCTAGAATTTCTGGACATTGCGACGTACAAAATTTTTAGATAATTAAATTAATTCCGACTCCTTAAATGTTCTACGATTGATGCCGTTACCTTTTCGTAGCTCTTGAATTTTTTTTT